>OY997402.1:4328195-4765695 GCA_963921505.1 Phakellia ventilabrum | reverse complement strand
GAAGTACGTAATGTTTGTTTCCTACCTGAGATAGCCACTTACGTGTGAGTCAAAGTGTGGCCTTTGCCGGAAGTTGATTGAGGAAGGCGTCATGGGAGTTGACCGCATGCTCTGCGGTACATTTATCCGGTGATGTAATTTGACCACTGGCTGCTGCCTGTGCACTGTTTTCTGAGAGTTCTCGTTTCTTGGAAGTGTTTTGATAGCTCTTCATAACTGTCTACTCCCCTTCCGTCGAAGTGGTGCTAATGATGTGAAACATGTACAGTCAAAATTTTGTTAATAACGTAATCTGACGTATAGAGGTTCTACATGTAGTAACACCTCCACCTGTACTCTGTACTGGTATCCAGTAGTGAGAGTTTTGAATAAGAGCCCATGGGCTTACTAGCCTCCCTCCCTCCCTTCCTCCCGTCCCCTCTCCCTCCCCTCCCCTCCCCTCCCCTCCCCTCAGTGGTTTGGGTTCTGCAAAGAAGGCCAGGACAAGGAGACCTACACTCTATTTGAGAGCCCCCTCTGGCAGAAGGTGAGAGATTACGACAGCTGCTGCCCATTCAAATACATACGTGTGCATGTAAGCATGTCATAGTCTGTCGAGCTGTAGACCCTCTCATGCCCCCCACCAGAAAAGTGAGAGAGGGTTTCGCAGATGTCATGGTATTTATGACTAGCTGACCAATCGGATTTAGTAGCTCGTTTCAGCTCCTAGCGACACCTGTACATTCACTTTACTCCACTAGTGGGACATGAGGGCCCAGCCCGACAGACTAGAGATGTCGTGGATGGGCGTAAGGGAATACAAATTTTCAGTGTTTTGTCTGAGAGGTGTAGCTACCGGTTGTTTACAACAACGTTCATGGTATTTTGTAATAACTTACCGTCGTTGGAGACCTTGAGGGCAGCAGTATAATAATCCTGTTTACATCGCCCCCCCTCCCTCCGCCCTCCCCTCCTCTCCCTCCTCCTAATGTGAATAACCATGTATTTGAATTGAAGTTTGTTGTCATAGACGCAAACGTGTGACTGATAAACCTGGAGCATGTGATTGCTTGCTCACTGTGTTAAAGAGTTCATTGACTTTCAAATCTTTAAAGGGCCCAACTTACCCAGAAAGTTTCTGAAGTACTACAAAATATTAATGGTAGTGCTGTCTAGCACAGATTTCAGCAGGAGCACATAATGACATCATTCTGTGCTCCTGGCCTTTAAGTGATATTGCTGTAAAGCCTCACAAGTGCAGACAAAACTGAACATGATATAAACAGTGGCTGCATGGAAGGTGGACTGGTCCATAAAACAAAATACCAGAGACATATCAGTGGCTGTAGCCTCGTTCCCAGCCCTTCCCGCCCCGGCTGTTATCTCATAGCCATGGAGACGGCTGTGAGATAAATGAATGGGAAGGACTGGGAACGAGGCTAATCAGTGGCCACAACCAGACACTCTCAATTTGTGTGAGGGTGTTCGGCAGGAGACTGTAGGTGTGGCTTTGGGTGTGGCTATAGTGTTGGATGCACGTGCATGGTGGGCTCTTACTAGAACACGTCTGAGACCGTGCAGCTGCCCTTAACGTCCACCAGGTGACTCCACCCTTGTGCTGACTGGCTCGGCAGACAACTCTGCAAGGTTGTGGGACTGTGAAACAGGGAAAGAACTGGCAAACTTCCCCAGCACGTCGGCCGTCAGAACGTGCACCTTCTCTTACTCCAGCAACCTGTTTGCCTACTCCACTGACGCCACAATGGGCAGCACCTGTGAGATTGTGCTCTATGACGTCAGAGAGAGAGAGTCTCCCATCAGGTGAGACCGAAGTCAAACCCTCACTGTTATTACTGAGTGTAGCGAGGCAGTAGTCTCTATCTGCAACATATTTTAAGGATCAGCCATGGCTGCAACGGGAGAGTCACAGTGGAGAGATGGACTGTGCATCTTGAAACTCACATTCACATCACTTGATCGTGCTGTCCGTTTCTAGCGCTCATATCTCCACTTGCATAACGAATGATACTGTTTTTTATGTAGCTTAGAAGTTAGATAACTATAATCTTGGCAAAAACAAGGCTTATAAAAAGATTAAATCACGGTATGAGCTTAGACAGGATTTCTCCTAATATTTGGTCACTGTCTTGTAGGAGGGTACCGGTGGAGGGGTCAAAGGTGACAGCTGCAATCTGGGGACCCTTTGACCAATATCTGATTGCCGGCCATGAGTCCGGGACCCTCTCCCACTACGACATTGTTGAAGTGAGTCCACCACAGTAGCAGTTGTCTGTATGTCTGTATGTCAGTATGTCTGTTTGAAATCCTTGGGAAAATGTTGCAGATAGAGATGCCGATCCCCAAGACCAGTCAGTTTTTCGCAGCTTCTCCAGCAACAGGGCTTAGTTGTTACTCTCGTGACTGGCTAGGTCATGAAAATAGTACCACCATTGACCTGCCCAGCCCCAGTCCCATCCCGTTTGGCTTCTGTACAGTAACTACCTGTTGCATGCATGTACCTGTGTAGCCCCAGTCCCATCCCGTTTGGCTTCTGTACAGCAAACTACCTGTTGCATGCATGTACCTGTGTAGCCCCAGTCCCATTCCGTTTGGCTTCTGTACAGCAAACTACCTGTTGCATGCATGTACCTGTGTAGCCCCAGTCCCATTCCGTTTGGCTTCTGTACAGCAAACTACCTGTTGCATGCATATACCGTATTTCCTTATATAAAGGCCCGGGCGTCTATTTCCTTCCCGCCACTTTTGACCCGGTGTTAAAATGAGGCCGACATTTAAACGGGGCCGGCATTTATAAACGAGTGCTCACTCGTGCGTACAAAAATTAATGCTAACTAAGACTTCCTAGCGACGAAACACTCCCAACAACTGTAGCAAGCATGAAGAATTGCTACTAGCTACTACAGCTACCCGTCTAGGCCTGAGCCTAGCGCTATTATGACACTAAAACAGTAAGCTGGCTGGCGGTATGGGCACATGCACACACACAGACGCAATAAACCAGACACAAACGGGAGAGTAGTTGCTTACCGTACTTTCCTGCATCGATTTTCCAACGATATGTCAGTAAAACATGGCGAATATTAACGGTCCACGTGCGCAAAGTGCCACGCCCTCAGCTCGACCCGGCGTTTATTAATGATAATACCGAACTTCCACCCGGCGTATAAACGAGGCCGGTGTTTATTTGAGGGAGGCTTTTATACGAGGAAATACGGTACCTGTATAGTCACGTGAGGCATATAAAAGTACCTAGTCAGTTGCCATCACATGAGCTCACATGATGATCACATGACTTCCTCCCCAGTCTGGGCAGTGCCTGCACACAGTAAAGGAGCACAGGAGCACAGTCACAGACCTCCAGGCCTCCAAAGACATGACCACGGTCATCACGGCTTCCAAGGACAACACAGCCAAGGTACTGCACTGTAGCCTCATTCCCAGTCACTCCGTGGCAGTATGGAGCTCTTCTGTACTGCAGGCCATGAAAATTATGTGAGGGAGAGACTGGGACTGTGTTAGACTGTATAGCGGGAAAATTTGGCGAGAACTTTAATTTGGCAGTTTGGTGAATCATAAGTCTTGCCAGTATGTAAAGCATACCACTTACATGTACATGGTGTATATGTGTTGAGGCCACTTATGAAACGGTACCTGATCATGTCACTGTACAAGTATTTGAAGAAGGACCTGTACTTCCAACTCCACTGTCGCACGTGTGGCAATTCCTCCAGGAAGGATGTTAACACGCAAATGGGGAAGTGAAGTGCATTCTTGTATTTGAACTGAACAGCAAGAAAGCTGTCTTGTCTTGAGACGAATATAACAGCAACTTGCCAGAAGAAAGGATATGGATATGGAAGTACGCCACTGAGAACTGAGGCTGATAGGTACTTCTCTAACGCTTCCTGACAGCGAGATCACAATACGGAGAGGCACAATGATTATGTAATATCAAATTGCCAAATTTAAATTTCGACAATATTTAAAATGTACCCATTTTCAGGCTGTTTACCAAATTTTCCCGCTCTACGGTAGTTCTTAAGAAAGTGGTTCACTTACCTGCAGCTGTTTGATGCTGAGAAGCTGGAGCTGCTGAAGACGTACAGAACAGAGAGACCTGTCAACTCAGCCTCCATCTCACCCATCAGAGACCATGTGAGTTTGTGTGTAGGTGACCCTAGCAGGCCACACCCCCATGTGGGTGACCCTAGCCTCGTACCCAGGCCACACCCCCATGTGGTGACCCTAGCCTCGTACCCAGGCCACACCCCCATGTGGGTGACCCTAGCCTCGTACCCAGGCCACACCCCCATGTGGGTGACCCTAGCCTCGTACCCAGGCCACACCCCCATGTGGGTGACCCTAGCCTCATACCCAGGCCACACCCCCATGTGGGTGACCCTAGCCTCGTACCCCCATGTGGGTGACCCTATCCTCGTACCCTGACCCCCATGTGGGTGACTTTACCCTCATACCCAGGCCACACCCCCATGTGGGTTACTTGACCCTCGAACCCAGACCACACCCCCATGAAAAGTATGGGCCCTGTATCTACCATTTGTGTATGTAAGATAGTTGTGAGAATTTATGGAACAGAGTTAGTAAATATAAAGATCTCAGTCACATGGCCTAGAGTAGTACGGAGACTTTATTATGTACTAGAGTCAGTCGCCAAAATCCTGCAATAGTATTTCCCTATACCGCGAGCCGTCAATAACTTGCGATATTGACGTCTGCGTTAAGCGTTATTGACGGGTAACTCACGTGATGCAGAGTCAGGAAATAGGTATTGAAGGGAAATCACAGCGATGGGAGCTACCAAGCTACTAAAACGTTAGCGAAAGGAATACTTCTCTCACGAATCGCTCCTAAGTACGCATGAAAACTGGGGGCTAAGTCATAGCGTCGGTCGGTGATCCCTTCCGCTTCTCCTGATCGAGTCACATGCTCACTCAAGAGTCAAGTTTGAAGTTTATTGCACGTGCAGGCATGCGTAACTCTGCAAGGTAAGCAAGCCTACTTTAGGCTTCACTGTAAAGGGTTTAGCTCTTTTGTAGCTCATTATGATAGCTAGGCAGGTAGTTTTGTGCTGGGGCAGTGGACATAAAGTTCGTGACGGTAGGCGTGGCTAACATTGCGAGAAGGCAGTACATAATAAACACCTCATTACCTGGTTTAGTGCGCAATATGGCGAGACATTGCACTCGTGTGCAGCATTTTCCCTCGCCTACGGCTCGGGAAAATACTTGTACACACTCGTGCAATATCTCGCCATATTGCCCACTAAACCAGGTAATAAGATATATGTATACAGGTACAGTAAGTGGAAGAACTAAAAACCAGACTTTCTGCAACTGAAATTTTCTATCTGCTATGCCTCGGAAACGCCTCTCTCCTGGCAGTAACTGAGCTTTATATGGCCTTCTGGGCTTTTTGTTGTAAACAGGATTGAAGTTTTGAACTACCGATCACTTTCTAGACATCTACCTTGCGAAAGACCATCACTACAGGCCCTAAACCTTGCTGCCTTCATTGCACACTTTCATGACACGAAAAAGGTTAACGGATTCAGACGTCATTAGTACAGTATGTATCACAGCAGTTCATGATCTCCCAAGATTTCTTGGAAATTAAACACATGTGCAAACTGTGTGCATGTTCAAACAGTGGATACCAGGCCCTCATTCTTCATGGGGATGGGGTCTGGGTACGAGACTACATAAATTTTTTATTGGCCGTGCAGTAAGTTTGGAAAAACTTCTCCGCACGTTCATCATGCCATGCACGTGCACACTCACACACACACACACACACACACACTCAGGTGGTACTGGGAGGAGGACAGGAAGCCATGGAAGTGACAACGACAGGCACAAAAGCGGGAAAATTCGATGCTAGATTCTATCACCTAGTTTTTGAAGAGGAGATTGGAAGGGTCAAAGGTCACTTTGGGCCCATCAATAGCTTGAAATTTCACCCAGATGGCGAGAGGTAACACACACACTGTATAGTCACGACTCATAAGTAGAGAGGGGCCACCTTTAGTCAGTCAGCCTTGTTCCCAGGCCACATAGTCCAATGGGATGTGCTGGCTGTTACCTCTTGTCTCTCTCTCTCCCACAGCTACAGCAGTGGAGGTGAGGATGGCTACGTGAGAATGCACAAGTTTGACCCCTCCTACTTCAAATTTGATTTTGAATACTAACTAGCTATGCTGTACAAAATTTATGTCACTGATCATGATTTCATATACTGGGAAGATGTTGCATGTGGAGTCAAGCCCTCTGTGGGAGTCTGGGGGCAGCCCCCCAGGGACTTTAGGTGCTCTGCGGCCCCCAAAAGGCTGGAAATTACTAGCTACCACCAAAGTAATGTCAGAGCCGCACACTAAATAGACCCGATGATGATCCCTGTACCATAGCGGACAGGCGCCCGAAAGGCTGAAGGCTCGGTCAGCCGGAACGACCTGCCCGTTCACCCCTTAACATGGCAGTGTCACATGGCCTAGGGCTCCGTTGGGAGAAGAGGGTTGCCCTTTTTTTCCCTCTTCCAGCTACCATCGTTCCAGCTCTTGTCGCTTTCGGGCCCATCCCCAAAATACATGTAGCTGCAGATCAAAAAGCCACCAGCAGAGCAATCCAAATTTCTTGGAGCCTCTGCCCTCAGACCCTCTTAAATGTGGGTGTGCTAAATACACCCGTGTGTGTGCTACACCCACCCCCCACCACCTGAATGAAACCCTGACAGACTGCATGTATCAAAAATATCCTGGGGGGATTACTTTTCAGGCAGTAGCCTGTTCTATAAGCTGGACTATGACAGCCACAGCCTCTCTTTTGGTGGTCATGGACGTTGGTTTCAAAGGTCATTCTGTAGCTGATTTACTGTTCTCCACGTGTGCAATTAGGCAGCAATGATACGATACAGTTGCTTGTACAGTAACTGTGAATGAATAAGTAAAAATTGGTGGACACACTTCCCAATAATTATGTAAACTGTCTGCTAGGCAATTTGGTTGTGAATAATTGAATATTTCAAGTAAGTTTTGAACAGTAGTCATGATTCCAGTACTATCCTGTACTATGACTGTCATTTTACTTTGGAACTTAAGGGCACATCAACGATATAATTATTAGTACCTTGTACATAGTCATGTGGAATGCAAAGCTCTTTTTGCATGCATGTGGGTGTGTACGTGTACTGTGTCAGTGTGCATGTATTTTGCAGAATGGTAATCAGGCCGGGGTCAGAACAGTGACTTGCATGACACAGATCTCAGACATTGATTGCCATGGGGCACCAGAACACTTCGGCCAGCCCCACCCATTATACCGGTGCCCGAGCCCCACCCCCAAATTGTGGGTGGAATGATCAAGCCCCCCGTTAATTCATAGATACTATATTACCCACCCATGGTAATATAGTATCTATGGTTAATTCTAATTTGGGATACGATCAATTGCAACCTGGAACCAGCACTGAGTTCTCCTGCTCGCATCCGCTAGGAGAGTTTATAGTACAGGCCAGTATGCAATGAGAATCGTGGAGTGTACAACAGCTGGCCAGTGAGTATTGAATTATTTTGATTGGTATTTGCTTATGTATGCTGGATTTGGCAAGTCTCTCTACTTTCCAGTGACATTGGAGTCCCAGGTGATGTGCTGGCTTCACTACCAGCTGCTAGGTGAGCTCTTCCAGTCTGCTGACTTTGTTGGGACTGATCTCTCAATGGCAACTTGCCAAGTTAATTATGAATTATTGTTGTACTGTATAACGTACAGTACAATTATTATGACTCTGCCATCATCTCTGCACATGACTAAGCAATATAAAAAGAACAGGTAAAAAGATTGCATGTTTATTGTAACTGAACTATTTCCTTAACTGTGAATGTTCATTGCTTGCCGATTAATGTAAGTCAAGAAGTTGGAGTTCTCATTCACCGGAGTCTGGAAATGAGACTGTATAGTACCACTGGGTTCTAATTTTGCCAACATCCTAAGTTAGTGCTCTTGTAATTCTTCAATTACTCATATCATATTTAGTATGCTGCATGGGCTCTTACTCAAAGGCACACTAGTCTAATGGCATACACTGGCTGTCTTGTCTCTCTCTCCCACAGCTACAGCAGTGGAGGTGAGGATGGCTACGTGAGAGTGGTTGACCCTCCTACTTCCTCGCCCAGATTTTATCTCACAGCCAGCGAGAAAGGCCTGGGTTGGAGGCTACTGTTAAAGGTGCTAGGGAGATTGGCTACAATTGACCAATATATTATTGAAGTACAGCCACTGTATTCCTTTGAATATAGTGCATTCATGTTGTGTGGACATATTGATGAGTCACAATGGATCAACTTGACCAGCTGCTGCCCTGGGTGTACTTTGTATGTGACTCTAAAAAATTATATTCTCTTCAGACAGCTTTGCGCTAGAGCATATCCACTCTAGATTTTAAATTGTCTAAATTCAACTTCAGAATAACTGATGTAAAGGTAAATACATAAAGGGTCTACATGTAGTAGTTTTATTAAAGTGCATTGCAAAAACAGTGGGGTGGTAGATAATGAACTGAAAGCTCTTAAATAAAGGACACATTGGGACATGCTCTGTTGTCCCTTGTCAGGAGGCTAGTTTGCCAATAAAATAACCAATTGGTGCATTTGGTATGTCCACTATTTGGAGATTGTCCTTATTTCCTTCATCAGAGGTTCTAGATACCTCTACATAGCCTGCTAAAGTGGGTGGGAGTATGATACGAGACGGCTCATTAAGCGGGCGTGCGCCCGCCCCGCGAGCAATGCCACGGGCGGTCCCTCAGGCAGCTGCAACTTATTAACGCTCAGTCAGTCAGTGAATGTCCGTCGGTCTAGCTAGCTGTGGTAGCTATGCCACTGTACGTAGCTCAGTTGCTGCCTTTTTTTGTATGGGGTGCCGTTGGTGTCAAAATTCATGAAAACTAAAAAATAACGTCAAATGGTGGCATTTGCATAAATCTCCACCGATATTTATAAATCCCCATCGACATTTATAAATTCCCACAGACATTTATAAATCCCCACCGACATTTGTAAATTCCCACCGACATTTATAAATCACCACTGACATTTATAAATTCCCACTGACATTTATAAATCCCCACTGATATTTAGAAATACCCACCAATATTTCTAAACTCCAGACACTTATAAATCCACACTGACATTTATAAACTCTACCGATATTTGTAAATCCCCACTGATATTTATAAATTTCCGCTGACATTTATAAATCCCCACCGTCTAGGTCATGCACGGTCTTGATTCAGATATCGCAAACGGAATGGAATGTGAATGGCTGTGGGAAAGACTGACACCCTAGTGCCTTGTTGGCCTACTCGTTGCGTGCTGTCATTGTTGTGAGATACTGTATGCCAGGAGACTTTGCATTTACATCGTCAGGCATGTGTAATACTTCCTCTCATACTGCAGCTGAACTCCTCCCCTTTGCATGGCTGCCCATGCAAAGGGGAGGAGTTCAGCTGCAGTATGATGTCATGTGTACGAGAGGAAGTATCACGTGTGGAAAGTTTTCTGGCAGGCATGGTGCCAGCGTACAGTATCATACAACAATGACAGCATACAACGAGTAGGCCTAGGTACAGATGGGCTAGGGTGTCAGTCCTTTCCTTTTATAGCTCTCTTTGCAACGGCGCCATCACTGTAATTAATATTACACCGCGTCGTGTATGTGGATATCGCATTCCGTTCCATTTGTGACATCTGAATCGAATCAGACCGCGCATGGTGGGGATTTATAAATATTGGTGGGGATTTATAAATATCGGTGGG
This sequence comes from Phakellia ventilabrum, assembly GCA_963921505.1. Classification (NCBI taxonomy): domain Eukaryota; kingdom Metazoa; phylum Porifera; class Demospongiae; order Axinellida; family Axinellidae; genus Phakellia; species Phakellia ventilabrum. The sequence continues at coordinate 4,755,869 of OY997402.1, read as the reverse complement.
GATTTACAAATGTTAGTGGAGATTTATAAATGTCGGTGGGGATTTATAAATATCGGTGGGGATTTACAAATGTTAGTGGAGATTTATAAATGTCGGTGGGGATTTATAAATATCGGTGGGGATTTACAAATGTTAGTGGAGATTTATAAATGTCGGTGGGGATTTATAAATATCGGTGGGGATTTACGCAAATGCCATCATTTGATGTTATGCCATCATTTGATGTTATTTTTTAGTTTTCATGAATTTTGATTTTTCTCTAGCTGCTGCTCCAGAGCTAGCGATAGTGAAGCCGTACAGCAGCCCGTTCTTTTAATGTCTACCTAGCTAGTGCTGTGCCTTTCAAACTGAAAGGCGTTTAGTTACGCTAGAATTTTATAGCTACTAGTACTTCAAATTCAAGTTGACTTCAAGCAAACAGGAGCCAGGTTAGTGCTAGAGTAGTAGCTGGCATGCAGCAAGAAAGCGTTTCAACCGCGCAGGTCGAAAGCGCTTTCTTACCGCTTACCCCGCTAATTGCCTGACACTAGGCTATAGCCTTAGGCTAATTTTCTCTTTTAATTTTGCAAGCTTTCAATGACGTAAAGCTTTCAATGACGTAATGTTTGTATTTATTATTTGCTCCTAATTCCCAAGGTCAGGCACTTTGCGGGGTAAATTACCATGCCAACTACTAATTAGATTATAATTAATTAGTAAACAAATTAGCAATGCCCACTGAACCGGAAAAAGTTGTCAAATAGCATCAAAAAAACAAACTTACAAGAATCAGTAACAGAATTAACAAGCAAACAAGTTTTCTTCAACACAATATTTCTACTACATCAGTTGCAGTCCCCCCCAACCACCCCCAGCCTCCGACACTGCCTCCGACGGCCATCAGCTTCCCATTGAGGATGGCTACTAGAGCCCAGCGTCGAGCGGTTGGCATGTCTCCCATGGCTTCCCACGAGTCTGTTGTTTCTTTATAGACAAAAATGGCTGCAGTGTTCTTGCCATCTTTCCACCCTCCCACGGCAACCAGCTGCCCACAGAGGGTGGCACAGGAGGAGAGGGAGGATGGGGCATCAGCTATACGCCGCCATTTTGTAGTCTGTCTGTCTGGTTCCGGTTCCGTTCGTAGCTTCTCGGTCTGGGACTGGAGTAGTTCTGGTACGGAGCAGGTGAGGACTGAGCGTGCGGCCAGTCTCATCGCGGCCACCCATCAGGTAGAGCCGCTCACGACAGATCGATATGGTAGCCTCAGAGAAGGGGTGTGGTAGGGAGCAGGCAGTCGACCATTGCTTAGTGTCAATATCCAACACCTCCACTGTCGCTAGTCTGTTGTCACCATCGCCCCTCCCTCCAGCGACGATGAGGGAGTGGCCACTGCACACGGCTGCAGTGTCCTGCCGAGCAGTGGGCATCGCTGGGTAGTGTGGGAGCCATTTCATGGCCCCGCCCTCCCCCATGAGACTGAGGAGGGAGTTGGTTGCTTTACCGCTCACATAACCTCCCACCATTGTTAGGATGTGCTGAACCACCGCTAGGGTGGTGTAGGTGTGTGGGGTGTTTGGTAGCTGACGCCATTTCTGTGTGTCTGAGTCATAGCTATAGACTTTAGTAGAGCCACACCCGTTGAAGTACGCCATTTTGGAATCTGAAGCTGCAGATCCTCTCCACATTGCCTCTGGCACTTTCGACTCTTTCTGCCATTTCATGTCTCGTATTGTCTTCTGTTGCACGAGAGCTTTTTGTGGCGGTGTTTCTGTCCGCTTCATTTGTTGCAGCTGTTGCGTTTTTGGTTTCTGTAGCTGCCTCTGTTGGCCCACAGCTGCATGCTCCACTGGCTGGGCTTGTTGTAGCTCCTGCCTGGGTCGGGTGATAGGTTTTTCTTGTACTCCCACCTCCATTACTTGCAGCCTCTGAGTTAGTTCCTGTAGCTGCCTCTCTCCAGCCTGTTTCTCTTCCACTGCTTGTTGTAGATCCCTCCTCAGTTGGCTGTTTGTTTGCTCGTGCTGTAGGAGGTTTCGTTGGAATTCCGCTGTGACTTGCTCATTAGCTTGTAGCTGTGTCTCTCTGTCATCAATCGTGTGCTGTTTCTCTTCCACTTGGTGTGCGAGTTGCTGGTTCTGTCTCTGGCCTATCCTGTAGCTCCTGCTGTAGGCTGTGTGTGCGTCTCCGGCTATCCTGCAGTTGTCTCTGGCTATCCAGCAGTTGTTGGTCCTTGGTTTGAAGTTCCTGCTGTAGGGTGTCCATGCGTCTCTGGCGATCTTGTAGCTCCTGCTGTAGGGTGTGTGTGCGTCTCTGGCTATCCTGTAGTTCCTGCTGTAGGGTGTGTGTACGTCTCCGGCTATCCTGCAGTTGTTGGTCCTTGGCTCGAAGTTCCTGCTGTAGGGTGTCCATACGTCTCTGCCTGTCCTGTAGCTCCTGCTGTGGGGTGTCCAGACGTCTCTGCCTGTCCTGTAGCTCCTGCTGTGGGGTGTCCATTCGTCTCTGCCTGTCCTGTAGCTCCTGCTGTAGGGTGTCCAGGCGTCTCTGGCTATCTCGTAGCTCCTGCTGTAGAGTGTGTGTGTGACTCTGACTATCCCGTAGTTGTCGTTCCTGGGTTCGAAGTTCTTGGGCTAGGGTTTGTAGTTGCTGATGAACTTGCTGAGCTTGTACTTCATTTTGTTCCTGTAGTTCCCTGAGTTGTGCTTGCTGCATGCTGTGGGTCTTGAAGGTAGCTAGCTGTTGGCAGAGGTCCTGGGCTGAGGGGCGATCCTTCTCTAAGTAGCTGAGGCATCTGAGCTGTTGGCAGAGGTCCTGGGGTCGATGAGGGGCGATCGACGTTCGCTCTAAGTAGCTGAGTGCCAGCTGAGATCTTGAGTCTTCAACCACTTTCACGTTGGGCCGGGGTCAGGGAACGTGGCGGGTCATGATCTGAATCTGTAGCACTCCGATGTGGGATTTGCGACGATTTCCGAGGGCCTCTGGTGGCATGTAGGCCAAGGTTCCAGGACACATGGTCAGTGGCGTCATCCGTCGATTTGCATCGAGAAGCTTTGACATCCCAAAATCTGTGATTTTGGCCTTGCCAGCAATCAGGAGTACGTTATTACCAGAGAGGTCGCGATGGATGATTTCTTTGGAGTGGATGTAAGCTAGTGCCTGGGCTATATCGAGGCACAGGTCCACCTCGATGTGGTAGGCCAGTGATTGTTGAGATCGCTCAAGACGGAGGATTTCTGAGGGCCTCTGGCGGCATGTAGACCAAGGTTCCAGGACAGGGTCATGGGAGGTCCCGAGGTACTCAACGATGTTCGGATGTTTCATGTCGTTGAAGAAGCCTTGACATCCTGTTCGGTGATTCTCCTGGTTGTCGCAGTGATCAGCAGGTCGTTATTGCCGGAGAGGTCGCGATGGATGATTTCTCTGAGAGTTGGATGTAAGCTAGTGCCATAGGGCTATATCGTGGCCTAGGGTCTCGTTTCGGAATAATCGTAAGTTGCGATCACGTGGTTGTGGTGGGTGATCCATGGCTGTGTGAGGGAATGAGAGTGTGTTGTGTAACGGTATGTATGTCCCTGTAAGCAGGAGTGGGCTTTTACCTTGGAAATTATCACTACTGCAGGCCCGGAGTAAGCAAACTTCGGCCATACTATATCATTCATTGGTGTGTGTGCACGCACACAATCTAGGGGGGTCTGGGGGCATGCCCCCCCAGGAAAATTTCTAAATGTACACCCTTTAAAACACGTTTTTAATGAGATTTACAATAGTCGGCATCTTTACTGCGTGCCCAGACCTACGCGCGCGCACGAGTCTACCATACGCATTGCTAAAAACTAGGGGTGTGTCTGGACACGCCCCTCAGTCGGCGAAATATTGAATAGTGTTGGAAATTATCACTACTGTCTTGTCTCCCCCCATTGTAAAAGCTCGCTCATGAAAACCTAAAGTATATATCTATGCATGGCATTCGATTGCGATGTTATTGTTGGCCTGTGTATGCACTAATCTCTGAGGCTGAAATCTAATTGGCCATTTAGAAAGAGGCGTTAGTGGCAAGACATCGTTGAAATGTTGCCTTAAAGTTAAAGCTAGGCTTATCAGTGCTGGCTTTGCAATATTCACGAGGAAGTAATATTTTGTTGCAGCTGTTGTTTATACCAGAACAAGCCCATCCCTATATTCAACTGTGAAACACAATATTATCTCTACATTCCATACACACACACACACACACACACACACAGGTGGGTAAAGGACGAGGCTATAGCTACTCTGTGGAATGCTGTATCGTGTGTGTCATCTGAGGCTGTCCCGTACCATGTGATCACAGCGGCCTCCCTGGATATGGCGATGGTTATCTGGTCAGTCATAAGCTACAATTTGTAATGTGCAATATTACAGGTGTCCAGAATATTTTTGGGAGTGTGAAATGGTAGGCTTACTCCCCATTTTGTTATGTCGTTACTAATGCTGCTAAGTGAGAGGTTCTCACTTATGTTGCGGTGAAATACAACTTTGAATTCTACTCCTTTTACACCCTCCTGTCCAGTCCCCCCCCCCCCCTTTCCCCATCTGCCACCCTCGATACCGATCATCCATCCTTGGAGCCCCTAAATGGCTCATTATTTATTTAGCTAACTGCACATTGCAAAGTACATGCAGTAAAGCATCAGCAGTTCATATAATTGTACACATGCAATCATGATAGCAACATTGTAATATTATCAGCAAAAGTTTAAAACAGTGCCTGAGACACACACAAATACACTTTGAATGCAAAAGAAATCACGTAGCCTTACCAGCCATTGTGGTATCTTGTGTCTGTGACCTTCAGTAGCCAACCCCAGACACTGTAATTCTCACTGTAGCCCTCAAACGTCAACAACACTTTTATTATCCACAGTCGACTCTGATGACCACATATGGTTGTGCCAGCGCTATCAGTACTGTGATGTCATAATCTCCTGACCTCTCCAAGTGTATACATAGCCATGAATAATGATGACCCACCACATACTATGATGGGTGTGTCTAGTGCGGTCTTTTATGTCTTGATCCCCTCACACACACACACACACACACACACACACACACCAGAGTGCCACCCCTCCCCTTCCAAGTGGCTCCAGAGATCCTCAGCCTACACATCAAGTACTGGCCCATCAGCTGTAACCATACAAGGGCATGAAGCACTTTTTAGTGTACTTTGCAATTATCTTGTCTTTGTCATGATCATTTTGTAGTACCTCATGTAAAGTGTTTCTGAGCACACACACAGTGAGCCTAGCATCAGGTTGCTATTATAATTATTATGTCTGTTGGTCTTTCATTGGTATATGATTGGCTACCAGCTCAGTGTGGTGACATCAATGGTGGCTAATCAGTGACATCTGATCCTCTCTTTGAATTCATAACCAGGAGTGAATGATGTTAACCCTTTACACTGACTTTGCCGATAAGGCTTTGTATGGGATGCATGCTGTGACGATGGCTAGAGAGTGAATAAAAGTTTGACCCCACCCACTAGCTATAGCCACTGCTCCAGTGTTTATCCCATGGCCAATACGAGACCAGGGCAGGCATGAACCGACTGTAGTGTACACACATCACTGCCTAAGAGAGTGGCCAGTTGGAGGTGTGCTATAGTGGGACACATGCACTATACACAATGATTGGGTGTGAGCTCTCGTTATACTATGGTATCGCAAGGCCTCACTGCTGATGATCGACTTGTGCTATCTATATAACCACGTCATCTATGATTGTATGTAGCTCTAGTAAGATATCCTATACGGAGATATCATTCCAGGATGCCCCTGTTATGCTGTAGGTCTAAGTAATTATTTTTAGCTCTTTTGTCATCTCTAGCTTATGGCTAGGGATAGAGTATTGAGCATAAAGTAGCCTGTGACAGCTCCTCACGTAAAGAAGGCAATGACGAGCCACTATCCATGATGTCATCAATGTCCAGTTTACTGAGTTTGGGATATGTCAAGTATACAGTATAATGTCTCCCTATAATTATGTCAGTGGTGTAGCTAATAATGGCACAATGTCATGCTAAGATCCCATTGGTGGGTTGGTCTTGCTATCAGGGCTACCCCAGTCTTCCCAACCCAGTCATCACAGGTTTGAAAGTGATTCAGACCTTGATCAGTCAACTATTAAGGATGACACACTGGCCTGCATCCATCAATTCCCAACCCCATCCCCAAATTTACTTCAACTGCAAAAAAAAAAAGAAAAAAAAGAGGTGGGCCTGGCTCTACAGGTTGGAGAGAAAAACAAACAGGTACCTAGTGAATATTGTGGTATGTCACCTGTGGAAATGAGTACACACCTTAGGCATTATGAATAATATCAAAGTTGAAATTCACTACCTGTTTGTGGCCTGCAGTGTCTGATTATTTCTTGCTATGAGAGATCAGTGATGGGCACATCAGTGACATCGCTAAGTTGTATTTGCTGAGGTCCCTTTACACACTATTTCGCATGCACAGTTTTCCTGGTAATGATTTACAGATAACATTTTGGCATTAGCTATACATCAACAATTATCAAATAATTAAGTTTATACAACTATTATTATAGTTATACATTTTAAGTTGCAAGATACATGTATTAGCCTTGTTTCCAAACCCCCAGCCCACTTTATTCGATCATGAAGGTAAAGCATGCGACCCACTAAAGTGGGGACCTGGGAACGTCAACAAAGCTGTGTATTATCTTGCACTCCGTGCACTCTAATAATCAACGCTAGTCTCGTTCCCAGGCCCACGTGCGCATTTCACTTTAACGTGCACGAGAGCCTGAGGCTAAATCGATGCAGTGTCCGCGTGTTTTACTAAACACAAACAGTTCTACCGGTCAACAGGATATCAAGCAAACATTACAAAATGCTACTGACATCAAGTTCTGGTTCTGCCTTTCCCGAAGATCTTGTCCATCATTTCCTGTACCATTCTGGGGAGATCATAGTCGTGGTCCCAGCCCCAGTCCGCACGAGCACAGCTGTCATCCAATACCTCAGGCCAGGAATCCGCTGGAATGGGAATCAGACAAATATATATTATTATGATGTTATGATCTTATCAATGAACACATGATATGTTGAAGACCCCATCTCTCATGACTACAATATCCATCCCAGATCACATGATACCGTTCCCAGGCCCACATGCGCGTTTCACTTTAGTGCAGCTGTGGGCCTGGTACATTTTCTCACGTGCGTGACGCGTAGGGTAGAAGGGTGAATTTTTGCGTGGGCGAGGACGGCTGTAGTTCTCAGACAATGACGGAAGGCAGCCAATCTATACTTCTTGCAGCTACTCTTCGGAGCCTGTTTGTGCCACAGACCAAGCGCTAAAACAATGTCTTTGCTCCGACGTCACCAAAAATGCCACAGTTATTACCTGAGCTGGAGTTGTCCAGATCCCGAGTAAACCAAGGGGTCAAAGTGCATAGACTACTTTAGCTCAGTCGTTTAGACTACACAGCTGTCGGTGTCACATGACTGTCATGTGACCAGCCCACTCACCAATGTCTTGCCTCTCATCGGGCTTGTACTCCACCTGCAGTTCAGGAAAGTGTTTCCTCATCTCCTCCACTAGCTCGGCTGGTGTGAAGCTCATGGCCTGGATGTTGTAGGTACGCATGTCTTCCTGGATACTGGACGCTGGAGCCTCAAGGCATTGCACGGTTGCCTAAGCAACGAGAAAAAGGAAATTCACAAACATAGTTCCTGTAATTTAACAGGAGAAAGACACCACTAAGTAATTAAATCTCACATATTATCCATGGTCTCAGGCTGGGGTTCATTCAGGAAAATCTCCAAGGGGGGGGGGCAAAAGTACGTCGGAAGACATTTTGGGGGGGAGACGACACGCATATAGTGAGCAGTATTCAATGTTGAAGGGTTGAAATCCCCAAGGGGGGGCACAAAAATTCCAAGGGGGTGGGGAGGGGGTGGGAGCGGGTGAATGCCCACCCTGAGAGGCTGATCTTTTGTACACTGACAAAATTATCATTCAGTGCATTCAGAGGTGGCTCATTACACATAGGCATGTGATGAAGGTATTCACCTGCAAACTAGCACTGTGTTACGTGTACTAAAAGACTTCACTGCACGATCCTAGCCTGAGGCTACTCCAGTTAGTTGCCCTCACCTTGATGCAGTCGGGTAGGAAGATCATGGGCAGGCGCGAGTCATCTCGGAGGAAGCAGGTGTAGCGGCCGTGCTTTGCAGCTTCGTGGAAGATGTGAACGGCATAGTCTAGTGAAGAGGAGAGAGGGAGGGAGGGGAGGGGCAGGGAAGGAGGGAGGGGGAGAGAGAGGGAGGGAGGGGAGGGGGAGAGGGAGGAAGGGAGAGGGGAGGGGGAGAGGGGGAGAGGGAGGGAGGGTGGAAGGGGAGGGAGGGAGAGAGGGAGGGAAAAAGAGAAGGTGGGCTCAATCATAATAGGTTTGTAGTTGCTGGTTTAATAATCAATCATACCAGTGGTCCCGCCCCCAGGGGGTGTATCAGCTGATATTACACCAGGAAAACGCAGAGAGCGAAAGTCAACATTATACTTGTGATGGTAGTACTGGTGAGTGAGGGAGGAGAGAGAGAGGGAGGGAGGGAGGGAGTGAGGGAGGGAAGGATGGAAGGAGGGAGGGAGGGAGTAAAGTTACATTTGATACAGTGCCAATGCTGTAAGGTTCTAAACAATTTCTGCTGGGCATACCTCGCCTAAAAGTTCCACGTGGACCTTGGAAACACCATATACTGTCCTAGGACGTTGTACGGTCAGGTCAGGAGTGACTTTCGGTGTGCTTGGGCCGAAGGCGCCAATCGTACTGGGACAGAAGAGCCGCAGGTCATGTGACTTACAGAGCTCAGCAATGTTTTGAAAGCCTTGAATGTTCACCTGGGTGGAAAATACACATATTTCCACATAAAACTGTCACATGACAATCATGTGATACCTATAGTAGTGTGCTTATGACTGTCACATGATCGGCACATGATCATCACACGACATACCTGTAGAGCTCTGCTGACATCCTTCTCTCCAATGGCAGACAGCAGAGCGGAGAAGTGCACCACCCAGTCGATGCGATGGTTCACCACGATGGAGTGCAAGTGCTTCAGGTCGAGAATATCGGCATACACATAGGGACCTGTACAAGGCATGGAATGAAGTAGGCCGGGTGTGACTGGTCAGTTTGGTCAGGTTTATAACCTCACCAGTTTTGTATGTATAGAGTAACGGGACCACTGCAGTGTGAATTGCGTGTCTCTCTTGCTTAGAAACTAGCAGCGCTCTAGACTCAGCTTGCAAGTGCCGTCACCATGGCTACCGTCAAGGGCCGGGGTTAGAGGGTAGTCTCATTATCAGATCGTGCAGAAAACGAGTGGTCTGGTCTCGAAACTAGGTAATGGGACCACAGTGCAGCTGGTTTCAACATGAGTCAAACTTCCGTTGCCTGATCCGTCAGAAGAACCAGGTTTCCATGGTGAAGAAGGGCACAGTCTAGTCTATGCTGGTAATGGGAGACCCTCTATAGACTAACTATAGTTACAAAGGGCTAAAGCCACAAAATTTAGGTCGACCACTGCCGTGAGAGGCTGTGTGCTAAGGGAAAAAAATTAGCAGGCCAGCTTCTTTCCTCCATCACAGGGTTATAAATGTCTTCTCCTAGTCTGATTCCCAGACCCCAGGATGGAGGGTCTGGGAATGAGACTATTGGGAACGCCACAATATTTGGAACGAGCCTGAGCAAGCCCCACATTAGCATGTATTCGTTACCAGCATCTTACTAGTATAATACAAAAACGGGTGTGGGCGCATTTCCTTAACACTACATCATCATCACACAGCCAGGAATCTTACCACTTCAACCATGCAGTTAAGTGGTCTCGTGCCCAGACGTTCACGCCCTCCCGGCGAAAGAACGTCTGGTGTTCTAAACGAACTTTCTTGTCACAGACCCCACGATTGCTGATAATAAATCTTGTATGTGATTGGTCACTATATACGGTATTTTTATTCTCATTTATCAAACTGACCAATAATAATATTAAAGATTTATCGAACTAACGTCATGGCAACTTTACGGAAGGTCTGAAAGCTGCAATCTGATTGGACCCTTTGGCATTCCAAAGGGGAAAGGCGTCTATGACAAGAAAGTTCGATTAGAACACCAGACGTTCTTTCGCCAGGGGGGCGTGGACGTCTGGGCACGAGACTAGCAGTTAAGTGGGCAGTATCACGGTTACCATAACTACCAATGACTACAAGGGAGAGCTATCATAATCATGTCAGCATCACTTATCTTAAAAGGATATCATATTCTTCACCATGTCACCAGTACCATACCAGCTATCTGCTGCCCTACATGCCGCTACATTTTGAACAAAGAAAGCACTCTAGCTCACCTTGTGAAATGATCTTCTGTGTCGGCTTGACAATATCCGAGAGAATCACGTTCTCCTTGCCGTAGCGACCCCTGAGGAGGCAGCAGAAAGACACCTGTAAAATATATCTACACCCCTACTTTGAACGTACGTGGAAGTGATGTCCCATTGGTACATCTTTGTCGGCTAGGTGATGGGAAGCTGAGAACAAGACTGCCTCCATTTACTAGGGAATTTATAAGCTGTTTAACAGGCCAATAGAGACTGGAAAAGTACAGTTCTTGCAACTGAATGGCTGGGATGGAATTGTTGGTAGGGTTAGGGCCAGGGCACGGGACAGTTGCTAGGACGAGGCTGCCTCCATTTACTAGGGAATTGATAATCTGTTCAACAGGCCAACAGAGACTGGCAACGTGCAATTTCCCGGCTCTGAATAGATGGGATAGGTTTAGGGTATGGTTAGGGCATAGGCACGGGATTGTTTCCGGAAACGTTTCTGAAATGCCGCGGAGGTGTAACGGGCCTAGATACACACATTTCTCCTAATCACTTGCTAGAATGGGACTACCTCACCCTCCAAAATCTTGGTAACAGTGGCAAAAGCAATGGTACTGCTACCGAGATTTGGAAGGTGAGCATAGCCTCGTTCCCAGTCTCTCCGCTCCATTGTTTTACGTCGCTTGCAGTACGAATACTGCAAGTGATGGGTAAAGTTGGGTTAGGAAGGGGGATATCCCCTCTTTCCCTGCATACAAAGCCCTGCATTCTGCATCACGGATATGGGAGGATCTGCCATTGTGTGTTGAACATAGGCTGCTGCAAACACTAATGAGATAATTGCGGTATTGTAACTAACTAGCTAGGTTTCTAATAGTAGCTTATGTACGAACGTTCGCTATCACTCAGAAAGTGCAGTGTGCGTGATGCGAGTTTACTACTGCCCTGCGCCGGCAAACTAACGACCTGGATCCATACCTCAGCTCTTTGGCGAGTCCGCTTCCCAGCTGACCCAGGCCTCCTGTGATCAGCACGCGCGGAGGACCGCTGCCTTCAGAGTTTGTCATCATCCATCGCCAGTGGATCGCCGTTTGTAGCCGCAAACAGCTTCCGAGAGAGAGAGATCGCTGCAATACGGTTGCCATCTTGAGTAATGCGTGGTTTGTGTTTAATCAATAGAAAACACGCACGCGCGGTACGCTCTCGACCCTCGAACGCGAACACACCCGTGCCCCACCCGTACCCGGACCCGTACCCACGGCCACACGCGCACTCGCGAATATTTGTATCACGGAGCGGTCATGTGACTCTCGAAGATCCGTACCGTCAAGATGGTTTCTAAACTTGTGCTGGCTGTACTCCTTTGTACCATTGTGGGCACCTCCCGAGCCACCGAGGCGGACGCTCCACTGCCTCTGGTTATATGGCACGGAATGGGTAAGGACGCGAGAGCTTTTCCAGCTAAAAACGCTTACTCAGCGTAGGAAAAGCTTGCTGCCTGCAGTGGGCACACTACTACCGTTAATATAGAGTAATAGTAAGACAGGATTTGTGTAGTGTGTTAAACCTGGTATCCAAAGTTTAAGCCCTTAATAAGGTTAAGGGAGCCTGGGGGCGAGGCTAGTCACTTGCTCTCTGAGATTTGATTATAGGCCTTTATCCGTCATGATGTAATGGGGGGTAAAAGTGCTGAAATTGGAATCACAAGAAATTACAAGGACATAAATATGTTTTCATGTCAGAAAACTACATCAAAAACACGTTTTCTTGTATTTTCTCCATTTAGTGCCTACTTTTAGCCCCCAATGGTCTAAAGGTCTATCGATCTTTTATTATGGAAAGCTTATGAGTGTCACCGGACTGTTCTGCTTTTCACACTCTGGCTCACGACACTAACACTCACTCCCTTTCCTTGCTACACAGGTGATTCCTGCTGCTTCCCGTTCAGCATGGGTAGCATCGTGAAGCTGGTGGAGGAACACGTCCCAGGCATCTACGTTCGCTCCATCGAGATCGGCAACACCATCGAGGAAGACGTGTTTAATGGGTTCCTCATGAACGCCAACGACCAGATCTCCATGGTCTGCAAGAACCTGACGCAGGACTCCAAGCTACAGGATGGGTTTAACGTCATCGGCTTCTCACAAGGAGGACAGTTTCTGTAAGTTTAGGCCAAAGGGGAGGAATTTGGTTAGGATTAGGGTTAGGGGGGCAACACCAGGGGTTTTCGGATTTCCCCGCTGTCCGGGAGTCAATTCCAGCCTCTGAAGGAGCATGCAACTTCAACTTGTTTCTCATCTTCCTTTAACTCAAAATCGGGCGCAAAAACAACAAACACACACAAAAAACAACGACACAGCACGTGACTTATGAATAATCGATTCCTGGCTCGCGCTGACGACCAGTATATACCTGTGAGTGCTATACCTGAGTACTTTCTTTGTTCAAGCACCAAGTTACAGTAAGAAACGTTGATAAATCAACTGGATCTCTGGTGGCTTTTGCTGCTCGCTTCGATCTGCAACCGTACGCGGCTGTTTGTACAGCGAAGTACCTGTGTGAGTTTTTAGTAACATTTCCGGAACTGTCTGTGGGCGGGGGATGAGAAACAAGAAATTAACTCGCTGTGGCCTTACTTGCAAGTGCCATCCAAATTTCTATTTGAATGTGGAGCATTTATGTACTTGTCCTCTCCCTCTACAGACGAGCCCTGGTCCAGCGCTGTGGTACTCTCAAGGTCCACAACCTCATTTCTGTGGGGGGCCAACACCAGGGAGTTTTCGGATTTCCCCGCTGCCCGGGAGTCAATTCCAGCCTCTGCGACGAGGTCAGGAAGCTGCTGAACCTCGGAGCCTATGTGGAGATCGTGCAGGACCAGTAAGTCTGCCTACTGTGTGGGGGGCTGGAATTTCCCCTCTCAGAATTTTTTTGATACTCAGGGATTTAATTTTTAGCTTTTTTGGGGGGTCCCAGAGCTGCCAGAAGTAACCTCAGAGTATCAAAAATTCCATTGGGAAGCCTGCCTCCAGACCTACCCTTGTATTAAAGTTGAGACTCGAGTTTTGCAATGAGCCTATATGACGTTAGTGTAGGACACACCAATTCAGAATTAAGAAAGAAAGGCTCTCTGAATACCAACTTTAATTTGGAAAGAAACTTTGCTGACATTTTGACTAGATGCTCTAGTCTTCTTCGCCCTGAAGAAGACTAGTCGAAACGTCGGCAAAGTTTCTTTCTGAATTAAAGTTGGTATTCAGAGAGCCTTTCTTGAGAAGCCCCCTCTGCAATTCAGAACTAATTAGGGTGATAGTGATGTAATTAGCCTAGATGTATAATAGGACATATCCCCTGTTGCATATATCGGAGAGCACTGGTTAGGGGTGTGCTGGTACATGTACATGCTATCACATGGAACTACATGTACATGTAAGGGAGGGACAAACAATAATTGTGTACATGTCGGAAAGAGCTGTTTACTGAATATTTGCAGGTAAAAATTTCTGGTTGGGCTTCCATGCCAGAAATTTGCGGTTTAATATTTGCGGTAGTGATATGCAAAATGTATAATTATTTGCATATATTACACCTGCGAAAATTCATCAATTTAATTTTTGTTACCTAAATAGCAAAACATTGGTAGGAAGCAATAGTGCTTCTGTTTTGGCAAGTTCTGGTAGCGAACTGGAAGCACATGACGAAATTGCCATGGCTGGTAAAAACAAATTTCACTACAATATGATTATTTGGCGAGATCACAGATTGGGCCTGCAGTCTCAGCTCGTGGCTATGGTAACGTAATGACATAACTTGGTGCATGTGATAAGTGTAGACGCACAGACAAACAGACAGACAGACGGACAGACAGACAAATGCGGGAAAAGTAATCTTAGGCAAGTACGTGCCCAGTTGGGAGTAATTGCATGTGGACTACATGTACATAGTAAAATAGCATGTATTTCTACTTGACACACATACACACACACATGTACACACACACGCATACACACACGCACACACACACACACGCACACAGCCTCGTGCAGGCGGAGTACTGGCAAGATCCCTTCAACCTTGCCGAGTACAGGGAGAAGTGTGTCTTCCTACCTGACATCAACCAGGAGAACGTGAGTCACATGACCACCACGAGAGCCGTCTTGTCGATCGTGTTTCAGACAAGTCATTATGAGCGCATGAGCCGACCCTCACACCCTCACACCCTCACCCAGTCACTCTCACTATCATACATACAGTCACACTGTTATGTGCTCCCACCCTCCACCCTCACACTATCACATTCCACGCTCACACTCCCTAACCCTCACACCCTCCCAGACGGTAAACGCCGACTATAAGACCCGGCTCTCTGCCCTCTCGAACCTGGTGCTGGTGAAGTTCACCGAGGACACCATGGTGCAGCCCAGGGAGAGCGAGGTACATTACATCATCAGCCCCATACAATAGCTGTACTCAACAGTTACCATTACATCATACCTTAAAAGTACTTCAGTTAGTTCTGCATTAGAAGTTTTAATCACTTGTGGGTGGGATCTACAATAGAGGGGTGGGGCTCATTGGGGTCTATAAAAGAGGGTGGAGCTCATTAGGATCAACAAAAGTGGTAGGAACTCGGACTAAAGTGGGTAATGGGCATTAAATGTGTACCTTTCGGTTCTACAATAGTGTATCAGTCCACCACTGCAACTGTCGCTAGATCGTCCAGCATATCTACGCTCAAGGAGTGTGTGGGACGTGATCTTTGGTGGGCTTTAATTGGAATAATTGCGCTAGCAAACTGTAGTCATGTACAGGTACTCTTTAATGTAGGATAGTTTTACACTGACTGCTGTTGCTATGGTAATCTTGCAGGATATGGACTAGACTTTAGGTCAGATATCCGTATGTGGCAGTCCCGGGCAGAAAACTAACTGTCGCATATTTTTCCACATCACTGCATGAACTTCCGTTGAGGGCAGGGCTCATATGCGCTGCATAGAAGCCTCAATATGTGAGGTCTGTACACAGCACGTATGAGCCCCACCCTTAAAGGAAGTTCAGAGATACAGCGCTTTGAATGCAGTGACACGGTTGAAATACGTAATGTTTGTTTCCTACCTGAGATAGCCACTTACGTGTGAGTCAAAGTGTGGCCTTTGCCGGAAGTTGATTGAGGAAGGCGTCATGGGAGTTGACCGCATGCTCTGCGGTACATTTATCCGGTGATGTAATTTGAGGACTGGCTGCTGCCTGTGCACTGTTTTCTGAGAGTTCTCGTTTCTTGGAAGTGTTTTGATAGCTCTTCATAACTTTCTACTCCTCTTCCGTCGAAGTGGTGCTAATGATGTGAAACATGTACTGTCAAAATTTTGTTAATAACATAATCTGACGTATAGGGGTTCTACAAGTAGTAACACCCCCACCTATACTCTGTAGTGTAATCCCAATCAGTAGTGAGGGTTTTGAATAAGAGCCCATGGGCTTACTAGCCTCCCTCCCTCCCTTCCTCCCTTTCCTTCCCTCCCGTCCCTCCCCTCCCCCCTCCCCTCCCCTCCCCTCCCCTCCCCTCCCCTCCCCTCCCCTCCCCTCCCCTCCCCTCCCCTCCCCTCCCCTCCCCTCCCCTCCCCTCAGTGGTTTGGGTTCTACAAAGAAGGCCAGGACAAGGAGACCTACACTCTATTTGAGAGCCCCCTCTGGCAGAAGGTGAGAGACTACAACAGCTGCTTCCCATTCAAATGCATACGTGTGCATGCAAGCATGTCATAGTTTATCGAGCTGTAGACCCCCACCAGAAAAGTGAGAGGGGGTCTCGCAGATGTTATTGGTATTTATGACTAGCTGACCAATCGGATTTAGTAGTTCGTTTCAGCTACTAGCAACACCTGCACATTCACTTTACTCCACTAGTGGGACGTGAGGGTCCAGCCCAACAGACTAGAGATGTCGTGGATGGCAGAGTGAGGGGCCATTGTAGTGATAATGGGTCTGGGTTACCGTTGCCAACACGTATGTGGCTGTACCAGGTCTTGGTGTGACTGCTTATAATTAGGAGTTTGAAATACACGAGGATGTTGCCATGAGTAGGTCTTACAAGCTGTGCCTGCGTCTCTCTGTGGGTGGGTGGCGAATAGCGTAAGTGCTATGGCGGCAAGATGATTGTTTCCGTTGAGTCTATAAACTGTTTTTGCTTAAAATATAAGTAAGAAAATATTTATTTGTTACCTAAGACTACTACTGGTTGTTATTGCAGCCTCTTTGCATGCTGTGTATAGAGAGTTTTCACGTGACGTCACATCCTGCATGATGATCGTGTCATTTTCCGATTATGTCCGGTTTTGCCCACCATGCGTGGGCGATAAATGGAAGCTAGAATAGTACGTTATACAGCGATCTCAGAATCAACAGCTGCTTGGAACTTACGCGTTCGGCGCCTCAACTATTACTGTGAATCAGTTTCAGACGTTACAAATTGAGTGAATCTGCCGTCTATACTGTCAGTATGAGAGCTACTTCCTGTCCTTATGCGCATCATGCCGCTATTTGCTGCTCACCAAAATGATGGCCTAGCAACAGTTGTTAGATGCAAATGATGTAAGATGATGTCATTGAAAACTCTCTATTATTTTGCTAATGCTGAACTCTCTTTTTGTTTACTGCTAAATTTTAAGTAGACTTTGCACTGTCAAAAGCCTTTAAGTTTTGTACATTTTCGACCCAAACTGGGTAAAAAAAGGACCATTACATGGAAATCCATTGCAGCAGTTGGCAAGCTGCATTCAGTGCAGCGTTACTTAGCCACAGTGCAGCCATATAAGGGGAAGTGTGACTAATTAGCGAGGTGTGGGTGTACTGCGACATGTAGCTTGTACGATGGCGAGACTGCAGCTGTCGCAATACATCCCCAGCTGATGTCATCTGCTGCCATTTGCACACGCAGGATCTGCTGGGCTTGCAGCACTTGAACAGCTCGGGACGGCTACACTTCATCCCAGCTCCCTTCGACCACCTGCGGTTCACCCAGCAGTGGTTCGTTGACAACCTCATGGGGTTCATCGACGTCTCCCAGAGCAACGCACACCTGCCCGTCCAGATGGGGACGAGGAGGGAGGGGACGACGGAAGGAGGGCTGAAGCCGGTCATTACCAGAGGTGAGAGGGAGGGGTTGCTTGTTCACGGGCTCTCTTGGCTCATTCCAAATGGAACGGAAGAGCTTGGTTTATTTTGTGACGTAATAGACGGTAGAAAACAGACATTAATCTGTCGCATATTTTGATTGCATTACGGCACTCAAGGTGCAGTAGCCAGGGCTTCATTTAGGAAAATCCCCAAGGGGGGGGGGGGCAAAAGTACGTCAGAAGATGTTTTGGGGGTGTGTGCGTATAGTGAGCAGTATTCAATTTTGAAGGGTTGAAATTTCCAAGGAGAGGCATAAAGTTTTAGGCGAATGCCCCCCCCCCCAAATGAAGCCCTGAGTATCCCCAAACTTCTGGTAGAGTAGGCACTAAATTATGTAACACATAATTGCAGTAGATATTGAGGCATTTCTGCTGCACATTTGAGTCCCACTCCTACCAGAAATTGGAGATACTGTGTGTAATATAGTACACCCTGTTTCTAATGATGATGTCATGCTGATTTTGTTCCCAAATGTTTTCTGTGTGTAGGTCTGGAAATGAAACCCAACATGCACAAGTATAAACTCCACCGAGGGGAGTTCAGGGGGCGCCTCCCAAAATAGTCTCCCAGGAGGATGATAACTGACCACACACCTGTGAAATATATGAACACATTGAGTAAATAATTGACTTTAGCTACATTTGTACTTGGCTAAAGTACTGTTTTTACTTATTGTATTACTGTACAATGTCATACGTGTATGCACCTTTCATGTCTTTGCAGTTGCACAATGAGACTTGCTCACTATTTACATAATACATAATATTTTATTCCGTTATAGGTAAATAAATAGCGCCATCATAGTCGCGAATAAACTCTAGGCGTCCGGACGGAAATGCCTCACTACAAAAGGGTGGGCGGGGCTTCCAAATAATATATTTCAGCCCTTGTTTACATAGCGGGAATGCCAAGAAACTTGCACGGAATGTCGGAGTGCGTATGAGCTGAGATAGCTCGGTACAAACACCAGCACTCGTACTGTGTGTGCATAACCGCTCACGAATTGACTGTACAGCTGGACAAGTATATTATAGTGAACGGTGAGGAGTATTAAAAATAATTTATGTATTTCAACGTGCACGCATGTGAAACTGGTTTTTCTTAGGGTATAGCTAAACGCTTATACTAGCTGTGGATATGTCTACGGTCGTAGCTAACGCGCGAGACTATATTAGTTAGTCCTTCGCCCGTTGTTTGCAGAAGTTGTGTCGGGCGATTGTAATATTTTGCCTATGGGGTATGATGGGGATATGGGGGTAGTCTGGGGACTGTACTGGTGATGGTATTAAATGGGCCAGCAATAGCCTGCAAATGAGGCATGCGTCTGTTCTATCAACTGATAGCTGTCTACCAGACACATCTGTACATGTATGAAGTCCTCAATGCAATGCAATGCATGGCTGAAATTATGCTGTGCTGGAGTCTGCAGCTTTGGGTATAAAATTGTTAGCTATATAACATACCGATTTAGAGCATGATTTAGCTTATACTGTATAGCTCCATTGTCTTCGTAACTATAGCACCATGGGAAAGACCATTACAGCTTGTTTCAAATGAGTGCATATGAATTTCTATGGACTGTTGCAGCAATAGGCTATTCATGCATGGTAATGATTTTTCACTGCAGTGTGCATGCAACCAGAGGTTGTGGACATCCAAAGTGACTGCAGGAACCACTCAATAGCTGAATTATAGACTTTAATCTGTGAAAGATGGAGACCAGCGATGGTGGGACTCACACAGCTGCAACGTTAACTTCAGTCTCCGATCGTGAAACACCCTCGCAAACTGACAGTTCGAATACCACCTCCGGACGAAATGACCCTAACAATGACCCCGGTAACAGACCACCTTTCCTCTGTCTCCAGACCAGCTGGCACCTGCTCTCCTGGATGTGGTCGATCTTCACTTACCTGCTCGAAGTTGCCATGGTGATCTGGGTCTCGTGGTTCTACGCCAGTGAGCACCTCTACCCTCTTTTCGGACTGACCCTGGGGTACCTGGTCCTACCTACCGTGGTCTTGATGGGTGTGTCCCTCGTCTGGTATCGAGACCTGGACCGATTTTACCGTAGAGAGAGACAGCGTAGGAGACGGTCCCGAGGTGAGGGGTCCAGAGGTGGAGAGGTCGCCAGCGGGGAGAAGTTCACCATCGTCACCGTCCTGCTGCATGTGCTACCCCTGGGAATTATCTATCGGTGAGAATTGATACATTGCTGTGTTTTATTGATTCACACTTTGCTCAGGTCCTAGGCTCCATTCCTCGGCCTGTTTTTTGTTTTTTTTTTGCATGGTGGGGCAATTTACACCTGTGTGAAAGAAGTTGAGAGTGGAGCCTGGGGACGAGTGGTCCTGTAAAATGAAAGTGATATTTGTTTTAATACATACAAAAACGTCAAACACATGCCTAGTCATAAACAAGGAAGAACAGAACCAAGTAGCTAGGACAAAAAGAAAAGAAATACCAGTAGGTGTGGTGGGATCGAACTAAGGGGATTTGTTATGCCACGCTCAATCTAAGCCCTGCCTGCCATCACGAGCCCCACACAACTAAGCCTGAAACAACTGCCTGACAACCAGTATCAGAAGAGGTTTATGATATAAAGATGAAAAATTACCTTGGAGAGCTTCTGGACGATGTAAGAATTACACACGTACTTTGATTGAGCAGGAGGGTCACCATGGCTACTCCAAACAATGCAGCTCCTGTGTGCTGTAGCTGGGATTGTCATGGAGCTGTCTCTTTGGAGTGTCAAATTCTCTGTCTCTGACATCATGCAAGGATGCGTGTTAGGCATCCAGTCAGAAGTAGGACAAGTGCACTTGACTACTAGGCATTCCTGAACATCCTAGGATAGTTATGTGTCATAGTTATGTGCAAAATGTGATGTGCTTTGGATTAGCAGACACCATTCAACTTGTACCCAATCCTGCTCTTAGCAAGCAATCCACAAAACTGAGATTTCCCAAAAGGTGGGTACACCCAGGTACATGGCTAATTGTGTTTAGGTCTATACTAAAGCCCTTGTGGTAGACCTGATAATTAATTAAGGCTAGCAAGCCATAAGTGTTTGCTACATGAAAACATTTGTAGCAACATGTGTTGAGCTGTTACCATTGGCGGTGGGTATACTAGAGGCACCTGGTGTTATGCGTGATGATGCTGCGTGATGTAATCCCCTAGGCAGAAGTTAAGCGGCCAATCAGAATGCACCCCTTTGCTCCAAAGCTCTGGCATTTCAGTTGTAATTGTATCGATTTGTGGAAGCCATTTCACCTTGAATTGCCAATTTTGTAACCTGTCAGGAAAATTGGCTGCCGTTGTTTTAGTTTTGCAAATAGCAGTTGTGCTCGGCACTTGTAAGACCAAATTGTAAGTGTGATGTACAACTATGGTTGTAATATATTCCCATGTTGACAGTTATGCTATTAATTATGCATTAGCATACCTTAAATATGATACACCCCTAGCAAGAACCCACCTGCAACATACAAGGGCTCATGGACCTCTAGCATGAGCCCGCCTCTAATAAGAGCCCACCTCTAGCAAGGACCCATGGACCCACGTAAAAGCCCACCTTGCAAGGACCCACCTCCAGTAAGAGCCCACCTCCCATGGACCCACCTCCCCCCACCTCCAGTAAAGAGCCCACCTCCCATGGACCCACCTTCCCCCACCTCCAGTAAGAGCCCACCTCCCATGGACCCACCTCCCCCAGTAAGAGCCCACCTTTAGCATACGTTGGTCCTTACATTTTCTTATCTCTCCAGTATGCTAAATCATGGATTGTAATCGATTGTTTGCTATAGCTAGGGTAATTCCAGAGTGTGGATATTAATGTACAATTGTGAGCAAAACTGGCTATTGTTTTCGGTGGCTTATATCCCCTAAAGTATGACAGTGCACATTTGCATACTACCAAACTGTCCTACCAGTCAAAGCTAGACAGTGGAAGACTGTGACATAGTTTATAAACTGAAGTTGTACATATGAGGTGAATAATTGCAGCTGTACTGTGCGCCACGTGTGGATTCCATATGAAATACATCATAACACATTGTCCTCATTCCATGCATGGCAATCTGTCCCATGAATAGTTTTTTCCGGACAGCTGTCGTTTAGCTATTTCAAGTATTTATAAACGCAGTATTTTTCGCATGTCATACAAATGCAACTCTGTCCTTTGTGGTGCCAGATATTTGTTTCCAATTAGTGCCCATTACTGGCAGGTACTTGAGTCGTATCATGTAGCAGTGATGTCTGGGTTAATCAGCTGCCATCCACTCTGACGTATTGCGTGTGTGGCTGGCCAATTGCTAGATTACCACAGTCATCCAGCAGCATGCCCGAGCTTGTCTGATGAGCTATGCCAGGAGCTATTTTGTCCACGTGTTCAAGTTTCATAACACATAACTGCCATACTACACGAGACTACAACTAGCGTCGTACCAGCATCCCCTCACAGCCTTTTTCACAGCCGTGGCAAAAAAGGTTTTTTCTCCATGGTTGCAAATAAAGCTGGACTATCAAACATAGTCGTAATTGTACGTTTACCTCATCACAACATACAATGCCTTTGTCTGAGTCTTTTAGTGGATATGGGGCTACATGTAGATTGACATTTGGAAAATGTGATTAAGGTGCAGTTATGATTATCTCTTGGCGGAACAGATTAGTGAGTGGTTCCCAGGTAATAGGCCTTTATGTATATTTTCATCACCAATGGCGATGACAGAGAGTGACCAATGGCAAGTTCAGCTCTAGAGCTGTCTAAGGCTATCACTTGTATGGCCTCGTCCCAGGCTACACTATATATGCAATACTTTCTGCATGTTGGAATAATGCAAGTGCGTGTTTGAAAAGCAAACCCATGTTTTTCCACACGTGTTTTTCATTCAAATTGCAAAAAAAGAAAAAAATACTACACAGTGGAGCATAGAATAGACCTGTTGTTTGTTTCAATGTCTGCACATGGCTGGGAGTGGGGCCTGCATGGGACCGGGGCTAGATAGCCACAGAATGCTCACTGTATGAACTTGCTCCTTCTGATTGCACACACCTGATGTGTTTGTAAAGGCTTCCTGAATCATGGCCTAACTGTAGTACATGTATCAATTGGTTTGTGTTACAGTTTAATGGACCTGCTATCAAATTCTGAATGCTATAGTCTACGACGTAATGGCTGACCAGTGTTCTTGTTCCGAGGACAGCTGCTATTTGAGTGGGGGCAGAAATCAATACGATAGCCATATTTGGTTTTGCTGGGTCTGTACTGCCTGTTGAGACTAATGGTGGGTCACAGAGGAACTTTCGCCTTTGCCCCCTTCAGTTATGTAATTATATTGAAATGGGTGTTGTCATGGTGATGACGCAGGAAGACATGTGACGTTCATGTCAGTGCTAACAATCTTAAAGGGACTATGATTTGCAGGTATAATTTTTGCAAGTTGGCAGAAATTACAAAATTTAATACCCACCAAATCTGGAACGTCTCCAGTTCGGAAAAAAATTGTACCTGCAAGATAGCCTCCTTTTCGGGGAGAGTCCACTACTAGTCACCTGACCTCTGTACTATATACTGTACATGTGAATACATTTGACCCTGTGGCAGTGTGGATACTCCATATGTGACCAACTGATGGTAATTCCCTGGGAGTTTCCCTTAGTTACTGCTGCTTTTGCATGTGTTATGGATATGACATTTACAGCTGGAATTAAGAGAGAGATTATACCTCAAAATGTTGACTATTCTGACGTTATCTCGTAAATGTTTGAAGCCATATTTCTGCAACTGTACAGGGTATAGTAGGTCCGATTTTGTGCCCAGGAAGAACTGGGATTTATTTTAGAAGGTTTACTTTCTCTTAACTCCTAATTTGTAAAAACACTTCAATGTTGAAACACTGTGTGGCTAAATGATGCAACAGACATACTATTTTCAGAGGGGGGAGGTTTTGTTTTCAGTGTAGTTGCCTGATGCTATCAGCCAAATGATTGCTTCATCTGGTTTCTAAATGGCTGATCAGCAGTTCATATAAGTCCCCTTGTCTTTCCCAACTGAGGTTTGCAAGTCATGAATTGTTTTGTCTGTAACTAATACTTTGGCATAATTTTTTAGCCTCATTCCCACGCTGCACTCCACAAGTCTTCACTAACTGGGGAGTGCAGTAAGGCTGCCAGGTAGCATGTGTAGTAATGGGTAGGATAAAACATGGAAATTAGGTTAGCATACTAATTTGAAAACCTAAGTACAAGTTGATATACCTAATGTCGTACCTGGCTACAGTAGGTTATCACTATGTGATATATAAGCACTGTTACTAAAGCCAGCATTTTGTTGTCTTCTCTGCAGCTATGGCCAGCTGCTGTATCTCCTGTCAGACAGGACAGCCAACCTCAAGTTCCTCACCCGGGACGCCGCTCTGCTGAGATTCTTCCACTCCTTCCTAGCGACAGCCCCACAAGTGACCATTCAGCTGTACGCTGTGACCATTGCCGCCAATTCCGCAAAGATTAACTTTGACCTCACCATCACCATAGTGACGTTGGTCGCTAGTGCTGTATCACTGTCCTATACGATAATGGTTTTCGCAACCTCCGATCACTTGTCTGGAAAGAACAGACGGGTTGTTCTCCCGGCTCACATGATGCTCATCGCGGCGTACGGCACTCTGGTCGTCTCAAGAGTGTTTGCACTGGCGTTATTCGCACATGCTTACGGAGCTTTTGTGTTTGTCATCGTGGGCGTGCACCTGATTGCCGTTGGCACCGGCATTCTGCATCAACAGACGACATTCTGCGCTGACGTGACTCAGACGCCACAAAAACCCAGATGGTATCTCGAGATACCGTTCGATGTTCTGGCATCCTTTGTGTACGTATTTGTATATTTCAATTTGAAAGCTGGGCAGACCAGATACCAGAATGTGGTGTTCCATCTTCTCACGTTTGTAGAGAACGTCATAATGATATCACTGTTTTATGTGAATCAGCCGCAGCTGTGGTACTCTCCCGCAGTTTTGGCAGGTGTTATTGGTCTCTACCTGCTGGGCCTGTTGCTAATGGTGATGTATTACGTCATCTTTCACCCGACGAAGACCAAAGACTGGTATTGGATTGGGATCCCTAAAGGCTGGTTGTGTTGGAATGGGAATCTGACATTGGAGGGTCGGAATCGGAGCAAGCAGAGTAGAGAGGTACCGATAACTGGTCCAACACTGGTAACCGTCAATGGTGATGTCTCGGGATTTCATACCCGAACCGGATTGAGGTTTCAGAACCGGACATCCGCAAGTCCTCCAGCCACTGATGTAAATCCCAGTGAGAGTGGAACCGAGATGAGGCAGCAGAACCCACCTTCTAGTGGAACGGAACCGAACCAGAGTAATCATGGAAGTGGGACTGAAGAGATTACAAGGCAAGTGGCCCCTCATACACACTCCACAGCAGTAGCACACCATCTGCCCTTTGACCCCAGCCCCTCCCCTAGCCCCCTGCCTACGCCCGTCATTGAAGACACAAGACGACCAGTTGCAGTGTCCTCTAAATTGGAGGTCACCGACACTGCCCCGAGGGAATTGTCTGCGAACATACAGGTCGACAGCATTGATGTTTTGCTCGAGAGCAGTAGAAGCCATACAAGTGATCTGGTACCCGAGGTGGGAAGCCATGGGACCGACACGCTACAAAGCGGCATGACAGCGAGAAGTGATCTTGCGCGAAGCCTGAGCGATGCACCGACAAGGAGCTTCACCGGTTCCAGCCCCTCCCCCGAACGCAGAGACCTGGGGTTTCCCTTCGTCTTTCAAGACATTCCCGCGAAGAGGCGCAACTACCTGTCGCAGAGAACTCGATTGGAGCAGCACTACTTCCCCGATAGCGCAAGACGAGATCAAACGACCGCCGTACATGCATCAGCACGACAGACCCAGAGCCTACCGGACAACTACCATCCCGCCTCACAGCCGCAGCTTAGCGCTCCAGAATCTTCACATCACGTCTCTCCCTCACACCACCATTCTCCGGTAAGGCACTTATCTCAAGGGGCAGAGCCAACCGTGCCCCATGTCCCAATACTGAAGATTAACCACAGCCTCGGGGGGTATGTGCATCACTCACCCGAGAGAGCCGGCGGGAATCAAGCCCGCCACGCCCACCATCCCTATCCCAACCCGGAAATGTCACCTGATAGACTGAGAAGGGAGAGAGAAAGTCAGAGACTCGTGCAGTTGCAAAGTGAGCGAGCTCAGCTGTACCAATTACACCAGGCCTCCTCCCCTGAGCGCCAGCGGAAAGCAACCTCCTCCCATATCAGTGGCGGTGCAGACTTGCCTGATCATCTGTTACCAAAGTCAGCCAATCCGATTCAAGTCGAACGTTCCAGATGGGATAGGTGGTCGGCTGAGAGAACTCAATCCATTTCCAATCCTAGACAAAACTTGCTAGAACCGAACCGGAACATGAATCTGTTGGATCCAGCATCAGGTGGGCCAGAGCACACAAGAGTGGCCAGTTGGTCAGGTGACCAATCACATGACCAGTCCAAGGGTTTTCTAAGGAACGCACGCTCCCACTCCCCAGAGAGAAATAGAGGTAGGGAGGGAGTGAAGACAAACCCCCAGAATTCGTACGGAGTCAACCTGGACGTTATAGCCGCCGAAGCTCATAGAAATAAAGTTGCCCATACAAAGAGAACCGAGGTAAACCTGTCACATGCCACAGCCATTACTGGTCCCATGTCTCCCAAGAGATCCAACTTAACCTCTCAAACTCAGCAGCTATCTTCCCATGCTAGTGGCACTGGCTATCACCATGGTAACCCAAATCAACCCCAACTGAGACCACGAACATTCTCAGACAGTGTCGAGCGGGTGAGTGCAGGTGTTCGAGACCAGAACCACATTTCATCGAATTTTCCGAAGCATAGTCACAGCTTTCAGGAGAGAGGTAGCTATGGATACGCCACAAGACAGGATACTAAACAGGCTGATCGTTCACCTGAAATTCGAGTGAGACACTTCATTCCTCCGCATGACTCCAGCTTCCCTCCGACTCAACCCCCCCTGAGACGCAATGTAAGTATCGGTGCCGCTAATAGAGACCATCCCACTGGCTCTGCTGGGCGACTCCTCAGCGGTCGACCCGACGGACAGCAGTACAGCCGTTCACAAGAGCATCAAAGGCCCAGTCAGGGTGCAGCAGACAGCCGTACTAACCCACATAACCAGCACTGGAGCCACAACCCACTACAAGACCCTTCATCGCGGGCTCATCGCAGTTCCATGAAGCAGAGTCAAGGCAACTCACCAAAACAGTCGCAAGTGAGTGCTGGAAGACATGCACAAGGATTGCGAGTCAGTCTTAGGGAGAGGGAAAGTAGCCATGGCAACCAGACAAGACTGAATCCCCTGCTCAGAATGCCAACAGCACATGCTCCAGTTTCACAAGTTTAATCATGTAGCCATTGCTGGCAGTATCACCTTCCTATTTATATTCTAACTTGAAAACCATTATGTGAATTTGTAATTAAAATGTTATGATTCACGAATACTTCTTTCTGTAAAAAATCTGCAGCTGCGTAATTATTTCCAGCTAATGGCATGTGGGTGTTTGCTGTTGTACATCAGTTGAGAATATTAGGTGTTCCCAGTAGAGGATGTCTAGTGTCATGACCAGACCTTGGCTCCTCCCCGGCCACTCATTCTGCGAGGGAGCGAGCGTAGGTCTGGGCATCATGAGACTAGAGGATGTCATCAGACAGCTGCTGTAATGGAATATTGAAGTCACTGCAAAATGACTTTTAAACACGGCATGTTCTGTATGGTACAACAAGTACATCAGGTTTTGCCATTTAAAATAGTGGGTGATTTGGTAGCCATGCCCTTTGCCCCAGCTTCTGGGTGGAGGCCTGGGAATGAGGCTATCATTTTTAGGTCCGCATTCTGTACTATGTACCGGAACGGTGTTTATATAAACGCACAGGGATGGATTGGGATCCCGCAGCCTGAGACATCAGAATGTAAATAATGCAGGCTACGGTTTCTGGTGCCCAGACTGGCTGACGATTTTCTGGCGGGCTTACATTCGCTTTTCATTGGTCAGAGTTGCAGACTTGAACAGCGTTTTACGCGCGAATTTCGGCGCGTACAAAAACTACAGACGAGCTGCATTTTACTTCAGTACTGAGTTTCTTGGCTGTGTGAAATGTGAGTGTTTTGCTGGTGCAGTTTCTCATTGTAACTTTGCATTGTGTGTGGCAACCAAGCTAGCATGGGTTGGAGCATGTATTCCGCCTGGTCTGCAGAACACTAGCCTCGCCGACTGCGTGGCCTGGGAACGAGGAGGCTATGCCGAAACTAGACCTGCAGCTAATAATGCTGTATCTAGTGTTACTAATTTTTATGTATGTGCCTGCTTCTCTCACCCCCATTCAGTCGTTGCAAGACTGCAAGAGTTTCCACAGCCGCCCTACCGAGCACAGCTTATCCCAGTCACAACCACAGCTCATCCTACCAAGCACAATTCATCCCTCATCCCAGCCACAACCACAGCCAAGCACAGCTCATCCCGCATCCCAGCCACAACCACAGCCACCATCCTGCCACAATACAACAGGAAAATGTGAGACAGAATGTGTATGACTTAAAGCATGATTGTGTGTGTATAGTAAGTACTTCGCCGACTGCGTGGCCTGGGAACGAGAAAACCTGATGTACTTGTTGTACCATGTTTAAAAGTACAGGTGCATGGTGCCATGTGTGGCACGTGAGCGACCAACGCGCTAAAAACTGGTCAGCGAACGCAACGGTGTTAAAATGCATGTGCTGGGTATACTAAATGCATGTGCATGGCATAATGTACACAAAATTGATGGTATTGTGCACGATGTGCAGTTATAATAACTGTTTGACAATGTGCATGAGCAATGCGCACATTACACTACACTATACTATATACTGTAAGAAAAGTTACTAACTGCATGTGTACATGCATATAGCGCATTTGCATGGATAATGTAGCATAATATTGTGTTACTATAATAAATGTTTGACACTGTGCATGAGCGATGCGCGCATAAGAACGTGACGCGCTGGACGTGACTGACCAGTGCCAGTACGCGATAAGATGAGTACTCATCAAATTGGGTGATATTTTTATTACTATGTAAAAAATGGTATTAAAACTGCAGTAGATATATACAGTGTACATGTGTATAACATGATCTTGGTGAGTGGTCACAATGCCTGTAGTTGTATGCATGAGCTGCTATTATGGTGTATGTTTTTGTATGATCTTGGTGAGTGGTCACAATGCATATTATTTATATGTAGTTGTGTGCATGAGCTGTATGTTTTTGTATTTCTATTAAAGTCCATCGATCCGCGCGAGGGTCTAGGGGCGCGCGCCGGCCAGGCAAACGTCTTCTCGAG
This sequence comes from Phakellia ventilabrum, assembly GCA_963921505.1. NCBI lineage: Eukaryota > Metazoa > Porifera > Demospongiae > Axinellida > Axinellidae > Phakellia > Phakellia ventilabrum. The sequence continues at coordinate 4,726,904 of OY997402.1, read as the reverse complement.
ATCTCGCACGTACGTATGGCGCACTAACTCACGTGCGCCGCGCGGCGCCTTGCACTGGAGCAGATATATGACAAACAAGTTTGAAATGGCAGAGACACTAAGCGTGCATTCTCGCTCGGGGCGACAGCTGCTTGGAGAGGTCGCTATACGGGCCATAGTCCTAGTAAGGGTTCACTGACCTTCAAAGGATGCAGGACGCGAATCATTGCCGCGATTCTCTCCACGCAGGTTTTTGGATTTTGTGCACTCATTGCGGCAGCAGTTGCTGTTGGAACGCTAAACGATTCCTTTGGAACCGGTAATGCTTTTACTTTATATCGGGACACCAGAGGAGCATCAGGATGGATCATCATCGTTGCTGTAGCGGCCATGGTCACCATGGGTATTTTCATCTTTCTGCGCTTTGTCAGCCATAGCAAAACCTTCCTGGTTGTTGTGAGTTTGCTAATCAGTACTGCTATTGATATAATACTACTGTTCACATTTCTTGCGGAGATCAGTCTGTAGCTACTGTAGGCAGTCAGTTTTGATTGTAGCTATAGCCATGCTATATCTCCCTGTGACGGCTAGCTATTTACTAATTAGCTAATAGAAGAGCTCTGGGGAAACTTACATCTCAGAGACATGAGCTTACAGGTAAATAGAGAGACGGCTGGCTGTTCTGAGAAATCCCAGACGGTGACTCAAGCGGGGATCAGACAGAGACTCTTGTCTATATATACAGCTAGCTTTAGCTTTGCTTTGTTAATCATTTGTTTGTGCTTGTAACTCCACTTGTAAAAGCTGTCTGGTAGTCTCTAATAGCTTGCATCTTAGGTATTTTAGTGTAGACACAAAATCTACTGTTCATCGTGTACCCTGTAGAAGACCACGACATAGTGATCGAAACGCAGGCAAATGAAGTTTGTTATTATCAACTTGGTACAGCAACAGAGAGAATTTCACTATTATCTACTGACTAGCTTTCTTCCATTCGCATTCAGGAAGTAGTTGTCAGTGTCCTGCTCAGCATGGGCTACTTCGCTGGCGGTATCGCTGCAGCCGTGTTTGCTGATGACTGGAATAGCTTCGTATTTGTAGGGACGGCATCTGAAGCTGGTAGGATAATGGAGTCCCTCGCAGCTGTGGCGGTGAGCAATGATAGCAGAATTGATAATTTAGTAGACTTCATACGGTCTACATTATAATTATATTACATGCACTGCAGTGATATCCATATCGAGATCTGCCTCATTTGCACGATGGATTGCTATTCATCGCTGATTGCCATTAGTGCATGAGATATCAAAAATGGTGGAAACCCACCAATTAATGTGAACTGTACTGCAGACGGCTGTTTCAGCCTCGTCAGTGCGGTGTAGCACACACCTGACCGACAGGTGAAAGTGGAATACAACCACTACGGGCACTACGGGCAGGCTTCTCAGCTTATAATAGCTACCTGATGCTCTAAACACTTATGGGTTTTGTCTATATATTAACTATAATAATTTCGTCCAAGCCTCTGGCTAATTTGTACATGTAATCTGTCCATGATGCTCCATTAAAACAGTTCCCAGACCACCAAACAAATTGACATTCATGGAAAAAAGTATGCATGAGTGTATATCCGCTGCAAAAACTGAATTTTGAAGCTGGTCATACCAAATTTCAGCAAAGGTATAGCTAGTCCTGTGGAAACTGGGTATGGTTTTTATACCACATTGCCACAAGAATCATACCGTCTGTGTACATATCGATATTCAAACTTTGGTTTTTACGCACAACCTCCTCGAAATGGTCATGTTGATCCCCACTCTGCAGACAACCATTCACGGGAGATTAGCTCCTGGACCATTTCGTTCCAAAATTAGCACACTGTGTAACCTAGAGTTCTAGCTGTACTGTACGTGGCCAGCCCTCGATGCCATCTCTTTGGTCAGCGATCACGCTGTTTCTCCACTTTCTAGCACGTCAATCGTGGTTTGTGCTTGATGAGCCAGTATACTCAAACATTGTTATGGTATGACTGCAAGTCATGTGCATGTACATTGTCTGTACTGCTTAACATAACTGAGTGCAAGTAGCTACAATTACAATCATAACGTTCTGCTTGTGGTGGTGTTTGGTAAATGCTATAGTACTGTAGTCCGCTACTGTTGCATGCTACATGTCATGTCTGATTCATTTGTCTGGTGTCTGATGCTGTTATTGCTGTTTCTAAGTAATTAATTTTGGGTATGCAGGAAATGTTATAAATGCACATCTTCCCTCTTTAACTTGGGGAGTATATTTTTATTATCTCCAGTACCCGAAACTACTTTTGAAACAGCCGATATCAGTTATATATAATAGGGCAACCATGCACTGGACACCATAATTATGAAACCAAACACACGCAGCAATATGCATTAATGTGAACCACGTAGCATGCAGCATTTATCAAGCAAAACAGTTGTATATACTACAATATAAATTACTTATACCTAAACAATATAAAGCGCATACAATGACTAGGCACTCATGCATGCTATAATAACATCTGTACACGTGTGACTGTTTGTTTGATCGAAGGAAGGTGGTTGTATAGGCATACATCACTATGATCTTGTACACCGCCTGAATTTCAGTGCGACGATATGGCAGACAGTATGATGGTTGGGCTTGACATGAACTACGACAGAAGATCTACAAAGTAACCTTTGCACGCCCCTTCCACCACACAGGCTTTCTGCTTCTTCTCTGACGCTGTACTCATTGTACTGATCCTGTGGTCTGTGTACAGTCTTCGCAGGATGTAAGACTGTGTATAGCACACATGCACTAGCAATTACAGTAACAACTAGATAGCTATCACAATTCTGTGATAGTGCATGCTGCTGAGTACAACTACACTTTGCATCCTGCATGCATGTGTGCGTTTACTTTCACAAGTTTTGTTGTAATGATTATAAACCATAATAATATTATGTTAGCATTAATGACGTGAGTGTTGTTGGTACTTTTGCCGCTATAGTATTGTACTTTTCACTTTTGCTCACCACAACGTACAGTGAATCATTAAACATACACTGCGATCATGATATACATAACATAACACTCAAGCGGGGAGGATCAAATCAAGAGTGTGGCGTGTGTATAAACTGAAATAGAACTATGTTATGTGAAACCAAAAGCTTTGATCTATGGTAGTTAGCAGTGTGAGACTATAGTGATTATTTTACATAGCTAGCCAGCTAGTTACACTGGAGACATTAGGTACAAGAGACGCAGTGAGCATGTCATGATCAAACAGGAGGCGCTGAACGTAGGAACCACCCCAGAGGCACACTGAGACACGGTGACCACATGAAACACAGGAGACACACTGACGGACTAAGGAAGGCTTTCCACTTCACCTGGTAGGAGTCAGATTAGCAGAGTTTGTGGAATGCCCCCAAACGTTTCTCTCAATTGCCCCCCCTGGGATTTATATTGTGAGTGTAGACAGGTGTACAACTCTCGTGCAAGTTCTGATGAAAATGAGTGGAGTGCTGGATGATGAGCAGGATTGCCACACCACTGCAGTAGCTGTAACTGTTTCGTGGGCTTTCAGTGATGTGGGTGACTGGATGATGAATCCACTGTCCACCAGGACAGCCTGTACTGCTATTGTCAACAGTTCACAGAGATCTACATGTCTCAAGTATTTATACAGAGATAGATTTATACTTCGCCTTGAACACACGACCCGATTATTGGGGAGGCCACGTTCCGACCCGGCCCCCCAGGCTGTAACCGAACGCGCCACCTTGACTTCCCGGCAGATGGTTGGCAAGTGGTAGTAGCAGTATTTTAAAAACATAATTACATTACAGTAATTCAGTTCAGCAGTTCAATAAAATTTAGTATGCATAATCTGACAAATATTGTGAACATACAATGCATCTGCTTCAGTATAACGAAAACTGCCACATACACATCAATTAATATAGCACCCTACAATTATCTTTAATCACGAAACGTGTGTAATGGTCCAACGACACAGCACGACTGCACATAAAGGGTGAACACTTCAATGGACTAAAGCTATGGACTATGATACACTTGACGGCAAGTCTGGAGGGACTGCGTTCTCAAACGTCCGGGATAGAGTGGTCCATGGCCTTGCGGAGAGCAGAACCCATGCTATGGGAGAGGGAGGGGCAAACAGATTAGATTAGGCCAGGAATTCACATACAACCTAGCTAAAATGGATAATTCACAATCAAAAGATGGTATTTCTCTACTGTTGGCTTTAGTGCTCAACTTCACCCTTCTATCCTTATGTGTCATGCACAGGGGGAAAATGCACCAAGCCCACAAGTACATGCTACCGTGAAACGTACATTGAGCCTGGGAATGAGGCAAAAAGCTTATGTACGATCATCAGTCATTCTGACCTCGCATCACAAAGGTTCTGCCATCATGGCGCATTAATAGTGGGCCTAACGCATAGTTCTGTTCTCCCCATTCTGCATTAAGCTAAAATTTATATCCTTCATTGCTCTAACCTCGTGAGATACAAACAATGTTACTAGGTCACAGCCACTTTTGACTAAATCTCTAGACAAAAAAATGGCTCCACACTAGCTACTCACTTGGACATCATGTGCTTGTATACGAAGGATGGCATGATGGTGATGGTGGTGGTGCGTGGGCTCTGGAGGAAGACCTCTCCGATCTCCTTGTCCTTGAGACCGATCACATTCTGTCCATTCACCTCCGTCAGGTAGTGGTCGATGAGAATGCCATTGCTGAGGGAGGAGGAGGAGGGAGGGAGATTAATGATAATAGCAGTCCTCACATCACCCCAATCACGTAAACCATATTCTCACGTGGGCTAAGAGGTTCGGTAGGAAACACATTTCTCACATGACGTGACAGTGTACATATTAATAAGGCTCAGAACCAGAGTGGTCTAACCCACAAATATTGAATTTGTCTGCCTCCCCCCCCCCCCCCCCCAACTTAAGAATAATCGTGTGTCTGGAGCTGCTGAATTTTGGTCATTTGCTCACAGGGTATGCATTTTTACTCCATTTTGTGCTAAGCATGCAACTTGATTAGCCCACTATTGTCCTGATCCCTCCAATTGTGTTTTTGTAGGTGAAACTGACTAGCTAGAGAATTACATGTAGTCAAAATTATCACATGACTGGTCATGACTGTCATGTGCTCACCGGGCAGCAGATGAGTCCTTAACGATGGCCTTAATCTCTCCATTGTTGAAGCTGAAGCCAACATGGTTTCCGCTGTCCTTCTGCATGACAATGGTACGCTCGAAGGGACGCTCACGAACGGCCAGAGAGATCTTATCACCGGTTGCCTTCTTGATCAGCTTGGATGCCTTGTCTGAACTGAAGCCTGCGAGCACTGTGCCGTTAATCTAGTGGGTGGGGCAGGGGGAGGAGTTGGTAGTCAAGCATAAACTTAATATCTTGCTTGCACAAGTCTATAGTTACAATACACTTATTGAATGTTAAGTTTAGGTTATATCCAATCTCAAAGCCAGCGTGACCCTCAAACAGACTCACTGTGAGGATTTGGTCTCCAAAGCGCATACCAGCCATGGCTGCCGGCGATCCTCTCTGGACGAAGCACACAAAGATGCCCTTGCTGACGGCATACATGCTTATACCACACTTGCCCTTCTGGTCCTTGCATACGATCACCTCCTTCACACCTGTGAGTGTGTGTGCGGCGAATGTGTGAGTGTGTGTGAACATGTGTGTGTGAGCGTGTGTGTGTGTGTGAGTGTGTGTACAGTATAAATGGTAGTCCAAAGGTGTACAATATGTAGCAAAACACTCTAAATTTCATTAGTGCAGCCACGCATCACTGTTCCAATTGAGGCCCACCTTGCTTGATCTCGGCTCTCCTGATACCAACATTAGCCACTCCAGTCACTGCTCCAGTGTTGCTCGGCTTGACTACCGCTGTACCACTCGAAGGAACAACTGCACCAGCACCAGCACCAGGCACAGGTGGGGGCTGTGTGGGGGATGGGGGGAGGGGGAGAGGGAGGGAGGGAGGGAGGGAGAGGGAGGGGGTGAGAGGGAGAGGGAGAGGGAAAGAAAGAGAGGGAGCAGAAAAATACAAGTCAACATTGTACATGTGCGGTAGACTGAACTGAACCCTCATAAGGGATAAACAACTCGCATAACCGACCTCACTTCTAAGATTTCACCAGCTATGTGCTACATCATCGACTGTTATCAGTGTACGGACTCTTGCATGCTTCAGCACAAGTACAGACTCCCCCTCCTCCTTTTCCCACAGACTGAGTATAGCATTTACTCATTCTCGGCATCAGAAACTACAAGCTACACTTCCACGCACAAAGTATCGCACATGCACACTTGGGACTACGGAGCACCTCACTCCGGCCCACTAAACACGACTTACTCTCACCGGAGTGTATCCGGTCAGCGCCAGGCCCATGTACTCCTGCTCCAGGTTGGGGTACAGTCCCGATGTGGTTGTCGTGACGACAGTGGCACCACCTCCCGATACCACCGTAGTGCCACCGCCCGAGGCCGGGGGCAGTGCTGCAGGCTGGCTCTGGCCAACCTGTGCCTGTGTGGGTGTGTGGGTGAGGATTAAAAGAGCACTTGGCTATCAAAACTGGTGGCTAGAGAAGGCACTTGTAAGTACCACTCACGTTTACACAGTTCAAGAGGCTGATATACAAAAAGCACATGCCACTTTCTGTACCCAAATAGCATACTATCTCATGCGCTGCGGACAGCGCATCGTACTGACCTGGGCCATCTTGCCTACAGTCATATCTTCGAGGGAGGGATACAGAGACATCTTCGAATTAGGTTGTTGCGTGGAAAGTTAAATAATAGAAATTTGAGTCTTTCACTCTTTGTGAGTTCTGCACTGCCAACGTCTCGAGCAAGCAATATAACTTCGAATTGTAACTGATCCAGGATGGGTACTTTGACCTTCCCAGTTTGGCGATCACATGATATTTTGTCATAAGATAAGATCAATACAAATGGCGTAATGGCTACGTAATTTATAGAGCGTTGTTACTATTTTTAGTGACAAGTAACTTTATATAGCTTCATTTCGGGTTTTGGCGCACGAGGCGGGCGGCGTTCAGTGGAGTAAACTGACGGACATTGTAGGGAAATGGAGTCACCTACCGCCGAAATAAGTCGTGGATTGGAAACTTTAAAGCTTGGATATGCCGGAGGGAAAGGGTAAGGCACTTAAAAATGGTTGGGGTGGGCAACTTTTGGAAGACCATGCCTGTGAGTGGGTGCGGTCTCCATAATCAATTGACACCACAAATTGGAACTAACTGCTATTCATGTGACCGATGATCTCTGCCATCGTGCAAAGTGTGAATATAATAGTAGGTCATTTACTATCTGTGCCTAACATAAACAAACAGTCTTGATAGTCACACTCAATTAGAACGAAGGGCCTCATATGCCAACCTTGTTTATAGATCATAACATTAAACTGTATTCATTGTCTCTTAGGCAAGACCTACATTATTTTGCTGCTTGTTGCACAATTTACAGTATTGTACGCAGCGATTTTAGGTTGCTGTGTATCAGTTAGCGGTAGCAAACATCACATTTTTTGACCTGCTTGATCTTTCGTTGCTCGAGCCCGGTGGTTATTTGTTTAACTTACTTTCCAAGCTATTCTTGTATTGGCCTTCTTTCTACCCATCTACATATCTATCTATCAGTGGTGATGGACTATATACTTTTCTGTCGTTTGACATAGGAATTAGACAGAAAATATGCTCCCGGAAGTATTGCATGGTTCACGTGTGGTACACGTGGCGGTGGGGGGTATATATTGCTGCCACGCGTAGTGCGGCGTCATTCCTAGTTTGTGCACGCTTTTTGTCCGTTGCCATTCTATTTCCCCTCCCCCCGCTTCCATTTCCAGCGCCTGACCCCCACTTGGGGTCTGGGCATCTATATTTTCCTTTCATCTGTGCCTCCAGATAATGGCTGGGCTGTGCTAGCCCGGCTGGACTGTATGTTCCTGAGAGTGCTTGGACTATGTTGTTTTTCTTGTTTTCTGTATGTTTCGGGCTGGTTTTTCGGTTGGGTTTTTCCTGAGGTTTTTCTCCCGTTCAGGGTTTTTCCTCAGGTTTTTCCCCCGGGGGTCGTGGGCCATGGCCCCCCAAATATTTGGTTTTGGATTTTGGTTGGCCCCCAGCCCTGGTTTGTTTTCATGTATGTGCGTGTGTGTATGTGACGTGTGTGTTTATAGTGTGTTGTGTTGCCTGCTAGTATTGTTGGTTTTTGATGACTTTTATGGCGCGCACAGCAGGCCTTATCACAGTTGTGATGTAATCGGTGGGTGGGGGCAGCATGCAAGGGTGCATGTTACGGGAGGTGCCAAGGTTCAAATACCAAGAGTGATTTTTATTTTACCATTTGTATACGCAGTTTCCATTATACCTTGTTACGCTAACTTCATCACTGCAGCTTTACGGCCCTGTTGGAGGAACCCAAAATTTCAGAGTTGGAACGTTCAAAAGTTTCCTGTGAAACTGCTGTAACAGCCAGCAGTGCTGCTCAATCTGAAACTAGTGAAAACCTCTTTGACATTTTGAGAACTCAAAGTGAGCATTTGGAAGATACATGCACTGGAGCCGGCCATCCTGGCCCCACGTTTACACAAGAGGGAATTTCCCCAATGCTGTTCTCCCATTTGGAGCAAAGTAGTGTTAGCAGATATCCCTGTGGCTGCATTCCAGATCAAAGTAGTTTGGAACTGGAACTGGACTCAGTATGCCAGAACTGTGGGTGCATGAAAGGTGCAGAATGTGAAACAGGTGACTCTGATGGCACGTCGTGTGAAGATGAAATTGTCAAATCTCTACAATCGCTACATGTCGCCGAGTCATCTCGGAACTTGCAACAACCGCTCTCTGTTGAGAGTAGACTTTCATACGGCTATAGCTCACAGCCGCTGTGCAGAACTTGTAGGCAGGAGGTATATGCCCCCAGTTGCCTTGACGACACTACAGTGGACGACTTGGTTGGCTATTTTGATCAAATCATGTACATACCCAAGCCCATGTCCGAAATGGCTGAACTTATGTATACGTGATGTGCGATGCTGATTGTGATTCCAAGTTATGCTTGCTTTGCAAATTTTTTATCCACATTGCATGTGCTCATCACATGGAGCAATGTTATGCTGTTTATAAACAGACAATGAGATCATCCCCTACTGTAGACCAGACATAAACAGTCATGTGTTCAGCAATGATTACTGTTTAGTGGTATCCTGCATGGTTGGTATAGCAACCTACATGTATGTACACCCTAGCTATAGCAAACACTCCAGTTTCCCCCTCAAACATTTTGGCCAGTTGCATGGTGTTGGTCAGCTTGAATGAAAGACTACGATTTTTCTGGTATAATTAAGACAATAATTGTTTTTCCCATGCAACAGCTACGTACATGCAGGTTTATGGGGTACATAACCAGCATTTCATACAGGATTTTAGGTTAGAGCTACATGTATTATATAGGGGAGAGCTAAGGCTGAGGGGGGGGGGGGGGATTCCTCCCTTTCCTCCTCACCGATATCCCTGTATGAAACCCTGCATGCTATACAGGAAGCCTTTACATACGTGTATGGATGGGGCTGTCCTGAAACGGTACCAATTAACAGATACTGATATTCCCCCAGTAGCCTTATTTCCAGCCTCCCCTGACCAGGGTTTCCACAGGGGAGCCCAGGCGGTTTTCGCACAGTGGAAACTCTTGGCAGAGGGGGCCTGAAAGGATCGAGACTACAGTAAGTACATACACGATTGTGTAAGCTTATTACCAGTTTCTACATGTCTTTTATATTATGTACATGACTTTTTGTCATTTGGAAAGTGAGCAATCAATTCGATACAAGTGACAACATACAGAGGAGACAATAGGCTAACAGGTTGAACTCCCTTTGAGGGTTGTCAAATTTGGCAAAAGGCATATCAAGCTTAAAATCCAGCTGAATATTGGGTCGATGTGTAGTGATGTATGCTGGAGAGTCTACTTTCGAACGGTCTTCCCCTTGAGACGAATATTTCTTCTACTCTGCACTCCACCAGTAGCTAGTAATGTGTGAGTGTGTGGGAGGGGGGAGCAGTTGCTATGACATCATAAGGTCACGTGACAGTTATTTGTACACACTTGTGTCAGCTATATACGTATATTGGTAGCCTCAGAAACCGTGGCCCCACTCCCTCTCCAACCCTCATTAACGATCAAAGCTCATGTGATTCCTACGAGCAAGTCATGTGACTATGACCTGTTGGTCATGTGACTCACCTCTCTGTACTGGTCTGGCTCTCCTCTGTATCCTCCTCACCGCTCCACCACGAGAAGGAGGAGGGGGGGGAGCAGCTGCTGAGCTGGAGGCTGGGGGAGGGAGGGCGCAAAATGAGCCACCACAACAAAAAAAACTACAGAATGGAATTGATCACTTACAAGAAGGCTCGTCCCACAGAATTGGCTGTGGTCTTCTCTTAGCCGATGGCTGCTCAGCACTATCAGACTGGAGACCTAGCAACAGCCAAGAGGGGGGAGCAGGACATGATGCACTATCAGACTGGAGACCTAGCAACAGCCAAGAGGGGGGAGCAGGACATGATGCACTATCAGACTGGAGACCTAGCAACAGCCAAGAGGGGGGGAGCAGGACATGATGCACTATCAGACTGGAGACCTAGCAACAGCCAAGAGGGGAGAGCAGGACATGATGCACTATCAGAATGGAGACCTAGCAACAGCCAAGAGGGGAGAGCAGGACATGACGCACTATCAGACTGGAGACCTAGCAACAGCCAAGAGGGGGGAGCAGGACATGATGCACTATCAGACTGGAGACCTAGCAACAGCCAAGAGGGGGGAGCAGGACATGATGCAAATTCAGTCGTCCTCTACAAGCTCTCAAATGCCACACACCCACTCTCCCCCCTCCCCCCCACACACAACCTACCAGTATCGCTAGCCTGTTGCTGGGTGCTACCAGAGGAGCTCGCAGCTGTCTGTTGCTGGGGAACCACCACCACCTGGGGCAAACTGGGGGAGGGCAACAGCAGCTGTCACATCCAAACGACACTAAGCACTTAACAAGAGTCCATAATTCATTTTCTCCAGCCTTTAACTTCTCAGCTATTGTTATCAGTAGCCTCCTACCCAGGCCTCCCCTCACAGCTCTCTTTCCATGGCTGTGAAAAAGCTGTGAAGGGAAGCCTGGGTATGAGGCTAAGCCCTGTCATTCGTAAGGTAACAGAATAGCAGTACTATTGATTGCTGACAGCTGCGCATACCCTCTGGCTAGTGGCTTGGTGGTGGAGGTGGTCGGCTGCTGTGGGGGCTCATCCTCCTCCAACTCCCCCTCCTCCAGACCTACACAGGAGGAAACCATCACACACACGTTGCTTTTTCACGATATTTAAGTAGTCTCTTTGCAAGAACCACGTTCATAACGACACTGCTTCTATAAAATTTGTGGTGTGAGGAGCCTTGGGGCAGTAAACTGTCGTACCTGCTTCTCCATCGCTGCTCTCTTCTCCTTCATCTGAGCTGCCACTGGTTGCCGTGGCTACGATTTGTTCAATGACATCATCAGTGATGATGTCATCATCTCTTCTGAGTTCAGTCTGTCGATCACGTGACGGATCATGTGATTGTTCATGCGAGTCTTCTATTTCAAGTGGCTCTTGCGGAGGTAGACCCGTAGGAACGAGGTCAATCTGTATTTCACCTAGAGATTGAATGGCTGTGTGTGTGTGTGTGTGTATGTGTGTGTGTATGTGTGTATTTATAACTTCTACATAATGATAGAACCAGACAATTCTGTGTACACGGATGGGGAGGGGGAAAGGGGGAGAGGGAGGGAGGGGGGAGGGGAAGTGGGAGGGAGGGAGGGAGGGGAAGTGGGAGGGAGGGAGGGAGGGGAGGAAGGGGGAGACAGGCAGAAGAAAGAGGTACCAGGAGTCTGGAATTAGACTACATGGAATCAGACCACCCAATATCTGGAATTAGACTACATGGAGGGGCCAGGTGTCTGGCACCCAATGTCTGGGAATCAGACCACAAGGTGTCTGTGAACCGGACCACACATTTGCTTACCTCCAGTCGATTGCACGTGCTCTGTCAGTGAGCTTGAAGCAATCTGGGGCACTGCGAAGGGGCGGGCATCAGATGGAGTACTGCAAGAAAGAAGGCACACAGATAAGATGAGCCCGGCATTATGGTCACACTCAGTTGACTCACGGGAGAGCCTGCATTTTGTTCCCGAGCTGCTTGCCCTCTAAGACGGGGGTATGTGGAACCACACCCACTCCCTCCTCTGGGTGTTCAAAACCCTACGGGGGAAGGAAGAGAACACTTACCCATCTGGTTTATGCAATGATTTTACATACACAGGGTTTCATTTAGGGGGGGGGGCATTCGCCCCCCCCTTGAAAACTTTGTGCCCCCCCTTGGGAATTGCAACCCTTCAACATTGAATACTGCCCACTGCACGTGCCCCCCCCCAAAATATCTTCTGACGTGCTTTTGCCCCCCCTTGGAGATTTTTCTAAATGAATCCCTGCATACACCATATGACCCTGGTAACATGAGTGACATTTAGGGTGGAACGGTGGTAGAAATGATTTAATTGTGTGCACATGTTACAGTAGGTGCATGAACAGTTTTAGTTCTCAGACACTGAGGAAAGCAGCAGATCTGTACTTCGTGTACGTATAATATGTATAATGTGCCCACTGCATGCATTAATACCCTATCTATACAGTCTAAGTTTGACCCCGATTAAAATAGCTAGAATGCAGCTTTTACAATCTAGTCTTTTACTAAGCGTTCCGCAACCTATTGGCTATTTTCTCATTGCTTTAACTTAACTGGCGGTTAACTTTAAGATAGTTATTTAAGCTGTTTTATTAAGATACCTGTAGTAATGTACTAATGATTAAACTAGCTCCTCCACTACCACCTGCTAATTCAAGCCAGGAATTCCGGGCCTTAGCAAGTAATCAGGACAGTGGCCCCACCCCCCAGACATAGCTCTGGGTTCCGGCCTGCCCCTCTGACCCATGGGAATGGGGTCTGCCCACTGCGGCACCTGCATTACTACCCTATGTATAAAGTCTAAGCATCAACCCCATTAAAATAGCTCTAGTACAGGCAGGAACGCAGCTTTTACAATCTAGTCTTTTACCAAACGTTCCCCAACCTATTGGCTATTTTCTCGTTGGTTTAACTTAACTGGCGGTTAAATTTAAGATAGATATTTAAGCTGTTTTATTTATACCTGTAGTAAACTAGCTCTAGAAACATATACATGTAACTCCACTACCACCTACTAATTCAAGACGAATTCTGAGCCTTAGGAAGTAATTAGTATCGTGGCCCCACCCCCCAGACATAGCTCTGGGTCCAGGCCCTCCTCTCCGACCCATGGGAATGGGGCCTGCCCACTGCGGCATCTGCATTAATACCCTATGTATACAGTCTAAGTTTGACTCCGGTTAAAATAGCTCTAGTCAAGGCAGGAACGCAGCTTTTACAATCTAGTCTTTTACCAAGCATTCTCCAACCTATTGGCTATTTTCTCATTGGTTTAACTTAACTGGCGGTTAACTTTAAGATAGTTATTTAAGCTGTTTCATTTAGATACCTGTAGTAATGTACTATTACTAATATTTACAGCCTGTTGGTGTCACAGACTACAGTAACATAGAGAAATGTTTCTGTCTTTTGACCCAGTCCTGGGCCACACATACTGTAGGCATACTTTTTTTGTGGAACTAAACTTTCGCGGCGTAATCTTACCCGAGGCATGTTTTCATGGAATTTTAAATTCACGATTACTGGTCACACACTACATAGTGCACATGCATAGCGCCAAAATTAATTTGAGATTCAATTATGAATATAGCAAAAATATGTCTCTCACGAAAAAGTACGCCTATGGTAGTTATGTTAAGTGAGATAGGATACCAGGCTCTCCCTCATTTTTCGATTTTTCAAGGGAAGACCTTCGGGATGAGGCTAGGAAAAAGTACTAAAGGTACACTAAGCTCACCTCTAAGTTAACACCACGTGTATTAGTATGCATATTAATTGTGACGTCTTTGATGCAATGGGTTAGCAACAGCAGGTAATGAGTTACTCACTGGTGTGACCACTCCCCTGTCTCCGAACTGTAGGACCTGCGTCCGCCTCCTGGTTGAGCTGGGGTGAGGGTGTGTGGCAGAGGGTGGGTGGGAAACAGAGAAACATTAGGGGGCATGTGAGGTGCAGTTGTATGTGTAAAATCCTTAACTACATGACACATAGTGATACACTTCCACCTCCACTATCCCTAACCTCAGTTACTGCTGGATGCCTGATTCTGAGAATCTGGAAGGTGTACGCATGGTTGGGGCCCAACTTGGGGGATTGGATGGGGTTTAGGGGGTGGATGTCGCAAGCAGTTGATGGTTACATTTACATACTCATCTGACAAGCACCAGTAGCACTGAGGTTCTACAGCTGTAGTTTGCAGTCATTTCAGTCTCTCCAGGTCGGCAGCCAGTCATACATGGCATGTGTACGCCACAGCTAGTGTGCATATAACTAAGTTAGAGTGTTAGTAGTCAGGTTTGAAACATGTCAGTCGTTCTTCACCTTGTAATCAGAATGTGAGAAGGAGTGGTCAGAGTAAACGGAGCCAGAGTGGCTAGCACCTAATGGTAATTATGTGAGTGGGTGCATTCCTCATTAAAGAACTACTAATAGGCGTAGGGTGAAGTAAGTCGGTATACACTTATAGAGTGACGACTATATAAGGACATCAGTATTCCCATAGAGTAGCTGTACTAATGAAGTCATCATGACATCATTGCTCACCCAGTGATGAAGGTGGGTCTGGAGGGAGGGATGGACACCGACACAGTAGTGGCTGGGATCTCCATTGAGGTCTGGGGAGAGAGAGAAAGAGGAGGGGGGGAGAGAGAGAGCTCAACATTATGGCACGTAATAGACCTTTATCCGTTATGATGTAATGGGGGGTAAAAGTGCTGGAAGCACACGAAATTACAAGGAAATAAGCATGTTCTTATGTTTTCATGTAAGAAAATACACCAAAGCACATGTTCTCATGTATTTTCTCCATTTAGTGCCTACTTTCACCCCCCAATGGATAAAGGCCTATTGGACTATGTCACTCCCTTCTCTTGTAGTGTCTCATGCAATACAATGAAGGGGTTTTATGATGATGAGCACAAAGCGGTGGGAAAAGAGGCTATACAAGTTAAGGCTATTTCCAAACGTATTAACATAGGGAGAATATTATTTTTTAACAGAAGTGCTGACCTTTTCTCAGCCAAGCGTAGCTTTTATTTTGTGGGTATGTTGCTAGGATTAAGCAAATGATTAGACCCGATGTCACTCTGTGGTCATGTACTTGATAAAAAAATTGGCCCAACCTCTCCCCCCAGTTTCCCTGGCTTGCTTTGCTCAGGTAAGGCTTGGGCCTTTTAAACTCCAAAAAGCAGCCTCCTTCCTACAGCCCTTGTTCCTAGGCTCCTCCCAGCCTCCATGCATTCCCTAGCTCTCACAGGAAGTAAACAGTGGGGGATGAGCATGCTAGGAATGCCCTGCTGGCATGCCACATTCCTGGTAGCCATGAATCCACTTACAGCCAAGACCTCCATTAAAAAAAGACAACTCTCCAAAGAGTGTCCTTTTTTACCTGTGTCTTACCCACATCTTACCAAATTACTGGCAGTTTTGTAAACACTCAGGTTTATTTAAAACCACATTGCAGATCTGAGCGTTTTTTTAACCTGTCAGGTCATGAGCAAAAGGCCCATGACAACCTTTATTCAATATTTATTTGCTTTGTAATTTTTTTCCAATTCGATTATGGGTTTATTGCTGCAGCTCTTGGCAATTACAGGCAATGAATACTCTCTACCTACATTGCACAAACAGATGCACACATACACAAACTCATTCTCCCCCCCCCCCCCCCACACCCACACACAATACACACCTCGTCATCTGGTAGTCCCATGGAGTGCTCAGAGTCGGCACTGGCACTTGAGGGGGCGGAGGAAGTAGGCGGAACACCTTCACTACCCAGCTCTTGAGACCCAGACTGACCCTCCCGGGTCTCCGGCTCATGTGATCCCTCCGTTCTCTCCTCTCCTTCACTCTCCTCACCACTGGCACTCACCTGTGATTAATAGACATCTATAAACCAGGGGTTCATATAGGAAAACTCCAATGGGGGGGGGGGGGCGTGCGTATAGTGAGCAGTATTCAATTTTGAAGGGTTGAAATTCCCAAGGAGGGGCACAAATTTCCAAGGGGGTCAACCCACCCCCTCCTCCAAATGAAGCCCTGTAAACCAAAGAATGAATACAGGATAGAGTAGCTGGCTATACAGTGCTAGCGAGTCTGCTATTATGTTACAGTTAGATGTAAGACCTCCTGACCAGGCTCTCCCTCGAAAAATTGAAAAACGAGGGAGAGCCTGGTATCTTTTCCCACTTGATTATGGGTAGGTGGGGAGCGATCTACATTTCTCTAAGAAAGAAAGGCTCTCTGAATATCAACTTTAATTCAGAAAAAAAGACCTTTTCTTTTTCTTTCAAGAGCTTTTCTTTCTTATGCAAGAGCCACCCGAGAAGCCCCTCTTCATACATTTCTCTACATGTATCTACCTTTCACCAGTGACACTACTTCAGTGTTCAGTCTATGGCACCAGTGGGAGCTAAAGACTAGCTACACAGGAAGTACTGATTCACTGCCTTTCCTCGAAGTCCGAGAACTACAACTGTGCTTACCTACACTACACACAATTAACCCCCTTTCTACCTTCAACGTCACTCACATGAGAAAAGATACCAGGTTCTCCCCTGTTTTCAGGACGGCCTGGGGACGAGGCTACAACCACTGACCTCGTCATCGGAGAGCTCCACCTTCACTTGGAAGTCTTCCTCCTCCTCGGTACTCTCCGTGTCGCTGTCAATCACAATGGGAGACTGCTCCGTGCCACGCCCAGTGTCCAACTCCTCCTCCTCCTCCTCCTCATCATCATACCCCTCCTGCATGGATCACATGATGTCACATGAGCAACTGCCTGTGCACACTTAATTGCATATGACATCACTAATGAAGTCACATGACTCACCTCTTCTTCCTCTCCTTCACTCTTCATTTCTTCCTCACTCTCCTCCTCCTCACCCTCCACACCCTCATCTTCCTCTGTTTCCTCCTCCTGGACTTCTTCCTGAGATTCCTCCTCCTTTGGGAATGGAATCGAGAACAACTTCAATAGTCTCATGCCCAGATCCTGGCCCCGCCCCCTGCAGCCAAGGTCTGGGCATGAGACTACAGCATTAAATTTACAGGATCAATAATGCCGCCAACAGAAAGATTTATCTCACAGCTGTTTTGCTTTTTACTTGACTGCAAGATAAAATGCAGGCAGGAGGCCTAGCTACGAGGTTATCACTGGCTGTCACAGGCTACTGAAACAAGACACAGTGCACACTAGCTAAGCCGAGAGCTCAGCACACTCCACTCACCTGCTGAGAGGACATCTCTTCCAGCTCCTCTGCTACAGACCCCTCCTCTTCCTCTCTCCCCTCCTCCCCCTCGCTGTCCCCCTCCTCCCCCTCCCCCCTGCTATCCTCCTGCTCTGGTGCAGCTGCAATAAAATGGGAGGGTCAGTGAGCAGTACAGCTGAAATGATGGTAACATAACCGTATACAATGTGCTTGACTTTCCTTCTCTCAAAAAACGAAGGCAAGAAAACTATGTCCATAATTATGTATTTCCTTTGTTTTAGGAAGTCACTATGGCAACTGACCAAAGGTACATACCTTCCTCTGCCAGCTCCTCCACTGCAACAGCAGGTCTCTCAGCCTCTTCTGCAGAGGTTTCCACGGTAATGGCTTCCATGGCAACCACAGGCTCCACCTCTTCCTCCTCCTCCTTCTGAGTGGTATCAGCCTGCTCAAAGGTCGCCTGCTTGGTGGACGCCTCCCCTAACTCAACCGGTATTTCTGGTTCCACGACGTGTACCTGCTGCACCATCCTGGCCTCAGCAGTTTCAGAGGTATGACTAACTTCTTGTATCGTTACTTCTTCTTCAACCTGTTCAACTGGTTTGATGGGTTTCTCAACCCGTCTAGCTGCCTCAACAGCCTCCCCAGTTGTGCTGGAGCTGGTACTCTCCGACGGTGCGATGCCAAATCTCTCGGAGCTGTCCACAAAGATGTTGATCTCCTCCTCACTCAGCTCACCGCTCTCAGAGGCAGCATTTTCGCCCCCCGGGGCCGACTCTGGAGTGGGCTGGGTCGTACCCACAGTGGAGGGGGGCTCGGGAGCTACTGATATCACTGCCTGGGGCTCCTGGGTTTCAGGTTGGGGAACCTGTAGGGGGGCATTGTTTTCACAACTGAAGGTTTTTGCTACCAGCAGGAGACAGCAAACTGTGCAGCCTACACAAAGCCTGCCTTATCTGTCATTAATAATACTGTGCAATGAATGGTTACCATAACAGGCATGCAATGAATGGTTACCATAACTTACCGTTATGGTAACCATTCATTGCACAGTACTGTAGAAAGATGGACCACCCACAGCTATTGTGCAAGCTGAAACCGAACAAGACTACAAGGAAAAGCTACCTCCTCTGCCGAAGCGACCTCTCCTTGTTCCTCCGTCTGCATCTCAGTGGGCTCCGCCCCTTCTTCCCCTGTCCTCTCCTCCACGGCCTCACTGGCTGACGTGGGCATCGGTTCCACCTCACGCGAAGGGGCCTGGGTCTCGACCTCCTGCCGTAGCCGCTTGGTCACCGGAGGCTCAAGAGAGCTGCTGCTGTATGTGAGAAAGAGAGGCAGCCTGAAACCAACAGCCAGAGAGCCAGAGGACCAGAGAGCCAGAGGACCAGAGAGCCAGAGGATCAGAGGACCAGAGGGCCAGAGGGCCAGAGGACCAGAGAACCAGAGGACCAGAGAGCCAGAGGACCAGAGGGCCAGAGGACCAGAGAGCCAGAGAGCCAGAGGACCAGAGGGCCAGAGGGCCAGAGGGCCAGAGGACCAGAGGGCCAGAGGATCAGAGGGCCAGAGGACCAGAGAGCCAGAGAGGCTCTTAGAAGGCAGAACGTGACAGCCACATCCAGAGGGCTTGAGATACATGGCCAGAAGAGCAGAGGGCCAGACAGCCACAGCTACATGTACAGATGGCTAGAAAGTCAGAGATACAGAGGACTAGCCAGAGAACCCCACAGAATAAGTGGCTACATGCTTAGGAGGCACATCATGTAAAGAAAATCACATGACTGCATATTAGTCACTGATTACAGTACAGTATGTGTGAAATTGATACATGCAGTCTTATTCCCAGGCTCCACCCCCCCCAGCTATTGTGCAAAAACAACAACAACACAGTTATTCTTTATACACGAAAAAAGCGGAGCCTGGAATGAGGCTAACTAATAATGTACTAGTTAATCTTTCTTTGCAGTACTGTACCGCACTGCACTGCACCCCTCCCTCCTCCCCCCCCCCCCCCTCCCCCCCTCCCCTCCATCCACCAACCTCCCAGGTTCTGGTGCCACCTCCTCATCTCTCTCCCTCTGTCGCTTGGGAGCCCTCTCTCCCTCGCTGGGTGGGGGTTGGGTCAGGGGGGGTACACTCGTCGTTGCTGCCATGGTAACGCTGACGGGAGTACTGGTGCTGACAGAGGTGACTGGCATGGGGGTTACGACTTGGGGAGACGTGGAGCGGACGAATACAGTAGCAGCCGCAGTGCTGTTGATCTGATTGGTCAGTTGAGTGGAGGTGGGCAGGGCTACGTGCTCTGACTGGGTAGTCACCATGGTGGGCGTGACGTGGGCAGTGGGAGCGCTAGTCGTCTGCACTGCCATTGGTCGAATGCTGGCCGTGGGTGTGGTCGTCACGGTTGGCTTGACGGCAGCAGTGGGAGCAGTTTGTGTCGGTGCGACAGACGGCGCTCCCTCGGGAATTGACGGTGCCACGACCTTCCGACGAGCCTGCCTCTCCCGAAGTGCCTGTAGGAACGACCGAATATTAATTTCAATGATGCACCAATGTTCTACTAATATTCCAATAACTTATACTACACAGAAGACACTGGCCGATGCCAATAGCTGATACCGATATTGAACAGGGGAGAAAATTGTTGAATAGGGGGCAGGGCTTCATTTAGGGGGGGCGGGAGGGGAATTCGCCCCCCTTGGGAATTTTAACCCTTCAAAATTGAATGCTGATCACTATACGCACACTCCCCAAAATGTCTTCCGATATACTTTTTCCCCTCCTTTGGGGGGGGGGGGGGGGATTTTCCTAAATGAACCCCTGTAGACTGAACTGACCTGCTGTAGCTTCTGGATCTCAGTTTCTTGCTTCTTGGTCTCAGCCTCAAACTTGGACTTGAGGAGGTCCATCCTCAGCTGCAGACTCTCTAGCTCGGAGCTGACACGATTCTTCTCAGACTTCGCCTCCTCCAGCTCCTTGGCAACCTACAGGGTGTGACATCACGTTGCATAGCAACCACTGCAAGTATGCACATGTACATCATGTGAGCTAGTTCCTTAGCAACCATCTTGTAAGCAGCTACATTGTAGCAAATAGCGCTACAGTCAAAGTGGTACATGCTAATGTTAAGAATTTCACCAAAATGTCCTCACATGCGGAGAGGCTAGATGGTGTGGGTACGAGGCTAAGCTAGATGGGGAACATGAAACCCGCACGACAACACAGAAACCACTAATTAAGCATGTTTCTTCTTGTGAATGACATTCTGATGTGATCAGCCATTGATGTCCAGTATGTACTAATTCCCAACAAAACCACTCATCAAAGCAGCCATCAAGGTCCTAAAAAAGGTCCCATACTCCCATATTATCGAAGGGTCAGCCAGTACAATACCATAACTGTCTGTTCGACTGCACCACCAGGCTATTTCTGGCTCCCTAATGTACACTGCAGTGCCCCTAGAACCCTTTACCTGGTCTTTCTCAGACCTGAGGGACTCCAGTCTGCCTCGGGCTACCTTCATCGTCTTGACCAGCTTCTGGTACCGTTCGTCCTTCTCCTGCAGAGAGCTGCGCTGAGTCTCGACTGTCTGACGAGCCTCCTCAAGCTCCTGAGAAGGAGAGAGGGAGATAATTTGGTATTGATGTTGATATAGTGTGCACTGCAGACTAACAGTAGCTGTACCCAGTACCCTCCCTCCCTCCCTCCCTCCCTCCCTCCCTCCCTCCCTCCCTCCCTCCCTCCCTCCCTTCCCTTCCCTTCCCTTCCCTTCCTTCCCTTCCCTTCCCTTCCCTTCCCTTCCCTTCCCTTCCCTCCCCTCCCCTCCCCTCCCCTCCCCTCCCCTCCCCTCCCCTCCCCTCCCCTCCCCTCCCCTCCCCTCCCCTCCCCTCCCCTCCCCTCCCCTCCCCCTCCTCTATACCCACAAAACTCTCAAAACTCTCATTAGCTGGTGACCAGTTAATTGCCCCACCCACCTGATTCCTTTCTGCCATCTCACTGGTGGTGGGTGTGGTCTCACTAATGGGCGGAGCCTCCTCCACCTTCTTCTTTAGCTCATCCCTCTCGGTCCTCAGTCCCTCCAGTTCCTTCTTCTGCTCCTCCGAGAGTGACCGGTACTTGCGACCAACCTCACGAAGCTGGTGTGTGTGCGTGTGTGTGTGTGTGTGTGTGTGTGTGTGTGTGTGTATATTGTGTGTGTATATGTTGGGCATGGGTGTATGTATGTGTGTGTGTGTGTCCGTGTGTGTGCGTGTGTGCATGCATATGGAAGTGTAGTGTAGAAGTACTTTTATAATATATTCATCCATGTACATCTTACAGACACTCAGACACACACGCACACATACTCATTCACCATTCATACACACAGTGACACCCCACAACATAGACACTAACCATACACAGACACACACACACACACACACACACACACACACACCTTGTTGATCATCTTGACCCTGGCCTGAATGTCTTCGGCCTTCCCTTCCAACTCTGTCTTCATCCTCCTGACCTCCTCCTCCAAGGCCTCTCTCTCACTGGCTGCAATCGACAGCCGCTCCTCACAGCTAGCCGTCTCCTGCTGTGCCTTCTCTCTCCCCTCCCGCTGCTCCGCTAGCTGGGAGGCGAGGGAGGTAACTTCTTCTTCCAGGTTGGAGATCTTCGTAACTGTCATCTCACGCTCCTCCCTGAAGATGGGGTACAAAAAAGCTGAAACTTTTCAAGAGAAAAAATATATACCTTAATAGACCCTTTACCAATATGATGTAATGGGGGGAAAACATGTAAACCAGCATGTTGTTATGTTTTCCTACACGAAAACTACACCAAAGCACATGTTTGCTTGTATTTTCTCCATTTAGTGCTCACTTTTAATTTACCCCCCCCCCCCCATACATCATAATGGTAAAGGGTCTACTGCCTGTAGTCAGTCAAAGGAAAGACTCTGTTGCTACAGTCGAATCACTGTACATGTACCTAGAATATTACATCATCCTTCCCATAGAGACAGTATGTTTATTATTCAACATTACATCACTCACAGCAGTTGTTTGTACTCCTCTGGGTCGACTTTGTTGTACTGTTCAATTAGCTGGTTTGTGCGGGCGTTCCACCTCGCAACCTACAGGAGGGGGGAAGGGGAGGGGAGGGAAGGGGAGGGGAGGGAAGGGGAGGGGAGGGGAGGGAGTACCGGTGGAGGGAGAAGGAGAATGGGAACTAGAATTTGTTATTGTAAGGAAACAAGGCATTGTTGGTATACCTGCACAATGCATTAGCAGTACATTACGAGGATCCCCCACTCTAATTGCAGCCCTCTTCCTAACCCCCCTCTAATTGAAGCCCTCTTCCTGACCCCTCCTCTAATTGGAGCCCTCTTCCTGATCACCCACTCTAATTAAAACCCTCTTCCTGATCCCCACTCTAATTGGACCCCTCTTCCTGATCACCCACTCTAATTAAAACCCTGATCCCCACTCTAATTGGACCCCTCTTCCTGATCACCCACTCTAATTAAAACCCTCTTCCTGATCCCCACTCTAATTGGACCCCTCTTCCTGATCACCCACTCTAATTACAGCCCTCTCACTAACTCTCCAGTTTAATTCCAGCCCTCTCCTGGCTTCCCATTTTATTGTAACCCTCCCTGACCCCCACTCTAATTGCAGCCCTCCCTGACCTCGTTCCTCAGAGCAGTCTTCTCAGCCACAAGTGCATCCTTTTGAGCGGTCAGGGTCCGGTTGGCCTCCCGCAATGGCTGCAGCTCAGCCTCCAGCTGGCAATACTGCTCCTCTCTCTCTCGTAACTGCCCCACAAACCTGTCCCTCTCCTCACGCAGAAGCTTGTTGCTATCACTCAGCAGGTTCAGGCTCTGTACCTGCAGGAGGGAGGGAGGGAGGGAGGGAGGAAGGGAGGGAGGGATGGAGGGAGGAAGGGAGGGAGGGCAGCAGGAGAGAGGGAGGGAGGGAGGGAGGGAGGGATGGAGGGAGGAAGGGAGGGAGGGAATGATAGGGGTTTCAGTATTGGAAACCATTTAATGGACTTCACTACCGTGACAATATCCTAATTACATTATGGTCAAAATGTGCACGGTACTACGTGTACATGTACCTAACAGCAGTAGCTTAAATTTACTTCTTTCAGAGAGATGCATCTCAATAATTATACGGCATACAGAATGCTAGCCTTGATCCCAGGTGCTCAAAAAAATTGGAAGGAGCTGCTCTTTTCGAATTTTACCACATGGCCTGGGAACGAGGCTAACAGATTGCATTTAATTTAGAGCAGACAGAGCTTGCTCTTGCTGAAGTTTCTGTCGGTAGAGTATCCACAGGGGCAAGCATGAAACATTAATTCTAACACCGGTACGTCTACAACAAGTTGGAGCTCTGGAGGACCTACCTTGGCTAGCACCTCGGCGTGCTGTGCAGCGGTCTCACTGTGAGCCCTGGCTTGCTCCGTCACCTCCCTCAGCTGCCCCTCGGCCTCCTCCAGTCTCCTCTGCAGGTGCTCCGCCTTCTGCTGGTGGCGGGTGTTCTCCGACTCAGCCAGGTCCTGCTTCGTCTCGGCTATTTCCTTCTCGCGACGGACGTACCTGTCAGAGCGGCCAAGAGGACATAGCCAATAGACCATATTTGGTTAAGATGACTTCTGGCATTTTTGCTGCCATGGCAACAATAGTGCCTGGTGTGTAATGTTTATTACACAAAAATTTCATCCTTCAAATTTGAAGTAAATTGGATGTTAAATGGAGTAAATATGACCTTTCAAACTTATACACATTTTATACGTGCCCATATGAGGGATTTACACTCCAGAGCAATCCCTCATATGAGCATATATAAAATGTGGTCATATCTACTCCATTGAACACCCAATTTACTTCAAATTTGAAAGATAATATTTCTTAAACATTACATGCAAGGAATTATTGTTGCCATGGCAGCAAAAATACCTGAAGTCATCTTAACCGAATATGGTCTATTCCATTTATCATTTTTTGGGGAGTCTCAGTAAGTATAACGTACTGCAGAATCTGGCGGACAAAGACAGCTGCTTATATCTACCTAATGATCTCCCAGAGCTGCTCAGTTGATTTGTCTCCCTGGGTTTCCGTGGTGATGACAGCTTTGGGGATTTCCCCTTGCGTCTGGGTCAGCAGCCTGGCTGACAGCTACAGGAAATGCAGATAATAAACATAAAACCGTGTATACACAGCAAAAGTAACCATAGTAACCACATACAATTGTACTTCACGCTACCCACACCATCACTCCCTCATACCCCAGGGATTCATTTAGGAAGGGGGGGGCGTGCATATAGTGAGCAGTATTCAATTTTGAAGGGTTGAAATCCACAAGGGGGGGCACAAAGTTTCCAAAGGCCCCCCCCCCGTCCCCCCCAAAATGAAGCCCTGTTACCCACACCGTCACAACCTCACACATACTTTCTCTGCCTCCCCATGTAGCATCGTGTTCTGCTGTGTGAGATCAGCAACCCTCCCCTCTACACGCTGGCACTCCTCCACCAGCACACCCTCACGCTCCTCCCACGTAGCCTTTGACAATGTAAGTTCCTCTGACAGACGCTGCGACTCCATCTTCGCCGTTGTCATGGCATCCTGGATTTCCTTCAGCTATGCATGTGCATGTGTACATTTACGTGGTGTGTGTGTGTGTGCGTGTGTGTGTGTGTGTATAAGTGTGTGTGTGTGTGTGTGTGTGTGTGTGTGTGTGTATAAGTGTGTATGTGTGTGTGTGTGTGTGTGTGTGTACCTAATCTTCAAAGGATGTACATGTACACTACATGTAATTATATTCCCCACACAGCTTTAGACAGCAATGTATGGAATAGAGACCGGAATGAGGTTAGTTACATGGACATGTACACTGCATGTAAGTACACTACATGTACATGTATGCATACATGTACGTAACCAGGAAAATGATTCCCACCTGCTCTTTTGCGGTCAGGAGGGCCTCCATTGTCTTGCCATGTTCGATCAGCTCTCTCTCGTAGAGCTCCTGCGTCGTTGCTGCCTGGCCAGCATAGCGCTTGGCGTCCTCTCTGGCAGCTGACAGCTCCTCCTGAGCTGAGGTGAGCTCCAACTGGAGTGACGTCCGCTGGGACTCAAGAGAGGAAACTTTAGATTGAAGTTCAGAGATCTGAGAAGAGAGAAAATACAAAGACAACAAATCAACTTAGAAAGATAATTATATGTGCATATAATACATACATATACGCTCACGCACACACACACACACCACACATGCACATACATGTACATACTCAATCACTCACACTGCACACATGCACATACATACTCACACACACACATACCACACACACATGCAGACACACACACACACACCACACACATACATGTACATACTCACACACACACAGACACACACACACACACACACACACACACACACACACACACACACACACACACACACACACACACACACACACACACACACACACACACACACACACACACAGACACACACACACACACAAACACACACCTGCTGCTCAGTGTCCTCCCTGTAAGCCTGCAGCTCCTCCTCAAGTCTTCCCCTCACCCCCTCTACCTCCTCCAGCCTCGTCTGAAGCTCCGCCTCCTTCTGGGACCCCACCTCCAGCTGCCGCTCCATTTCTGACCTGCAAGGGAAGGAGGAGAGGGTGGGAGAAGGAGAGGACACAAGCTCAAGCTACAAACTGCTAGGTCATGATCACCAGCGTAATAGCAACTAGGTTGACTGTGTCACTATAAGCATGCACTAGACAGCTACAGATCTAGATACCTTTACCATTATGATGTAATGGGTGTAAAGGTGAGCACTAAATGGAGAAAATACAAGCAAACGTGCTAGCTTTGGTGTAGTTTTCTTGTACGAAAACATAGGAACATGCTCGTTTTTGCACGTATTTTCTCCATATAGTGCTCACTTTTACCCCCATTACATCATAATGGTAAAGCGTATACCATAGACACTCCATACACACACGTGTACAGACACCCCAACATACACACACACACACACACACACACATACAGTGTGACACACATCACACAACACACACTCACTTAAATGCCCCCCCTTGGGAATTTCAACCCTTCACAATGGAATACTGCTTACTATACGACCCCCCCAAAATGTCTTCCGGTGTGCTTTTGCCCCCCCTTGGGGATTTTCCTCAATGAACCCCTGCACCACACACACCACACGCTCACTTAAACTCCTCGCTGGTCTGGTTCAGTCTCCTCAACTCCTCCTCATTCGCGAGACTCATGGCCCGATACTGCTCCACGTGTTGCTGGGCCGACTCCAGCTGTCCCTCCAGGCTCGCACACTGGTCCTTCGAGTCAGACAGGTTCCGCTCCAGGAGACGGATCTTCTGGCGGAATTCACTCCCAGCATCTTGCTCCAACCTCAGCAACTGCACGTGAGAACACAAAGATGTCCTTTCTTGATATGCAGTAATTGTTGAAGGTACTGGTTTTAATTAATGTGTGAGTATAATTTGACTACTATAAATGGTTTGTGAGGGTCAATAATTGCCTAATATTGAGATACCAATGAGTATTATAGCAACAAACTTTCCTGACGTCAGTAGTAGCATATAAACTTTCGTGATTTTCAGTGAGCTATAACAATTAATTTCTTGATGTCAGCTATGAGGTTGTAGAAACAAACTTTCTTGATGTCAGTGAACTATAATTGTGACGCCAGTGAATTGAAATTTGTTGCCGTCAGCTGTGAGTTGTAGCAAGAAACTTTCGTGATGTATTTGTGATTGTAGTGTGCTGTACCAATGAACCTTCTTTGTTGAATCTTACTACACTAATTGGATAAAAGAAGGCATACAAACAGCCAGAGATTCAGTGATGAGCCACTGGACAGCATTTCAGGCAGTACCTTCGACAATTCGACAAACGCAGCACTACCTGAGATAGAAGCAAAATTTAAAGAGTATCGGAGTATCTGACTATCTATGCCTATAATGCTAAGGTGCGTACAGTAAGTAAGTTCTAATGAGTCGTACATTTTACTGAACTTTGCTATCTGCAGGACGATGAAGTGTCTGCTTCTACTGTCCATCACTCTGCTGGCTGCCTCAGTGGACTGCATGGTGAGATCAGGAGCGCATAGTGACATGGAGAATCAGGAGGGATGGAGTGAGACGCTCTCATGCAATAGTCAAAATGCTCTCATGGTAGTTTTGTTACTAGTTTATGTACACATATGCTAGAGGAATACTATGAGATGGCTCGCAATAGAAGTTTAAGGCTGTTAGCGTAAGCCCTACAGTGATCAAAGGACCACCTACATGTACATCTAGACGGCACAGTGCTGCGCGTGGTGTCAGCAGTTGTAACAGCAACTGCCACCAGTTAGACTGGCTACGCTTGTCTCTCCAACACCCTGATCGAAGCCTGGGGTATCTTGTCGGCTTGCACGTCTGCCCGAAAGAAGTGCATAAGTAGTGACAGGAGTTCATGGGCTCCTGGTAATGAACCTTCACAACTCACAAAGGTCTAATCATAACACAAACACTGACAAACGGCTACACAACATTTTCACCAGCTTACCTATCAAGCGATATTCACTGCTATAGGACAACAACTATTCAATGTTCTCTGCTAGACTCTAGACATATGTGTGCCCAAAATAGTAACAGAACTACATGTACCTTGGGAACATTTACTATTTTGGGTGACTGCTTCTCACTCCTCCTTCCACCTCTCCGTATTATGCACTACTGGTGAGAATCTATTCTCCTCCCTCTGCAGCCCGTCAGTCCGTCACATGGACTCCTCATAACGCCCGACAACATCCGATTCCACGCCAGCTTCATCCACCAGAGTGCTACAATTGAACAGAGAGTCATTCGCTTTGGAGCTGGATCTGCACATGACAAGCTGATTGAAGTTCCATTAGTTCCAGCTGGAGAATTCAATCCCCACACCTCGGTCCGCATCACTGTCGGCCTCGACCCCACTGCTGCCAATGCTCGAACTGACAGTGACCCACAAATTGGCATAACAGACGGTGTGAATGTAAATGAGTTCTATATAGTGGACATAGGCAATATAAATGGAGGGAGTCCACCTTGCTACCCTGTTTCTGGCACGCATCAAAACATCGCTTTATCCACTCGTCGTGTGCCAGGATTGGTTACATTCCTATTCGATCCATTCCATCGCTACGGAGCCTGCTCCACGGGCAACGACGGAGGATACACAAACGTGGCAATTTTCAACGCTCAGCTTGACCTCAGCAAGGGCATCAGCTTCATAGTTGAGAGAGATGGCGCTCATGAAAACTACCATTTCTACTACTTCCTAATTGAAATACTCGAGTAAAGATTTTACTTGGATGATCCTCAGAGACTGTAACCATGATGGCTAATAGTACTCGTAATTAAGCTGTTAATCTAATTGAATACTGTGCAGAGATGTACACACATTGTATCGTTTCATTTGGCTTACATTGCTAACACTACCATAATGCTACAAATGTATGTACATGTACATGTATGTGAGTATAGATTTTGTCATCTTAAAGGTGTTAACTAATATGCAAACTCTATTACGTGTTTTGGATGTATGCACCCTTTACTTTTATGCACCAGAGGAACAATGTGTGAGGCTACTGAACGCTGAATAGTGATATTCGTAGAAGCAGTGTTCTCACAGTTACACTAATTAGTTACTTCCTGACAACAGGTGGAATCAGCATACCTACACAAGTTTAATGCTCCTTCCCTTTGGGTTATGGGCTCCTGCGCTCACTTAACCCAAGCCATACGACCACCTGCTGAAACAATGAATTGCATTAAATATTTGCGCTACAAATTTTTTCTAGGCTCACATAATTTACAGTTCACGCATGCAACTGTAGCATTACAGTATGTGGTTTGATAAAACACTCAATCCGTCACTGATGGGGGAAA
Organism: Phakellia ventilabrum; assembly: GCA_963921505.1. Taxonomy (NCBI): domain Eukaryota; kingdom Metazoa; phylum Porifera; class Demospongiae; order Axinellida; family Axinellidae; genus Phakellia; species Phakellia ventilabrum. The sequence continues at coordinate 4,697,395 of OY997402.1, read as the reverse complement.
CTAAGACCTCACATTGAAGACACTTCAGAGATAGAGGAGAGCCTGCTCCTTCCCAGAAAAATACTAGCAAAAACGTCAGAACGTAACCTTAGTACACAGCCTGTTTACTCAGCACAAGGACCCCCTAGCCTGCTGTTCCATAGTCAATTTCCATACAAGAGGAACAAATTACCCACTTTAAGGCTTAGCTAACTACTATCTTCGAGTAAGGACCAAATTACCCACTTTAAGGCCTAACTACTACCTTCCTAGTAAGGACCACTTTGAGGGCTGACTATTACGTTCCTAGTAACGAACAAATTACCTGAGGCCTAATTACTAATTAGCTCATACCTTCCTAGTAAGAAATAACTTACCTGAGGCCTAATTAGCACATACCTTCCTATTATTACCACTTTGAGGCCCAACTCCTACCTTCTTACTCTGATTTCTGAAATTCACGGTAACCACTTAATAGTCAAAACAACTGCATATTTTTTGTAGTGAGCACTAAATGATTATTAGCCACTGAACTGTATTTAAGGCAGCACCTTTGGCAGTTACCTCAGAATAGCAGCCAATTTAAAGCTAATTGAAAGAAGTAACTGTCTCTAATCAAGACGAGGTAAGTGCATGTACAGTAGCAAACCAAATAGCCCTAACAATATGTACCAAATAACTGAAATTTAAATATGCAGCTGTATTAAATTTTGCTATCTGCAGGATGATGGAGTGCCTGCTCTTTTTGATTATGACTCTACTGGCTGCCTCAGTGGATAGCACGGTGAGGCACGCTGTCTAGGGTTTCTGTTTGGTTTTTTACTTTAGCCTGTACCTAAATACCAGAGGACAGTGGTACATCAATACCAATTCTCCCCCCCCTGCAGCCCGTCAGTCCGTCACATGGACTCCTCCTAACGCCCGACAACATTCGATTCCACGCCAGCTTCATCCACCAGAGTGCTACAATTGAACAGAGAGTCATTCGCTTTGGAGCAGGATCTGGAAATGAGAAGCTGATTGAAGTTCCATTAGTTCCAACTGGAGAATTCAATCCCCACACCTCGGTCCGCATCACTGTCGGCCTCGACCCCACTGCTGCCAATGCTAAAAGTGACAGTGACCCATCGTTTGGCATAACTGATGGCGTGAATGTAAATGATTTCTTCATAGTGGATGCTAACAATTTAAAAGCAGGGGAGCCACCTTGTCGTCCTACTTCTGGCACGCATCAAAACATCCCTTTATCCACTCGTCGTGTACCAGGATTTGTTACATTCCTTTTCGATCCATTCCATCGCTACGGAGCCTGCTCCACGGGCAACGACGGAGGATACACAAACGTGGCAACTTTCAACGCTCAGCTTGACCTCAGCAAGGGCATCAGCTTCATAGTTCGGAGGAATGACGCTCCTGAAAACTACCGTTTCTACTACTTCCTAATTGAAATACTTGAGTAAATGTTTGCTTGGATAATCGTAAAAACGCTGACTAATAGTGTAATTGAAATACTCGAGTAAATTTTTTGTTTGGTTAATCCTCAGAAACTGTATACACATGCTGACTACTGAACACATAATGTAGCTGAATACTTTTAGTAATAAGTTGTAAATTTGTGCATGTACTGTATCATATAATTTCATTAGCTCACATTTTGCTTGCCTGTTTGTGTGTCTACACTTATCATGCCTGCAAACATTACGTCACGTGTTACTAGCACCTAGCTGTAGTCTACTAACACAACAGAAGCTACGGGATAGTTTACAGGCCAAGCTTTGTGTTGCCTGGACAGCGAAAGAACAGAAGCAATAACAATAATACGTTCTGGTAATTAAGTTATGGCCGGTAGCTTCAGTTACTTACATGTATGCTAGATGAGACAGCCTATAAGCTAGCAATCTCTGCCCCATATCCGCCACATTATAAGGCAAAACAAATGTGGCAGTCCCAGGTAGAAAACGAACATTATTCGGTCGCGTATTTCGATCGTACCTGTACATTCAAAGCGCTATATCTTAGAACTTCCGTTAAGGGCCGGGCTCATACGTGCTACGTAGAAGCCTCGCATATTGATACTACTACGCAGCGCGTATGAGCCCTGCCCTTAACGGAAGTTCAGAGATACAGCACTTTGAACATGCAGATGCGATCAAATACGTGACGGAATAATGTTCCTTTTCTACCCAGGACTGCCACAAGTAGTTTCTACAACATTGCTGCACCCTGTACCCCGCCCAATGTCCACCCACAGCTCTCCAGTTCATGTGTAGCATTGCACCCTGTACCCCGCCCAATGTCCACCCACAGCTCTCCAGCTCATGTGTAGCATTGCACCCTGTACCCCGCCCAATGTCCACCCACAGCTCTCCAGTTCATGTGTAGCATTGCACCCTGTACCCCGCCCAATGTCCACCCACAGCTCTCCAGCTCATGTGTAGCATTGCACCCTGTACCCCGCCCAATGTCCACCCACAGCTCTCCAGCTCATGTGTAGCATTGCACCCTGTACCCCGCCCAATGTCCACCCACAGCTCTCCAGCTCATGTGTAGCATTGCATGTGTAGCATTGCACCCTGTACCCCGCCCAATGTCCACCCACAGCTCTCCAGCTCATGTGTAGCATTGCACCCTGTACCCCGCCCAATGTCCACCCACAGCTCTCCAGCTCATGTGTAGCATTGCACCCTGTACCCCGCCCAATGTCCACCCACAGCTCTCCAGCTCATGTGTAGCATTGCACCCTGTACCCCGCCCAATGTCCACCCACAGCTCTCCAGCTCATGTGTAGCATTGCACCCTGTACCCCGCCCAATGTCCACCCACAGCTCTCCAGTTCATGTGTAGCATTGCACCCTGTACCCCGCCCAATGTCCACCCACAGCTCTCCAGCTCATGTGTAGCATTGCACCCTGCACCCCGCCCAATGTCCACCCACAGCTCTCCAGCTCATGTGACATATGACACGTTCTATAGGCTTACTGGAAGAAGTGGGCAACACGTCCATTGCATTCATGAAAGTGGACTATGGAATATGATCATGGAATGCAAAGTTCCAAGAACAAGGAACAAACCACCCACTGTGAGGCCTAATTCCCACCTTCCAGTTTATGTAGGAGTTAGACCCCAAAGTGGGTAATTTGTTCTTGCTATGGAATAATTATGATTAGGAATGTAAATTAAGTTCCAAGAATCAAAGTGAAGATGCAAGCTACAGACAGCTGCTTCCACCTACTGGGGCCTCGTCAGTGTGGTGTAGCACCTGAGTTGACCAGCAACCCAGCAGCTACACAGTGCTACACATGTGTACACAGTGCTACACAGTGCTACACAGTGCTACACATGTGTACACAGTGCTACACATGTGTACACAGTGCTACACAGTGCTACACAGTGCTACACAGTGCTACACATGTGTACACAGTGCTACACAGTGCTACACATGTGTACACAGTGCTACACAGTACTACACATGTGTACACAGTGCTACACATGTGTACACAGTGCTACACAGTGCTACACATGTGTACACAGTGCTACACATGTGTACACAGTGCTACACAGTGCTACACATGTGTACACAGTGCTACACATGTGTACACAGTGCTACACAGTGCTACACATGTGTACACAGTGCTACACAGTGCTACACAGTGCTACACATGTGTACACAGTGCTACACAGTGCTACACAGTGCTACACATGTGTACACAGTGCTACACAGTGCTACACACGTGTACACACAAACACAAAAGCTCAGCCGAGGGTCAAGTAAGTGATCTTGCTCATACCTTGTCCTGGGCCTCCTCCAAGCTCGTCTTAGTCTCCCCGAGCTCTCTCTGAGAGTCAGTGAGCTTGTCTGCTAGACTCTTCACCTGTTCTTCTGAAGACCTCAGACTCACTTCCGCCTGCGAACACGCCTCCTTTGACCTCTCCAGCCGCTCCCCAAGGTCTTTGACTTGCGTCTCGTACGCTTCGGACACCTTTGACCGCTTCTCTTCTTCTGAGCGAAGCTTCTCCTTAAAGAGGGAGACTTCTCTCTCGAGTGACTCAATCTGAGACCCAAGACGGGTCTTGGTCTCAAACTCATTCCGCTCCAGATTGTTCTGAATCGCTTGCAGGTTGGTCAACAGCGAACTCTGACCTTTCTGCTCGCGAAGGAGGCTCTCGTACTGCGTCCTCGCTCTCCTCTCGTTCCCCGCCAACATGTCTCGCTCGTTCTTCAGCATCTGATTGGAGACTTCGGCCTTGGCTAGCCTCTCCCTCGAAGCCAGCAGTTCCTGGGTGATAGAGCTGAGGCTGAGCTGGTGTTTGGAGAGGGCCGTTGAGAACTGCGTGCTCTTCTCCCGGACGGCTTCTAGTTCACGCTTCTGGGCATCGTTGTGGGTCTCCAGCAGCTTGTAGCGCTCGTTGGCATACTCCAACTGGAGGGGTTAGGGTGAAAAATAGATTGTGTTAGACCTACACGTAGGTTGGATATAGCCTCGTACCCAGGCCTCCCCTCGCAGCTTTTTCCGCAGCCTTGGAAAGCTTGTTTTTCCACGGCTGCGAAAAAAGCTGTGAGGGAAGGCCTGGGTATGAGGTTAGGTTGGATATGACTGCAGAGGTTTAAATTATACAGAATGGGTGGATAGAATATTTTTACACAAAGTACAACCCGGCCTCCATTTAGTGCTCACTCACGTTTACCCCCCCCCCCCCCCCATTACATCATAATGGTAAAAGGTCTATTATTGTTACATCGTCACCTTAGAGGCCAGCTTGGCATTATCAAGTCTGAGAGTTGAAGCCTGTTCCCTCATCTCGTCCATCTGTCGGCCCAATATAGCGTCGTTCTCTCCCTTCTCACGCCGATAGGCCTCAAACTGCTCCCTAAGTTCCTGCAGTGCTTCAGCCGCCTGATCTTCTCGTTGCCTGGTAACCGCTGGAGCCACAGTGTCTGGCTCCACTGCCATGGACCCACGTGACCTTTGGATCTGTATAGGGAGATAAAGTTAGGTATATTCCTTGTACTCTCTGTATGCTCATATACATGTACATACAGAGAGTACCTGACCTGATGCAGGTACATGTCTGGGCCAGTAGCGTGTAGTACATGTCCTACTAGTATTCAATAATATCTTGTACATGTCCTACTAGTATTCAATAATATCTTGTACATGTCCTACTAGTATTCAGTAATATCTCGTACATGCACAGAGAGAGTATCCTGACCTGAGGTGACTCCATAGGTAGGGGTGTGCTCTGGGCCAGCAGCGTGCGGTACATGTCCCTCTGTTTGACGATGGCCTCCACCATCTCCTTCTGTCTCTCTCTAGCGTCTCTCATCTCCTCCACCTCCTTGAGGGCGGAGTCCAGCTGGCCTCGGAGCTCCTGTGGAGGAGGAAGGAACAACAAAATTAGTTTTTCAACACCATTGTTGTAAATGAAGAAAATACAGGAAAACAGCATGTTCTTATGAAGAAAACCACATCGAAGCACATGTTTGCTTGTATTAAGGCAATTAGCATTTTTAAGGCATCAAGCAGTGATTATATCAACAAAGGTTTCGGATAGAGGCTAAATGTAGAACAGTGTATGGGCAATGATGACAAACTGATATTTTGTTGTAAATCATGCAAAAGGACGACTTCTAAGGCAGCCGAACACTGTGCACACCCACGACAGATTTACGCATCATCAGTTCACAAGCTGAAATATTCAACACTCATGTACTGCCACCATCACGATCACAAGCCTCTGCTAATGTCTCTACGGTAAAAAACGGGCAGTGGGCCGATGCAAGTTCGGATTCTCACGCTACATCCTGAGGTCAATCCTAGGTATTCTAATTTAAAAGACATTTTCTTGTTTCTATCCCACTTGCTCCATTGCTATAAAAATAGGCTGATGACTACAATAATGAAGGCTGTATTGTGTCCATACAACACTTGTAACAGCAGCCTCGTTCCCAAGCCCCAGGGAGGGGGAGGGACAGAGAGAGCCTGGGGGCGAGGCCTACGTACCCTTGTCTGTTCGTCTACTGTCTCCGCCTCCTGCCTCTCTCTCTCCTCGCTTAGCTCTCTCACGACCGCCAGCAGCTTTTGGTTCTGTTCCTGCAGTTCCTCGATGTTTCGGAACTCCACCAGGTGGGCGGAGATCACATGACTGGAGCTACTGATGTTATCACTGCTTAGGTCATGTGACGTGTCATGTGTCGTGCTGGCCACACCCCCTCTCGCCTCCTCACATTCCTTCAGAAGGACCTTAATATAGAGAGAGAGAATAAAATTGATATCACCGGCCAAGAATACAGTGTAGACCATGACATTTGAAAGAGCATCCCCTCACAGCGGCGCATGAAAAAATCTGTGTGGGGGGCCTGCAGCTGGATACAAGGCTAATAGAGTACACAAATACTGTACTTCTAGAACTTTGGGGTTTACCAACTAAATGTACATGTACATGCACACACATGTACACAAGGCCCATGCATAAGTTACAAGCTCAAATAAAATAGCTCACTATAGCCTCATTCACAAGCCTACACTGTTTGTAATTCACTAGCAGTCCCCCCCCTCCCCCCACCTTGTATAAAACCCTGCTAATATATAATAATACAGGTGAACACTCTTGCGAATTCGCATAGGCCCACCCCCACCACCCCCCCCCCACACACACACCTGCACTTGTCTTCCGAGATCTGTTGTCAGCAGTTTGAGTCGCTTGTTCTCCCTCTCGTGAATCTTTCCTTCCTTCACGGCGTCCTCCGACTCCAACCTCAGCATCTCGCACTCCTCATACATCGCGTTCAGCTTCTGCGTCACCTGCTCACAGTTCTGCAGAGTCGAGTCATAGTTCCTCCGTAGCTGCTGCAGAGCGGGTGTCTTCTCGTCCAATTCCTGCATAATCTGCTCCAGGTAGTTGTTCAATCGCGAGTTCTCGTCTTTCTCGCGCTGAAGGCTTTCCGTTGCCTCGACGTACTGGGTATAGATCTGCGTCAGAGTGAGTCCTGACTTGAGCAGGCTGCTGGCTTTCGCCGCAGCTGGTGAGAGGGCGAGGACCTCCCCCTCGGAGAATGGGAGGGATCCGCGTTGCCTGGCAGCTGATAGGAGGTCGTTGGCGTTGGCTAGCTCACGCTCCAGGCTTGAAATCCGAGTGTTTAACTCATCCTCCATCCCTGCACGCCTGCAGTATAGACAGTAATGGTACACATCTTTGTACTCACAAGAGTTCCATCATTAAATGAAGTACATGTACATATACACTTTCATTAGCACAATCAATTGATAGACAACAGACAGACAGACAGACAGACAGACGTACCTGCTCTCTTCCTCGGCAAGCTGAACACTCAACTGGTCCCTCTCTTGAGTGGCGTCCTCCACCAGTTTCTGCAGCCGCTCCACTCCCGCCATCATTTCCCTCACCTTGCTCTCCGCCTCCTCTGCTGAGCTACGATACAACTCCACCAACTTCACCTGGAGAGAGGGGGAGAGGGGGAGAGGGGGAGAGGGGGAGAGGGGGAGAGGGGAAGAGGGGGAGAGGGGGAGAGGGGGAGAGGGGGAGGGTATACAACGTGGGCCAAGTCAGCACGCACACCATTTCTTTTTAACTCTTTCCCACCAAGTTTCAATACATCTATAAGGCTTATGTGAATTTATATGATCTTTTTATATTAGGTGTTAATAATTACAAAGTACTATTTTACATAAATGTGCCCATGGCTTGCAAAGAGTTACTCTTCCACATGCACAAATAGATCTTTATCCATTGGGGGAGCAAAAATAGGCACTAAACTAAGAAACACAAGAGAACATGCGCTTTAATGTACTTTTCTTGTATGTAAACATAACATGTTTGTTTGCTTGTAATTACTGCTTCCAGCACTTTTTACCCCACTACATCATAACAGATAAAGGTCTAGTTACTGCCCACATCATATTCCACATCGTAGGCTCCATGTAGCTCACCTGAGAGGACACCTCCTTCCGGAGTTGTTCCTCCATGGAGGCTTGCTCCTCTCTCGTGTCTCTCACACGACGCAGACATCCCTCCACCCGAGCCTCCAGGTCTACGTTGGATTTGCGTACACCTTCCAGGGTCGACCGTAGCTGAGAGAGCTAAGGTACGTGTGTGTGCATGTGTGTGTGTGTGTGCATGCATGTGTGCGCATAAAAATGGGTGGAAAATAGAAATGGGTTAACTGAGATTTAAATCTGAAAGGGAAATCTACATGTAGGGTATGCCCCCAAATTGTTTGGGTCCTGGCATTCTCTGAGGCCATTTGGTACTCTTTCTTTCCCTGTAATCACGAAAATGTTGCCTGCAATCAATATTAAAATTTCTCTTAGCCAAATTCTAGAGAAAGGAAATGAGTCGGCGGGGGATTACCCTTGTCTCCTCCCATAGCTCTATGATATAAAGTGTAGTTACAGACATCATCCATTACAGTGTTTTGTGCTGGGGGCGGAAAAAATGTTGCAAGTGGAGTCACACCCCCTAGCGGGCATCCCCCCCCCCCGAAATGTTTTTGAAATTCAGGTGCTCTGAGTTGCTTCTGATGGATTCAGGGCCCCCAAAAAGGCTAGACGTTAAATTAAACTACTGAAACTAAAATTTTTAAAAATGCGGCGGGGGGGGGGGGAGTGAAGGAAATCTCAGGGTGCCCCCCCCCCCCCTATGAACTCTCAACTGTATTGGCTCTTAAACTCCCCATTCCATATCTCCCCCATGATACACCATCCTGTCCTCACCTCTTGTTCCTTAGCAGCTAGCTTGCCCTCCAGGTCGGCCACCACTTCTCCCTTCTCCTTCCTCAGCTGCAGCACCGCCTCCGACTTCGCCTGCAGCTCCCTCGAGAGCCAGTCGTTCTGGTTCTTCACCAGCTGTGTCTCCTGCTGGAGCAGCTGCTCTCTCAGCCGCAGGGAAGCTTCCTGGCTAGCTAGCTCCTCAACTCTGGGAAGAAGAGAATGAGTGAGAAGTACATGTGCAATGCCATAGCAATATACTTTATTCTGCCCACCAATAGGTAGTATACCTATAGTATACAGCTAGTATACTATAGAATACAGCTAGTATACAGTTAGTACACTATAGTGTATACAGCTAATGTACTACAGTAGACAAACGTATTGAGTGAAAGCTTCATGACATGTACACATGCAAGCGGGATGTTGACACTAACCTGCCCTGGAATTCGCTCTTGGCTGCAGAGGTGGTCTCTAGCCGGCTGGCCAGGCTCCTCCAGTCCTCCGTCAGCCTAGTGATCTCATGCTGCCTCCGCTCCAACAACCGCAGCAGCTCCTACAGACAGACAGACAGACAGGTAACAACTGCATACACATACATCTGCTTACAGGGGTTGACATAAGTCCTTCATACTAGTCCGTTTCCAGGTTCAATCTGCCCTGCCCACACACAGGAAACGGAAGCAGTTCCACTTCCTGTGTGTGGGCGGGGTGGAGAGAGCCTGGGGGGTGCTACCATCGGCACTCACTACCGAGCAGCCAGAGAATCAGTAAATGCCTTGGCAAAAAGGAACAATCCGACCATACCTCTCTCTCAGCCCCAGGGATGTCAGGCGGTGGGCGACGGAGCTCGGTCAGAGTCTCCTGGGCCTCCTGTAGCTCGCCTTGGGTCTCCTCCAGGGTTTGCTCTATCAAGGGAAGACATATTCGCACAGTGAAAACCACTGCACTGGAATGTACAGCATTCTAATTGGAACCCACTTTCCGTTAACAACTTAATTAACACAATTTTCTCCAATGGGAGACTTGTATTATACTCAATTAGAGCTCACGTTTGAAACCACTGTCCCTAGCGACCCAATTTTTGGATAAAATTCTTACAGGGGTCACCTGAACACCTCAGTCAATGCAATGATAGGGAAGTATGGCATTAAAAAGTCTGATTCCAGTGTCAGCTGGAGGATGTATATATATACTCACTAGTCAACTGCAGGTCTGATTCCAAAGTCTGCAGTATGGTATTCTGTTCCTCGAGCTCATTATCTTTGTCCTCCACAGCCGTCTGGAGCTCTGGAGGAGCAAAAAAGAGAGAGACTGTAGTGTCACGTGCAGACATTTTGGTGAAACTGATTTCCTCCCTACCTTTCTGCTCAGCCTTGGCTTCAGCCAGCTGTGCCTTGGCATCCTGGGCCTCCTGCTCGTACTCCGAGGTGATCTCCTCCAACTCCTGTCTGATGCTGTTGGCCTTTGCTAGCTCAGCCTTCAGCCTTTCATGCTCAGTCTGCCTCTCCTCTGCAAATTAGAGGGGGGAGCATGACTAATTTATCAACAATACCTCGAATAAAAAGGCATCATCTCTCTAATTAACGCACTACTTCATTGAATTAAACCTTACAGGCGAAACAGCGAACAAAAATATAAATAACCCACGCTCTCTTACCCAAGTCCTGGTCTCTCTTTTCCAGGTTCAGAGAAAATTCAGACAGAGTTGATTCGTAGTCACGAATTTCGACCTGCTTCTGGTTTATAAAAGTTATGAGCTTCTCAACGACGCCAGAATACTCTGCGGCGCCTGCAATGGCCTGCAAAACGCCCTGAGAGACTCCCAAGACTTTTTCTAGCTCCTGCAAAGCTTCTTCGTCCACCTGCGCGGCCATAATTTCTGCAAGGCGCGCCGGCGGGTGATTGTATCACATGATTATCGTAAGAAGTCATGTGATAATCATCTGCCGCACGGCCGTTACCATGGAAATTATTTTTTGATATACTGAGCTGAGATCGAGAAGTGAATTATCAACTGACCAGGTAAAAGAGGCATGAAGAGGTTTGCATGTAATGATTTTAGCAACCACACAGTCAAATAGCATTTATGATATTAAATAAAACGCAGTGGCTATAATTGTTAGCTACCATCTCTAAGACTGCATGCTGCGATACCGGTGTCAAAAAGCTGCCACTATGGATTAGGGTCAAGATTAGGATTATGGTCAGGGTTAGGGTTAGACAACAAATTATGGCCACCGGTCAATTTCAGTAGTCCATGAGTGACCGATTCATGCTGGCACCGATATTTTGCTGGCAATAGCCTCGGCCTAAATACTAAGCCAAGCTAGGGGAATGGTAATCCATTCAACCACTTTCAATCCTTGCTCCACCCCACAGCAATGGCAACAGCTGCTCACTACCGCAAGGTTGCCCCTTCCGACTGGCACCTCTCCAACTTCACTATCGCCTCAAGTGCCGAGCGACAGAGGAGCATCGCTCATGACGTGCGGCAGCAGAGCCAGAGACTCAGGAATGAGACCGGTAAGGGCCCGGGAATGAGACAGAGTGCTATTGCTATCCTAGCACCGTACCATATGATCAGTTTCCACTATGCCATTCACAGACTATTTCTTGAATGATATTGATTTTGAGACCTCTTTTCATCAGTGGAATTAGCCTTATTGGATTTTCATTTCATGCGTGGTAGATTTATGCATGCGCATTGCACCTACCAAAATTTTGGTCAGTCGGGTCCGAGCAATTTAAAATTATATATATATTGGTATTGCAGACACATTTGGGGGGGGGGGGACAATATTGGCATGACAGACCAAACCCTCAGATGGCTGCAGCATAACATTTGCATCATGCAAACTGATCAATATTTCAGTCTGGAAATTCTTTGCTTCCCTCTCAGAGAGCAAGACCCACTGGACCCAGCACACTACAGACACCAACCTCCACTCCAGGATTGGAGACATCAGCAACTGGAAGGACACACTCGAGAAGACCCTAGCTGACACCGAGACTGAAATTGACAAGGTATGGGAATGGAATTAGAGTGGCCAGAGACATGAGTAGCCTCATTCCCATACCAGCATTTAGAATTATTTCAGGCACTTGGAAACAAAGCTATATGTCCTTCCCCCCCTCTCTCTCCCTCCCTCCCTCCCTCTCTCCCTCCCTCCCCAGCTAAGTGAGCACAAGGATCGGGCCGAGCAGGCCCTGGAGGCAAAGACACTGCCCCTGGATGTGGTCATCGAGTGTCTTGGTCTACGAGAACAGAGGGTAGCCATCGATAGGGTCAGAGACGAGGTGGAGTCCGAACTACACAAGGTAATCTATGAGAATATCTCAAATATATACACTTGTATTTAAAAATGCATTGGTGCAGGTGGTCATGGTGCTGAATCTTATTATATTTTAAGAACATGGAACGCAGGCTGTTTTTTTTCTCGCAACCATGGAAATTTTTCACCGTTTTTCTACACTTATGAAAAAAAGTTTCAAGAGGAGGCCTGGGTACAGGGCTAACAATCGGGTGAATGTAGTTATTGACCTTCTTCCAACTTTTATTGTTTAAACGTCCGTACCTCATGGGCTCCTGTCTCGTGCTCCCTCACAGGAGGTGGAGGTCATTGAGGGCATCAGGAGTGTTCTGCATCAGAAAGTCAACGAGGCCTTCGAACAGATCTGGTGAGCTCAATTCCATATCGTGTCGCCTTCCTCGTGATTCCAAACACCTCATTTCTGTCACTTGGGCTAAAGTCTTCTCCGTCTCTCTCCCCATCCTCCAGCGTCCTGCAGGAGTGCCACCAGCAGCTGTACTCTGACCTCACAGACAAGCACATGGCCCTGCAGATCGACACAGAATGTGCCGAGCTAAAGAACACCTCCGGCACCATCTCCATGCACCTTGACCCCACCAGGATCAAGAAAGGGTAAGTAGTAGCTAAATAAGCCAAACGTGCTACACAATGTACATTCAATTGCAACTACATTGTACATGTAGGCTAGGTTGATTTTCGTCAGGTCAAAGGTGAAGAATGACTTAGCTCGATTGAAATGTTGTACTAGAGCAGTGTGAAGTCCAAATTTATGGCTGTAATGTATCAAGGTGGCTGCCACATAGAGGGGCCCTGTTATAGAGGTTCCACTGCACTCCACACACACACACACACACTAGTACTAACACACACATGTACACACACACACACACACACGTACACACTCACACACACACACACACACACTCACTCACTCACTACACACACATGCACACACACACACTCACACACACACACACACACACACACACACACACGTACACACACGTACTCACCCACACACACACACACACACAGCATCGTCACCCCAGCTCAATGGGAGTCATTCTCCACCCACAATGCTGCCCAGACAGAGTCGGAGATGCAAAACTCGACCCGCCTGAGAGAGGCCACCAATCAGAGCATCCAGCAGACCACCACGGACCTGGAGGCCCAATGGACGGCCACTGCCTACGCCTTTCGCCGGAGGCTACATGAGATGGAGCAGGCCAGGCAGGAATTGCTATGGCAACAGAAGAATGTTAGTACCCCGTTCCATGCACAAGGTTTCTGTTCCGTTTGCACTGCTCCAAGAACACATGCAGCAATATGGTTGGCAACCTACAGATTAGTGAAAGTGAAAGTGAATAATTTGTACGTCCTGTAATTTAGCTCACATGTAATACTTTCAAGTCAAACATACTACAATAAATCCCCCTCCTCCCACCCCCCCCCCCCCCCCCCCCACACACACACACACACGCACATGCATACACTGGCTGATACAGACGGAAGCAGAGATAGCCGAAGTCCAGGCTGAGATCCAAGGGCTGGAGGAGTCACTGGCAGAGAAGACTCCGCCCATGATGGTAGCCCAGACGAGGCTAGAAAACCGTACCTACCGGCCCAACGTGGAACTGTGTCGTGACCAGCCGCAGTACGGCATGGTGACAGAAGTGGCTGAGATAGCCCAGTCCCAGCAGGAGCTACGGGAGAAGCTTGCAGTTGCCGAGTGAGTCTGAGTGAAGCCCCTCCCCATTTCAGGCAATAATTAAAGAGTCAGGCTCTGAAACCCATAATTAAACCAAGAGGGTGTGTGATACATCTACAATCATGATAATTATGCTCCTTATTTCCTGATACTTAAATGTACAAGGCTAACACACATATGCACACATACGTGCACACACACATACACACACAGGCATGCCTTATGCTCCCTACAGCGCACCCTGGAGCGCATCATGCAGGACCTCGCGGTGAAGGAGAACTCGCTAGCCATCGACCAGCAGTGCATGCAGCTGAGAGAGAAGCTGACTCAGCACCCAAAGGCCCACGAGCTGGCCCAGCCAAGACCAACCAAAACAGACTAGCAGGGCACTGCATGAACCAGAGATAGGAGACAGTATGATAATACTTTACACCACACCCGCTTTACAGTACATCTTGCATTAATACTGTATAGATTGTATATTATTATACCAGTAATATTATGTGAACACCTCAAGTGAAAGTAAGCATTACCCATGTCAATGGCTAGTGAAATGGAACTTAGCCACATACGTACGAGGCTATGAATTCACATAGCTACATGTAGGCTCAAATGTCACTGAATGTCACTGATTAGCCAGCATTGACGTCAGCAACGTCAAAATTTATTATCATTTTGGGATGTCAAAGCTTCTCGATGCAAACCGACGCATGACGCCACTGACCATGTGTCCTGGAACCTTGGTCTACATGCCACCAGAAGCCCTCGGAGACCCTCCTGTCTACTCCAAGAAAATCGACTGCTTCTCCTTTGGAGTGCTACAGATTCAGATCATGACCCGCCAGTTCCCTGACCCCGGCCCTGCCATGCAAGTGGTTGAGGACTCACGATCTCCAACTGGCACTACAAAGATGCCTGTTCTTGACAGCAAACGTCGCAAATCCCACATCAATCTCATCGACCCCACCCACGCCCTCCTCCCAACAGCCCTCAGCTGCCTCAGCTACTTAGAGAAGGATCGCACCTCAGCCCAGGATCTCTGCCAACAGCTGCTGACCTTCAAGGAGACCCTTCGCTACACTCAGAGTGTGGAAATTCAAGAGCTACATCAGCAGCTGGTAGCCAGTGACAGCTGCATGCTCTCCCTACATCAGCAACTTCAAACCAAGGACCAACAGCTGTACGATAGTCAGAGACGCATAGACACTCTACAGCAGGAGCTACAGGATAGGCAGCGACAGATCCAGCAACTCACACAACAAGTGGAAGAGAAACAGCACACAATTGATGACAGAGAGACACAGCTACAAGCTAATGAGCAAGTTACAGCGGAATTCCAACGAAACCTGCTACAGCACGAGCAAACAAACAGACAACTTCAAGAAACTGTTGGCCAACTGAGGAGGATTCTACAACAAGCAGTGGAAGAGAAACAGGCTGGAGAGAGACAGCTACAGGAACTAACTCAGAGGCTGCAAACAACCAAACTGGCGGGAGCACAAACTATCACCCCACAGCTTGCAACACAACCACAAGATACTATCACCCGACCCAGGCAGGAGCTACAAGCCCAGCCAGTGGAGCATGCAGCTGTGGGCCAACAGAGGCAGCTACAGAAACCAAAAATGCAACAGCTGCCAGTAATGAAGCGGACAGCAACACAACCACAAAAATCTCTTGTGCAACAGAAGACAATACGAAACATGAAATGGCAGAAAGAGTCTAAAGCGCCAGAGAAAATGCTCAGAGGATCTGCAGCTTTAGATTCTAACATAGCGTACTTCAATGGGAGTGGCTCTACTAAAGTCTATAGTTATGACTCCGACACAAAGAATTGGCGTCAGCTACCAGACACCCCAGACACCCGGGACACCACCCTAGTGGTGGTTCAGCACATCCTAACAATGGTGGGAGGTTATGCGAGCAGTAAAGTAACCAACTCTCTCCTCAGTCTCATGGGGGAGGGTGGGGGCATGAAATGGCTCCCACACTTCCCAACAATGCCCACTGCTCGGTGCTGGACTGCAGCCGTGTGCAGTGGCCACTCCCTCATCGTCGCTGGAGGGACGGGCGATGGTGGCAGATTAGCTACCGTGGAAGTGTTGGATATTGACAGTCAGCAATGGTTGACTGCCTGCTCCCTACCACACCCCTTCACTGAGGCTACCATATCGATCTGTCGTGAGCAGCTCTACCTAATGGGTGGCTTCGATGAGACTGGCCTTGAGACACGCTCAGTCCTCACCTGTTCCGTACCAGAACTACTCCAGTCCCAGACAGAGAAGCTACGAATGGAACCAGCCAAACAGACTACAAAATGGCGGCGTATAGCTGATGCTCCATACTACTGCTCCTCCTGTGCCACCCTCTGTGGGCAGCAGGTTGCCGTTGGAGGGTGGAAATCTAGCTGGTGGAAAGATCGCAAGGACACTACAGCCATTTTTGTTTATAAAGAAACAACAGACTCGTGGGAAGCCATGGGAGACATGCCAACCGCTCGACGCTTGGCTCTAGTAGCCATCCTCAATGGGAAGCTGATGGTTGTCGGAGGCTGGGTTGAAGCCTTTGGTGGAGGCTTGTGGTGGTCGGGGACTGTAACTGATGTAGTAGAAATATTGTGTTGAAGAAAACTGGTTTGCTGGTTAATTCTGTTACTGATTCTTGTAAGTTTGTTTTTTTGATGCTATTTGACAACTTTTTCCGGTTCAGTGGGCATTGCTAATTTGTTTACTAATTAATTATAATCTAATTAGTAGTTGGCATGGTAACTTACCCTGCCAAGTGCCTGACCTTGGGAATTAGAAATAAACAAAAATATTACATCATTGGAAGCGTGCAAAATTAAAAGAGAAAATTAGCCTAAGGCTATAGGGTCAGACAATTAGCGGGGTAAGGGGTAAGAAAGCGCTTTCGACCTGCGCGGTTGAAACGTTTTCTTACTGTATGCCAGCTACTACTCTAGCACTAACCTGGCTCCTGTTTGCTTGAAGTCAACTTGACTCCGGTAGCGCTAGCTAGCTACACTAAATGCCTTTCAGTTTGAAAGACACAGCACTAGCTAGCTAGCTAGAGAAGTTTGAACCTACATAGTTAAATATTTGTATACAGGCTGTTAAACCGCTTTCACTGGCGCTGAAGCAGCACTAGCCATTAAAGCACAGAAAATTCGAATACTACCCACAGTACTTGAAGGCGCTGAAGCAGTCATGTCAATATTAAAGGCTACTAGCGAGCGAAGTACAGAAAATGCGATACTACCTGTTTTGAAACATTTAGCCAATAAAACTGGGGCTCACAGCTACGGTACGGGTAGCACAGCTAGGTAGCTAGACCGACGGATATTTCACTGCACGACTGACAAATACGAAGGAAACAAAGTATACATTTATGTACAATTTCAGCTACCTAAAAATGGATCTCCGTTGGAATAATAAGGAGTTCAAAGTCTTCTATGAACTATTATCACAGTTTAGCCTTATCATGTGGACTGCACAGTCAGCTCCCACGGTTGCCAGGCGATGGTGGGTGTGGTCCCAGGCCAGTCCTTCAATGGAGCCACAGTGGATCTTGCCCTTGGCAAGCCTCTCTCCCGTGAGGCTGTCCCAGACAACAAGATGGCCATTCTGAGTGGTACAGACCAGCAGTGAGGAGTCCTGGAGGATCAAGTGGGATCATGTGATCTTGGTACTAAGTCATGTGATTAGAGTAGGGAATCATGTGATTGGAGTATAAAAGCAAGTAATCAGCATAATTATAGAATAATGCATGAATAATTATGTAATCAGAGCACAGGATTGCAAATAGTTACATACCTACCCTAATACACATGTATGATAAATTTCAATTATTTACCTCTGATGGATCAAAAGCTAGGTATGTGAGTGTGTGCCAGCCGTAAATGTCTTTGGTGTCCACCACTCTGAACAGTTCATAACTCCTGCCATCTATTAGCCTGACGGTCTGTGTGTGTGTGTATGTGTGTGTGTGTGTGTCGGACATAGGCGATGCATAATAGCATAATATTCGTCACTTGTAATAGTAGCAGGACTACATATGAGGAGGGAATTGCAAACCATATCCTATACCTGGTAAAATCATACATTACTCACCCTGTCATCAGAGCAGGTAGCCAGGAGGCTGGCTCCTCCCTTCATCTCTTTCCAGTCCACACTCGTAACGGCCATTGTGTGGCCTGTGAGGGTTGCCAGGCTGAGAGGGGAGGGGGGGGAGAATTTCCTTTATCAAGAAATGGATAAAGTTGACATGACACATAAAAGTCAATCAGTCATTGCTTTCAAGATAAAGTGCATTTATTGCTGCAATAGCAAGGGGAAAATTACTACTTTAGTAATAATTATGGCTAGAAAAAAAACAAAGACTGCTGTAGAGGGGAGGGGGGGAGAAAAACAAAGACTGCTGTAATTTTGAGATCTGGAAACTGACCACTTCCAGGTTGTGGTGTCCCATATCTTTGTGGTCTGGTCCTCGGAACAGGTGGCTATTCTGCCATCATCAGGACTCCAACATAGGCTCCAGACTTCAGCCCTGTTGGAATAGGAAATGGGAATGGAGAACGAGAATCGAAGAATGGGAAAATGTTCCCCACTGTCTGGTGACTCACTGTTTGCCTAGCTGTCCAAACCTCTGGTCCTGCTTGCCCTCCTTAGGTGGGTGGGCAGTAACCACAGCAACTGTATTTACTGTCTCCTCGCCCTCAGGCAGTTCATAGATCCCTAACACTCCCTTGGAGGTTCCCATGGCCAGGAACTGGAAGGGGTAGGAGAGAGAGAGAGAGAGAGGGGGGGGGGGTGGGTGGGAGACGTCAGAGAGCATACTTATCCAATCCAAGTGCATGTGTAAATGTGTGTGTATGTGTGTGTGTGTGTGTGTGAGTGTGTGCATATGGATGCGTTTCTGCTCACTAATCCCGATACTTGTACATGTACACACACGTATGTACATGATTATCACACATGTATACACACATACACACATACATACACACACACACACACGGCTACCTTACGCCTGTGGTTCCACGCCATGCATATCACGCTCCCCTTCACAGCCATACAGACGGCAGGCTCACTGCCCAACCTCCACCGGTACACCATGCCGTCGAGGCAGCCAACCAACACGGTACAGCTGTCCTGCCACACCAGGCAGCGGACTGAAGCACTGACCTGGAGCAAAGAGAAGCCACAAACCAAAAACATAACGCAGAAGGCACTAGACAGAAACTGCAATGACTAGTGTAATTGGTCATGTGATTTTGATTGGTCATGTGACTTTAATAAGACCTGGATTATCAAAAATCAACCTTTGCTGCTATGGAAATAGACCTTTACCATTATGATGTAATGGGGGGTAAAAGCGAGCACTAATGTATTTTCTCCATTTAGTGCTCACTTTAACCCCCCATTACATCATAATGGTAAAGGGTCCATTTGGCGTGTATTAGCGGGCCCACAGTTGAATCTCACTTACAGAACACTTGTATTTTGGCATGATGTCATCTTGTTGTGTGATCCACACACCCCCGGCTAGATCCCCTGAGGCAAGGTACTGCCCACATGGACTGAACGCCACTCCACAGCATGTGATATCATGTGACTTAATCATGTGACTTGGAGTCACAGAAAGAACAGAGCCTGCAATAAGGAATATATGTCAGCAACTGTAGCCTGAATAAAAAAAACATCATACATTTCCTCATTCCCAGGCCTCCATACAGCTTTATGTAACCCCATTAGAATAGCTCTAGTACGGGCAGGAATGCAGCTTTTACAATGTAGTCCTTTACCAAATGTTCCCCAACCTATTGGCTATTTCCTCGTTAGTTTAACTTAATTGGCGGTTAACGTTAAGATAGTTATTTAAACTGTTTTATTTAGATACCTGTAGTAATCTGCTATTACTCTGTGTAGGTTCACACTGATTAAAATAGCTCTAGAAACATATACATGTAACTCCACTACCACCTGCCAATTCAAGACAGGAATTCCGGTCCCTATGAAGTAATCACTACCATGGCCCCACCCCCCGGATATAGCTGTGGGTCCCGCCCCTCCGACCCATGGGAATGAGTCCTGCCACTGCGGCACCTGCATTAATACCCTATGTATACACTCTAAGTTTCAACCCCATTAAAATAGCTCTAGTACAGGCAGGAACGCAGCTTTTACAATCTAGTCTTTTACCAAGCGTTCCCCTACCTATTGGCTATTTTCTCATTAGTTTAACTTAATTGGCAGTTAACGTTAGATAGTTATTTAAGCTGTTTTATTTAGATACCTGTAGTATTCTACTATTACTCTGTGTAGGTTCACACATGCATTTCTCCCAGTCACCATAGCTACCAGTTGCCATGGCTACTAACCATCGTCCTTCCTCTTCACCTGCAGGTAACTGAGTACACTGAAGCCACACATCCAGAGGGCAAGGCCCGAGACTGACCAATCCAATCGCACAATGTAGTCAGCTGACCCTGCTTTGAACTCTCCCTGCCTCTCTCCCCCAGCCCCCCACCAGACCAGCTTGCCCGAGTCGGCCGGGAGAATGAGACTGCCTCCGTCCCACACACACGTACGTGAGCTAAATCCCTGGGAGAACATGGAGTAAAGAGGGCTTGATTGGATAAATATTCTTGTACACGTAAGAGTACATGTACATAGGATACCAGTAGCCTCGTCTCTGCGCGTGGGAGGGGAGCCTGGGGACGAGGCTAAGGTATCAGCTGTAGGGTCTATTATACTGGCAAGACCCTATACAGCCGACTGGAAGTGCGCTAGCAAATTGCCCAGTGAGAACTTTCGCTGGAATCTGTGCAAGATGAGACACGGTGATTCATTCCACGGTTGGTTTTAGTTGGTTTGTGATCACAATAGGGTTAAATCTGAAAATATGCTAACTCCTATGAGGCAATCATTACACGTGCTCTTCATTTGTTGTCACATGACAGTTATTAAATTAAATGAACCACGGGGTCACAAATAAAACTGGGTGGTCGCTAGGGACGAGGCTAACACTGTTATAGCTCACCACATTCAACACTCTTGTAACAGCCAGGCTCTCTGCATCGATGTATAAGACACGCCCCCCCTGCACCCCCAGGGCATAGTTCCCCTCCCGATAGGTGGAGATGAGTAGTGTGTCCAGCTTCTTGCTGCTGCCATCGACTGTCAGTTCTGCAGTCTTCAGTAGCTTCCCTGTAACAGGAGAGGATGTCAAATACTGACATACGGCAACCAAGTTGGTTGGTTGGTTGGTTTGACGTCAGAAATGACATATTCTAGTTAAATATTTACTGCCTCAAAAGATGAAATACAAGAATTTTGTCTTTGCGCCTCATATTGCAGAAAAGTCAATATTGAGCATTTGGTACTTAGAAAATATTCCCACATCTTTCAAATGCTATTGAGGGAATTTGACCTGTAATATTGTGTAAAAGTGCTAACGGTATTACATCATTCTTGAGCATAAGGAACACGCTAATAGGAGAATTTCTGGGGATAATTTTTTCATGCCAGGTATTTACTCTAGTGCTCACCTTCAGGTGAGTACAGCTGGACTAGGGTGGGGGCACGCTGCCTCTCCTGTACGGCCAGCACGTTACCGCTGGGGTTTATTTCAGCCATATAGAATGAGTTGCCATAGTGATAGTCCAATCCTGTGTTTTTATGGAGTGGAGCCTCACTCTCACTGGGAGCAGCCAATGAGCTTTGTACTTTGGTCTCTGAACTCTGACCTTTGTCTTTCATTGCCTCCACCTGCCACAGCTGTCTCAGTTGTGGTTTGCCGGTTTCCATGGAAACTGCATACATTACAACGGAGGAGTTGACACCATTGCCTACGATGAGAAATCTGCTACTGTCTGGTGACCACGCAAGCTACATGTAGTGTGTGTGTGTGTGTGTTTAATTGTGTGTGTGAGTGAGAGTGTGCTGAAACTCGAAAAAGATGTGGGAAATATTCAACACAGGAATGCACGAGCTACCAAAGGCACCTTCAGCAGCTCATGTACTACTGGGCTTGTACCCAGGCCACCCCCCCCCCCCCCCCCCCCCCCCTGCCGCAAAAAAATTATCTATCGATAGGGAGTTACACAGAGGCAGTATACAATACTAATCATAGTAAGCAGAGACCTATAAATCAACCTGATTCTCACTGTCTCCAACTGAAAAGGCTTTCTAACAAGTCGAAAATAGCAACAGAAGCTGCATTTGCTTGATTTTCAATCCCGGACGTGGCCTTCTAGGCATTTCAGTGGCAAATGGGATTGAAGATTCAAACTACCAATCACTTTCTAAGCATTTCCCTTGCAAAAAAAAACATCACTACAGTCTTCAGTCTGCTCCCTTCACTCTACAGCTTCATGAGACACGGAAACATTAGCAGTTTCGTAAACGAACATGACGACATGACACCACAGACATGAGACAGTAATGTCTAAATTCCCAGAATTCTGGGAAATTAAGCACGTGCACAAATAGTGCATACCAAGCCATGGAGGGTGTGGCCTGGGTATGAGGCTAATTAATGTACTGCTGGCTATAGTTTTGGCTGAAAGTCGACTCACATGATGCTGAGAAGCCATGGGCGCCATGGCAACATCCAGACACTCCCATTGTGGTGGGCTCCACAGTTTCACTTCCCCGGAATAGCAGGAGCTGGCGATGTAATTCCTGTCAGGCGACAGACGCATACAGGTCACCAGGTCACGATGGGCCTGGAGCTGGAGCCGCCTTGTCTGAGCAAATACGTCCCATCGTACCACGGAGGGCCCTAACGGAGCATCAAAGACGAACTCTGAGGGTGGGGTTTTGTCAGTGGATCCAGTCTGTCCGGTTTGTCCAGATTTTTGAGTGGCGTATACCACACAGCCAGACGTGTGTCGAGCTGAAGCAGCCCCCCACGACTGGAGGATTTCTATCGGATAGCGACTCACGTCTGATCTATGCTTGGCTGCTGGAGTAGCCATGGTTTGTAGGCAGCGTCACTATGAAGTAGTACACTTCTGGAGCATGTGGAGGAAATATAAAGCCTACATAACAATATTAGATTGTGTAGAGCTGATGTCATTATTCGCTCCTGTTTGTACCTATTCTCTCTTAATTACCAATGACAGCGATAGACTCACCAGCTAGATATCTGGTAGAATTAGCACGAAGACGTGAGGCAGGAGACAACTAGGAGTAGGTTTTGTGTGCCCCTATCATTATCGATCAATACTCATTAATGCATTAACGTCTAGGGGGGAGGAGCTGCTCTCTATCCTTCCCGCAGCAGAAAAGTGCCCCCTCCAAAGGAGGAGAAAAAAAAGAAGCCTATAGCTCCTAGTCGGTCAAACAATTCTTCCCAGGCTTAGTATTGACAGATAGATGACCATTAAGTTGAAGGGGAAAAAGCCTAGCAGCCTTTCCCCCTCCCGGACGGATGGACAGACAGAGGCCTATTAGATATTGTCCTTTCAGCCGGCGGCTGGTATATACACCAGGGAGTCCTAGCTGTACAAGCATACACAACAAACAAGAACACATAGCAAATACATAAAACTACAGCACAGTAGTCATTAACACAGTTAATTATTTAAAATTAAATGAAAAAATTTTTAAACTAATTTTATGGCATTTCTATAAAGAGAAACAACTTAACTTGGAGGGAAGAAAAGAGAAGAAAAAAACTTGAGAAGAAAAAAGAGAGAGAAAAAAAAGAAGAAACTCAAAAAA
The DNA here is from genome assembly GCA_963921505.1 of Phakellia ventilabrum. Lineage (NCBI taxonomy): Eukaryota > Metazoa > Porifera > Demospongiae > Axinellida > Axinellidae > Phakellia > Phakellia ventilabrum. Next base: position 4,673,940 of record OY997402.1, on the reverse strand, counting down.
CAAAAGCCTAGGGAGCCTCCCATCCCTCCTGGAGTGTCAGACACCCGGAGCGCTGGATAGGCGATGGCTGGGAATCACAGGAGGCCTTGTAACGTACCCAGTCATCCTTTTAGTTTCGGAGTTCCCGAAGGAAAGTTACCGACGTATTGGCTGTAGGCTTAGAAAGCCAAGAATCAGATTGCACGCGTGCGCCTCGAACACGCGACCCGATTAATGGGGAGGCCACGTTCCGACCCCAGTCTAACCGAACGCGCCACCTTGACTTCCCGTCAGATGGGTGAAAAATTTTGCCTTATAAACCTGTAACGGTGATGTGCGTTATATGGAATTGTTCCTAGAATGAGCGCATACCTTCACGATATGTCAGCAGCATGATGGCTGGAGCGTCCCGCTATAGTACAAGCACTGGGGATAAAGCTACAGATAGTGCTATGAGCCTAACTCATACAGGCCGCTTAGTTACAAGATTAGTCTGGCGTAGCCCGCCCCTCGAGGGCCGGCCTAGTCAGACATAGCCCCACCCCCGGGCTATCTCTGTATTAAAACATAAATACTCGATACATGTAGATCTCTGTGAACTGTTGACAATAGCAGTACAGGCTGTGCTGGTGGACAGTGGATTCATCATCCGTCACCCCACATCACTGAAAGCTAGCCCATGAGACAGTTACAAAGCTACTGCAGTGGTGTGGCAATCCTGCTCATCATCCAGCACTCTGCTCATTTTCATCAGAACTAGCACAAGAGTTGTACACCTACAATATAAATCCCAGGGGGCTGATCAAGAGAAAATGTTGGGGGCATTCCACACTCTATGGGGTGCCATTTGTGTCAAAGTTCATGAAAACGAAAACCAGAACCAGAGCGGTCTAACCGAACCTGTCCTCCCTAATTTGAGATACTCTTAGAATGTGCTTTGAGCTGCTAAAGACTCAGAAGTTGGTCGTTTGCTCACAGGAATACTATGCATCTTTTTTTTTACTTCATTTTTGTGCAATTCTTGCACTTTCTAGTACTTGATTTTGGGGTTGTAGTCCACTATGGTGCTGCAATCATGTACAGGAATTTTAGCACTTAGCAAAGTACAAAATACTCGCCCAAAACCATGTACCATTTCTTCTTACACACGCATGCAAGGAGCTCAGTGTTTTCCATTTTTGGAAGGTGAGGTGGATTTGCATGGACTATGGGGTTGTGGCGTGGTTCCCACTCCTCTGGGAGAAACAATCTCAAGCTTTTGTACCTGATACCCAATATCAAGTTCATGTTTCTCCAGATCTTGTGCAATCGCAGTTTTTGTTGACTGTACATGTGCCTTCGCTAGTGAGTCAATTATATGAGAAATCTGTTCTTCTGTTATCTCAGATTTTGGCCCACTTTGCAGCCTCGATAGTTCCGCTACATATGCAGCTGCTAAACGTTCACTTTCTTGCTGTAAAGCCAGCTCCCTGGATTGGATATATTCGTTTTCTTTTTCTGCCTGCATGGATTCCAATTCTTTCACCTTTTCCCGTCTCTCCATCTCAGATGCACTGATGCTGGTATTTAGTGGCTGTGGGGGGTCAGTTTCAGCTGTGTCGACATCCAGCCTTAAAAGAGTCAAGTCTCGAGGCTGCTCCTCAGTTAGCAAGTACTGGTAGAGATGATAGTGTTGAAACAAAGTCGTGGTGATGTACTCCATTATTGAGATTAGGCTGTGCTGAGAGAACTCTGTGGCACACTTAAACACCATACTCTTGAATTTCTTGAGGCTGGTTGCTAGAGTGGGAAGTGTGTCACCTGTATAGCGAGAGGGAAATACAAAATGACGTACTTTTACTAGTCTAGCTAAATATCTCTTCAGCAAGTGCGACCTGAACTTCAGATACAGTGGATGGAACAATCTGATAAAGGACATGCACTTCATACTGTGCGAGCCGAGTTTATTCAGCTTGTATTTTATACGCCAGGCCTACATGATGATAGGTATTATCAATATCAATACAAAATAATTCAGGGAGCCGCACTAGACTACAATACAGTAGGTAGGGGGAGGAGGTAAGGACCATGATGTTATAGTCGAAGTGTAAGTGAGTACTTTATTGCAATGCACCCTTAATTGGGCATGATTTTCTGAAAGGGGGAGGGAGGAGGGGTTAAAACTTAACATGCATGACGTTATTAATTTTGGACCTACATAATTTGGAAATGTAGCCTACACCCCCTAAACATATTCATTTATGAACAGTAATCTAAACCTTAATTAGTCGGTAAGGGGGGCGCCTCCAAACCAGATATGTCATTGCGACTTTGGAGGAGGGGGGGGGTCTAGCTTAACTCCTTGAACTCTCTAAATAAGTAGCTAATTAGGAGCATGCCTGTAGATCCATCTTGATCAGTGAGCAGTCCCAAGCACTGGACGTAGAGGCGAGTGAAGCGGTAGACCTCGACAAACGGAAGGCCTCTCTCAAGAGCGTGGCTGATAGCTTCCTGTAGTAGCTCGCACAGGACAGTCGCCCGAGGGTATTCTCCAGGATAGCCGGTGGTAATGGCGGTCTCAGACTCCACGTCATGATCAGAACCAGAGCTACAACCCAAATGGAAAAAAGCCGAGATTTCTCTTGTCCTTGAGGTTAGGCCGGAGGTGCTGTACTGGACCAGAAAGTCGCAAAAGGCAGCCTCTGTAGTCGAATGCAGAACCGACTGCAAACTAGGCTTCCGAGCCGCCATCGTTCCTATAGCAACACGCAGCCCCACCTCCTAGTCAGTCTCGTTCCCACTCTGCATGAGCACGAGACTATATCTAATAATGCAATGGTATGTACAAAACAAAATTAATGAAGAATTCACGTTTCGACACTCTAACGATACACATATTTATTATGACTGTGCTATTACTGTCCCAGTTGATGCCTGAACTCGTCAAAGATGTAGCTGGGGATGAACCTCTCCACTGCCTTCCGTGGCAGGCGACTGTAGTAGGTGAACTCCTCCAGGAAGCTCAGGGCGTTCACCACGTCGTTAGAGAGGTCCAGCGTCTTCTCCCTGAGAGGGGTGTCAACAGGGGTGTCACTTAGCCTCGCTCCAAGGATACTTTTGTATCACTTGATCACTTCATCATACATCCATACGTGCTTCAAATGCCCCATTTACAACGTCATCTACAGCTATAGCATTACAGGAGGGAGCCAGACAGAGTGAGCATCTTTATCTAGCTACCATTATACAGTGAGACAGCTTCTTTCTCAAGAGTAAGACCTAGCATACTATACATATGGAAGGGTAGCTGTCTGAAAGTCTGTGCAGCATTTGGGTGAGTCCAAACGTCAAGCCAAATACAAGCAAGACAAGTCCAACAGCCAGTGATTTGGATGGCTACCCTCCAATGAGGAACACATTGTACACATCACCCACGATCCTAAATGACTTCCTCATTAAGTTGATAAAACAGGCCATCCAATATCATTGGATATTGGACAGTTCACCCTTATAATAGCAAGTGCTACACGATGTTTCTACGAGTGTACAATACAACACGTACTTTCCTCCTGTCTGAGTGTCCATCAGCGACCGCACGTACTGGCCCATGTAGGCCAGGCACTGCTCGGTGTTGTCCGAGTGGAACTGCCTGAGTAGCGTGATGCAGCCGGCAATGAAGGGAGGGCCGTCGAGCGGCTCTGAGGGCTTGCGACCTGTCATGCTACCTGCGTGTGTGCGTGTGTGTGTGTGTGCGTGTGTTTGTTATAAGTGCATGCGTACAGGAACAGGTCAGACTTTTTTTCTGATTTGGCCTTAGAGCATAATGTTCTAGCCATGAGAAAGGGGTGTGGCCAGCAAAACTAGGATCCACCTACCGACAGTCCTGTTGTACATCAGTTTTGACAGCTGGGAGATGATGAAGAGGAAGTGAGTCAGACCAAAGTTGGTCACCATCGTGGTGGTCACGTAGATCTGGGAGGGGAGGGGAGGGGAGGGGAGGGAAAGGGGAGAGGGAGGCAGGGATGGATGGAGGGGAGGGAATGGGAGGGAAGGAGAGGGGAGGGGGGGGGGGAGGAAGGGAGAGATGCTGACGCAATAAATTATCTCTATAGTATCACCAGTACCTTAGTGAGAGGGTCATTTATTCCAGCTGTCTCGAGGTAGGGTGTAAGCTCGTACATGACAGCGTTGTCCTCACCGGGATAAGGGTTGGAAGGATCTTTATAGTGGGCCTCTACAGCAGTTAAGATAGACCTAAAATGGTGGTGGTGATGGTGGGAGGAGGGGCGATGGAGGGAGAGGAGTTGATTGGACGGCGTGGAGTAACTGCAAGATTGAAATAAAGTTGTCCAGACTCACTGGTTTAATGCCTGTAGAGAGTTTGCTAATAGTTTTGAGTCAAACTTGCAAGACCGGTTAAACTCGCGGGCAATCTGCCGCCGAATCAACTGAAGCTGACCAACCTGAAATGAATTGGAGATTCATTACTAGTAGTCGAGAGCATGTCACATGATAGTCACCTAATAGTCACATGCCTACCTTCAGCACACAGTCCAGGTAAGGTCCCCAAAGTTTGCTGCACTTCTGAATAGTCTGAGAGTAGAACTTGACAGCATCAGCTACAGAGAGGGAAGCAGAAGGCAACTACAAAATCACTCATACACACACACACCTGTAACACACGCACACACATACACATGTCCACACCACACACAACACACAGTCAGACACACACACACACACACACACACACACATACACACACTACACAGTCAGATCACACACACACACACACACACTACACACACTACACAGTCACACACATACACATGTCACACACACACACACACACACACAGTCAGACACACACACACACACACACACACACACACACACACATACACACACTACACAGTCAGACACACACACACACACACACTACACAGTCAGACACACACACACACACACACACACACACACACACACAAAGACTCACGGACAAGCTTCTCAGGATCCTGGAGAGTTACGCTGAAGGCCTCCAACTGTCTGATGTACAACGGAGTCCTGAGTAGACTCCTCTGTAGGTAGCGCAGGAAATGCTGCAGTTCCCTCACGATCATGAAACAGAAGAGACGGTCGATAGCACTCAGACCAAAGATATCTACTGCTTCCTGTATGTGTGTGTGCGTGTGTGTGTGTGCGGGGAGGGGGGGGGGGATGAGTGGCAAAAAACTACATGTACAGCCATGCACATTTTTCCACTGCTGCGAAAAAAGCTGCGAGGGGTGGTCTGGTCACTCACTCACATACACACAGAAAAATCAGTTTTTAAAGCTGTGAGGGGAGGCCTGGCTACGAGGCTAACCTTGAGCTGTTCCCAGAGTTTAAGGTTGACCACTTCGGCTGCCGTCCTCTTGTCGTACCAGGCGCTCATCTGATCAATGTAACCGGTTGTCCTGGAAACAGGAGGGAAACACATCTGATTGCTACCCCTACCGAAGACAACCTGTCATGTGACTGCAATTGACCAATCACAATGAGGGATAACAAGTGCAGTTACAAACATAGCCAGGGAACGACCAAGGAAATTTAATTACAGATCTAGAGTAAAATGGCCTTAGAATCGAACAGAAAAGCCCAAATGTTTCTGGGGGAAGGGGATGCCCTAGAATGGGGGTTAACGGAACTGCACATGTAGTAAGGAATGGGGACCTGCTACTATGGAATGGGGACCTGCTAATTGGTTTCCTGTTCAATTTACCTGGTATCCGTGATCCTGAGGATCTCTTGGGCCAGCCGTCCCACGAAGGTTACGGAACTGTCCACAGGAGGGAAGCGTGGAATGGGAATGGTGGGGGACTGGTACATGGACTGCCAGTCATGGACCTGGGACCAGAGGGAGATTGGAACAGAAGAATGAGTTCTTGAGACTTGTTATCATTATGCTCACATCAGAGAAATTCGTGGCTACGGAACCGGATTACAAAGGTTCCATGTACTTCCATTCCCTCCCTCCATTTTGAACAATCCAATGACCTAGCTAGCTCAGACAGCCATACCTTGGTCCTCAGGAAGCTGTTACACTCCTGCTCAACGTTGTAGTTGATGATCCGAGATACCTGGATCATGGGGAACATCAGTAGGGGTCATGGGGGGCCATGGGGAACGCGTAGCCGCATGTGATAGTAACATAACTGTCAACCAAACTGAGCCTCTTAGGTTAGGATGGGACATGTACATGTACCTGCAGGTTGAGCTAAAGGTTCTTACCTTGTAGTACGTTAAAGCTGCATGCTTTTTGTGATGACACCTTCGAAAAAAATCCTAAGAAAGTACGAGGCAACAGCCACCCAGCTCAGAGCTGCACCAATTATTTCTGAAGGCAAAAAGCTTGGCACTAGCATAACTGTGTAGCTCTACTAGCTCTATTACACGTTTATTACACATCTGGCACTAGCATAACTGTGTAGCTCTACTAGCTCTATTACACATTTATTACACATCTGGCACTAGCATAACTGTGTAGCTCTACTAGCTCTATTACACATTTATTACACATCTGGCACTAGCATAACTGTGTAGCTCTACTAGCTCTATTACACATTTATTACACATCTGGCACTAGCATAACTGTGTAGCTCTACTAGCTCTATTACACATTTATTACACATCTGGCACTAGCATAACTGTGTAGCTCTACTAGCTCTATTACACATTTATTACACATCTGGCACTAGCATAACTGTGTAGCTCTACTAGCTCTATTACACATTTATTACACATCTGGCACTAGCATAACTGTGTAGCTCTACTAGCGCTATTACACATTTATTACACATCTGGCACTAGCATAACTGTGTAGCTCTACTAGCTCTATTACACATTTATTACACATCTAATTAATATACAGTCGAGTGCAAGTGAGTATATTTATAAATAAAACATGTACTAGTGTACAAAGGTTCCAGATGAAATAAAAGAGATGGAAAACACAATAAAAAAAGTATATTGATAGAGTTCGGGCATAGGGTTCTATTGAGTGAGTGAGTATATTAAGTGACATGGATTCACTCTATTAATTCATCCCTCTATTAATTCACAGACTCTCCTCTAATTTACAAACTCCTTGCTTACCTCTTCTTGCCAGATCTTGAGTCCATAAATGTTGACGTAATCCTGAATGTACTCGAAGGAGCGTCGAAACCCACTCATCCGGTCTGCCATGTCTTTCAACCGAGGCTCCAACTCATTCGTCTGTGGAGAATATTCAGTTACACTAACCTCTCCAACTGTCAATATGAGAAAATTTTCTACTCAGAAAAAGAACCGCTATATGGTACACTGCTCTCTCCTTCCCAACGCAAGAGTACCTCAGTTTCACCAAAATGTCCTCACGTGGGCCAAGAGTCTTGGCCCAACACGTAATCCACACATGACTACATTAGCTAGTTAATAACTACATTCCGACCCCGCCCATACCTGGTTAAACGGTAATTACCTGTGCTGATATATAGTAGCTAGCTTAGGCATCCTTCTTATCGGCCTAGGCCTTGAACGTTATCGCTTTTAGGTACCGAATTTCAATGGCAAGCTATGTGCAGCGAAACTGGAAATTAAATAACTATTAATAATTGCATTTTTCAAAATTTCTCGTTGCTATGCGTACTTTGCTTTCGGATATTTTGGTGAAACTGACCTTAGCCTTTGGGTTAAACATGAGTCCGTAGTGAAGAGCGGCTGCCACTTGTTTCACCAGCTCCTTTCTGATCCCGTCCTCCAGCAGCTGCTTGGGGTCCACCTTGATCACTCCAACCAGAGTGGTCTTCATGAGGAGAACGCCCTCTGTGAATACCGAGATGTCGTGGGTACCTCTGGCAACCTGGAGGATGGGGGAAGGAGGGAGGGAGGAAGGGAGGGAGAGAGGGAGGAGGGATAAAGGGAGGGGGAGGAAGGGAGGATGGAGCGAGGGAGGGAGGGGGAGGGAGGGAGGGAGGGAGGGAGGGAGGGAGTGGAAAAGAAAGCCAAAAATGATAACAGGTGACTTGTTGTTACAATGGTTTACACTGCGTCACCTGGTAACGGTCGTCAAGCTGGGCAAACTCCTTCATCCTGTCTTTCTCCAGTCTGGTGGGAACCTCCCGCATGCCCTGGGTCAGGATCCGAATAATGTTGTGCAAGACCTGGAACATGGTCTCGGGGATGATTTGCAGTACCTGAGACGGAACCAAACGGAAACAGGATGGGATATCAGAAGAAACAAAATGCCTAGATTGGGGGGTATTGGGTTTCAGGTCAAATGGGAATTAAGTGTACAGGCACCCTTCGTGTATAATGACAGAAACTTTGTCAATATTTCGACTGGATGCTGCATGCTAGGAACTCTAATTGTTGCTCACCTTCCTGACGTAGCTCACCAGCTCCCGAGAGTAGTAGGCTGACACGCTGGCCAGGTCAGGGCTCCCGGCCTGGTCGATTCGCTGGCAGGGGAGACTGAGAGCTGAGGACATCTGTATGTGTGTGGTGTGGGGGGGGGTGTGTGTGTGGTGTGTGTGTATGCATGTATGTGTGTGTGACAGTGAGCTAGCTGTCTGTGAATAGACCCTTTACCATTATGATGTAATGGGGGTAAAAATGAGCATTAAATGGAGAAAATACATGAGAACATGTGCTTTGATGTAGTTTTCTTGTTTGAAAACATAGGAACATGCTTGTTTACACGTGTTTTCATGTATTTTCTCCATTTAGTGCTCACTTTTACCCCCATTACATCATAATGGTAAAGCATTAGCAGGCTCTCCATTAGCCATGGACAATACTGCCATTGCATTTCCATCTCACCTTGAGGAAGGTTGCTCTGAGTTTGATGGTGAGAGATGGTTGTTTCTTGACAAACTCTTGCATGAACTGAGTGTAGCTGTCAATGAGTAGCCAGGCATAGGAGAGGTCGGCTACCAGCTCCAGCGTGGTGAGAGTCTGGAGGGAGGAAGGGAAGGAGGGGGAGGGAGGGAGGAAGGTGGGGAGGGAGGGAGGGAGGGAGGGAGGGAGAGGGAAGGAAGGAGGAAGGGATAATAAAAAAGCTTCCCCATTTGAAGTCTCAAGTGCACACAATACACATACACACATACAATTATGCATGCATATGTGCGCATACACACACACAGACACACACACACACACCTCTTCCTTAATGTTGATTGTCCTCAACATCTGCATGAGGTATCTCTTTGTGTCTTCCAGAAACTGCTTCACCTGCAGGTTGGCCTCCAGCTGGTGGAACTCTTGTACCTAGGAGGCATGACGTAATGGTCAGTGGTGAGTACAGAGAGCCTATGGAAGAGGTGATGTAATGAATGGTAGTGAGGCATGAAGTAGCATGATAGCGTGATGACTAGTGCGTGTTTCACCATCCATGGTTTCACTTCAGCTACATGCAGCTGTGGGCCTGGTATTTTTTTTCTTCTTAGGTATTTGACACATAGGTTAGAAGGGTGATAGAAAGGCAGATTTTTATGTGGGTAAGGACACTTGCAGCTCCTGTCTATAGCATCCATTAATGTCCTATTTTCATGTAGTTATGACACAAAGCATGCCAGGCTCTTTGGTTCTGTTGTTTTGAGTCAGGGGAGCCTGGGAACGAGACAAAATGTCTCTTTCTGTTGCATATATATGTTATCATAGCAACAATTCTCAATTGGGCATCCATTATTGTTTATCCGCCCATATTATGTCCATGTTTATACAGGTAGCATATGACTGATAAGCAGGTGAGTAAAATACTCCAAACATTAATTGTGCAGAAAAACTGGCTAGGTTTACAATGTTTCTACGCCCATGTTATCTATACTCACCATTTATATTGTTTGCACGTGTGAGGTTAGATGGCAGTAATGAGCTACATGAGAACTTTGACTATGGTATGTATATTATGAACTTAATGAGGTCTGTAAAATGTAATAGACACTCATCAAAGACTCACATTTCAAATAGAGAAATTGAAAAGCTAAGAAACCACAGTCTAAGCTGGTTAGTGCCTTCAGGCTAGTATCTTAGCTATTCAGATACTTGAGGGATTGGGTAGTATCCTTCAGCTAGGTCTCTAGGATACGAGCCTGTGTGCAATAACCTATACATACACTTGAGTTTGGGTAAATAACATATTGTATAGCATTCACACCCTATTCTAAAATGACACAAACTAATTCAAGTCATCCAGTTCGACCTTGATCCTAAAGAACAGACTGTCATTGAAAAGATATCGGGTTTGATTTTCTGAGTTCTTTTCGAGATCATCGTGACTGATCAGTTTCTCATCAAAGAACCCGACGAAGGGAGCAGGTGGTGACGTTGCAAAGTACCCACCAAAAGGCTGTGGCCATTCAAATGTCTTGGTCACAGTGAGGTGATCCTGGTCCCTCTCCTGGTTGAGGAGCTGTAGGGTGATGGAGGCTTTGGCCGGCCACTGCAGCATGCTATCAAACTCCCCTTTCAATGCGTCCATCGAGACACTTATGTGAGTACCATAGCCAGACTGATATCCATACACATTCACGGCAATGCGAAATTTGTAGCCTCCGGGATGCGTATACAGCGGTGGACTGTGCCACCAACCCCAGGCCTTCTTGCGATCACTGTAGGTAGGAACTCGAAGTGTGGGAAAATACCCTGAGCATATCTGCATGTGTACCGCATATTTTTGTAGCTGTTCCTGACATTTACTGAGTGTAGCTGACATCAAGACCAGGTGTTTCTGGATGCTTTTCTCCATGTGCCTCTCCAGATCTTGACGTGGAAGCTTCGTGTTACAACCGGCATGGCTGAAGTCACACTCAACCTCTTCCAAAGGGCACTGCAGCAAGTGGGCTTCGAGATCACCACGTTCGATTGCCTGAATCCCACACGCATTGGGGCATGGCACAGGGTAGATTGAGCACTGAGGCCAGTGGTCATTAGAGACAACCTCATAGGTGGCCTTGAAGTTGCAGTACTGGCAGGTGAAGTCTCGTTTGGGACAAATGAAAGAGAGGTGGCCAGATAGGTCAGACCTCTGAAAGCGTTCAGTACAGGACTCAATGGGACACTCGACATCCACATGCTTACAGTCTCCTGTGTTCACATCCAAGTGAGCCTCGAGACCTTCCAGCTTGCCAGTCCACTCACAGCCACGATCTTTCATTATGCATCGAACATCAAGGGCTAGAATCTTCCGCTGATCTTTAGCACTTCGCATCATTTCATAGCCAGCTGCCCCACAGAGGGGGCAAGGTTTCTTGTCTGTAAAGGCAGCAGTGATGCAGGTCTTGCACACTACTTCTGTACAGCAGCTCACAAGCTGAGCCTCCCTAGCAACATGGCTGCACACTCCACACCTTAAATCCTTAGGAACAGCCTCCACAAACTCACACCGATAGCCTCCAGAGCTACTGCCAGCCATTGCCATTTTGGCAACATTTAATACTTTATCACATGATGCAGAGGCAGATACCAGGCTCTCGTGCTAGGTAAACATACTACATTAGTATAAACTACATACACACCGAATGGTACAAAGGTAACCTTCTACTGCTCCTAAATCATGCCCGCTCTATAAAGTTTCTCTAACTGTAGGAAATTTTTATACTTCAGCGTATACTAGGTAGTCAGGCGTGTCCTGATCATTCGCGCGAATGGTCAGGACATGCCTGACTATATACTAGAGTACAAATATGAGCTTGAGCTCATTTTCGTGTATTTCGCCGCGGCTACAAGATAAATCTAGACCGGAAAACATACATTTTGAATGGAATTTATGGTTGCAGCACATGCAGGTACATGTACAGGATTGTTTCTAAAATGCATGCACAGAGGCATTCTCTGCTGAAATGGCTTATAAGGCTGTAATACCAGGCGCACAGATATCAAAAAAATCATGAATTAGTCCTTTTCAATTCTGACTCTGAAGAACAGACTGTCATTAAAGAGATAGCGTGTTTGGTTTTCTGAGCTATACTCGAGATCTTTGTGCTGAATCAGTTTCTCGCCGAAGAAAACAACATAGGTAGGTGAAGACGGCTTTGGCCACTCCACGCTCCTGGTCACGGTGAGATGCCCCTGGTCCCGCTCCTGGTTGAGGAGCTGTAGGGTAACGATGGCCTTGGCTGGCCAGAGGAGCTGGCAGTCGAACTCCCCTTTCAAGGCATCCATTGAGGCAGTTATGTGAGTGCCATAGGCACCCTTGTAACCTTGCACGTGTACAGCAATGCGGAACTTGTAGCCTCCAGGACGTGTGTACAGCGGTGGGCTGTGCCACCAGCCTCCAGCCTTCTTGCGATGAGCGTAGTAAGGCACTCGAAGAGTAGGACAATATATAGAACATATCTGCATGTGTTTTTGAAGGTCTTGTATCGCTGCCTTGTTTTCTAGAGTCTGTTTCTGAAGCTGCTCCTGGCATTTTCTGAACGTTTTTGACATCAAGACGAGATGATGTTGGACATTTTCCTTCATGTGTTCCTGTAGTTCTTCATACGAAAGCTTTACACTACAGCCGGCATAGCTAAACTCACACTCCACTTCTTCCAAGGGGCACTGTAGCAAATGAGCTTCAAGATCACCACGTTCAATTGCCTGAATCCCACATGCATTGGGACAGGGCACAGGGTAGAATGAGCACTGAGACAAGTGGTCGTCACACACAACATCATACGTAGCCTTGAAGTTGCAGTACTGGCAGGTGAACTCTCGTTTAGAACAGTTACTGGCAAGATGGCTAGACAGGGAATCTTTTAGACTGTGTTGACCACACTTGTTGGGGCACTCTATGCTGATGTATTCACAGTCTCCTGTGCTCACATCCAAGTGAGTCTCGAGACCTTCCAGCTTGCCAGTCCACTCACAGCCTCGATCTTTCATTGTACATCGAACATCAAAAGCTAGAATCTTCTTCTGAGCTTTGACACTAGGGAACACATCGTAGTCAGCTGCCTCACAGAGGGGGCAAGGTTTCTTGTCTTCAGAGACAGCAGTGATGCAAGCCTTACAGAATACTTCTGTGCAGCAGCTCACAAGCTGAGCCTCCCTAGCAACATGGCTGCACACTCCACATCTGAAATCCTCAGGAACTGCCTCCAAAAACTCACACTGATAGCCTCTAACCCTGGTACTAGCAATTGCCATTATGGAAGCATTAATTAGAATGCTAGGCAACTATTGGTCACGTGACAAATACTTAATTAAATTAGTAGGGTAGGGCAGGAAGGATGCAATACAGAATATTTAGACTTCCTATCATTGTCTTTTGCAACCACTAGCTTCATTCCCAGGCTTCACTTTCCTTACATGTACATCATGTACGCCAGTGTGATAAAAGCTGGGGAGTAGAGCCTGGAACAGAGACTGAGCTAGGATAACCTCATTCCCAGGCTCTACCCCCCCCAGCTTTGATTGCACGGTGTAAAAGCTGGGGAGTGGAGTCCGGGAATGAAGCAAAGATAGGAAAGGTAGCTCCTGTATTGATCAGTAGTAAAGACAGAGGCACCATACGTAAAAAATACATAATTTAGTCCATTTCGACCTTGACCCTAAAGAAGATGATGTCGTTGACGAGATATCTGGTCCGCTTATCGGGGTTGAATTGACTGAGTTCACTGTGACTGATGAATTTCTCCCCAAAGAATCCGATATAGGTTGATTTGGACGGCCTAGGCCAGCCAAACTTCCTAGTCACGGTGAGATGTCCCTCATCCATCTCCCGGTTGACGAGTTGGAGAGTGACTGTGGCCTTTGCTGGCCAGAGCAGCTGGCAGTCGAACTGGCCCTTCAGTGCGTCCATTGAAACAGATATGTGTGTACCAGCCGCGCCCTTGTGACCCTGCGCATTCACTGCAATGCAGAACTTGTAGCCTGCGGGATGCGTGTACAGCGGCGGGCTTTGCCACCAACCTCCCGTCTTTCTGCGATGGGCAAACGCGGGTAACTGAATAGTCGGAGAATAGTTGGAGCATATCTGCGCGTGCTTCTGTAGCTCTCGTATCTTCGCCGTATTCTCCTCCGTTTCTTTCTGAATCTTTTCTTGGCATTCTTTCATCTCTTTGATTTTAGCTGACAGTAAACTTAGATGCTGAGGTGCGCCATCCTCCATATGTCTCTCGAGATCTTGGCGTGGGACTCTCATCTCGCAGCCGGCGTAGCTAAACTCACACTCTACCTCCACCAAAGGGCACTCCAGCAAATGGACGTCGAGGTTGCTGCGTTTGATGGCCTGTTCTCCGCAGGTGTTGGGGCACGACACTGGGTATGATTGACACTGGGGGTGGTGTTCGTCATGGACGACAGAGTAGGTCGCCTTGAAGCCACAGAACTTACAGGTGTATTCTCGTTTGGGACAGAAATAGGAGAGGTGACTAGAGAGGTCGTATTTCTGAAAATGTTCGCTGCAAAACGGATTGGAACACTCGACATCCACATACTCACAGTCTCCTGTGTTCACATCCAAGTGAGCCTCGAGACCTTCCAGCTTGCCAGTCCACTCACAGCCTCGATCTTTCATCGTACAGTGAACCCCAAGGGCTAGAATACCATGTCGACGATCAGCACGTGATGCAGAGCTGAATTCACTGGCTCTACACTCACACATGGGGCACTGTTCTCTACCTCCTAAAACAGGAGTGATGCAGCCTTCACAGACAGTCTTTCCACAGCAGCCAGTGACATGGGGCTCCCTAGCTACATGCCTGCAGAGTCCACACATAAATTCTTCAGAAACACCCCCCACAAACTCACACTGGTAGCCTGACCCTCTGCTCACACTGAAAGCAGCCATATTTCTTGGAAATCAGATCACGTGATATAATGTACATTACGTAGTGCTTGTCAAAACAGGATAGAGTACATGTCATGATTTTCATTAACAACAATAGCCTCTCTCTCTTCACAATTGTTATAGGGGAGACTGGGAACGCGGCTAGTTAATGAATTACATTACGTGATTTCATGCTGACCTGCTTGGTCACTTCCAAGAGCTGGAATTTCACTGCAACTAGTAATAAAATTTGAATGGCATGGACAATCAACCTGCAAACCTTTGTAGCCTGAACGACCGCTCAAGAATGGCTTTCATTATTTTGATATGGATAGCCGTGGGTACTGACCTCTTCAAGTGCCTGAATTAGCTGAGTGATCTTCCTTCCAGCGGAGGTCGAGTCATCGTAGCTGAGAGAAGTGATCTGGGAGGCCATCTCTGTGAACCAGGCTTGTAGGTGCTCTGTAGGGAGGGAGGGAGGGGGGAAGGGAGGGAGGGAGGGAGGGAAGGAGGGTGGGAGGGAGGGAGGGAGGGAGGTGGGAAGGAGGGAGGGAGAAAGGAAGGGAGGGAGGGAGAGAGGGGAGGAAAGTAGTAGATAGTCTACTGGCCAGCTAACATTTTTTATTGGGAGTTGAGAACTGGAAATTGACAAAAATTGACCTCAGACTCTCCTTCATACGTGTACACCCACAATGCTAAGAATAGCATGGCTGCCAGGAAAACCTGTTCAGCATTTGCAGGCGTGCACATGAACATCAACCCTTGCAGATCACAGTATACACACAATGCCCATAGAGTTTGTACGTGAGTGCAGTAACTTCACACAACGACCAAATAGAGTTCTGGTACAAAATTAAAATGAACCACCTCATTGAGAGCAATGTATTTGTGAAAGCTCCATTCTAGTGCAACATTCCATTGGAGAGTTATTACAAAGCCTCAGCCCCCTGGCAACTTTAGCAGCTCGTATGTGAATCATCACAGATGGTAGAAAAAGCACCATGAATAGGCAGCCTTGATCCCCAGGCCCACTCCCCAGCTTGTGTCGCTTACAAGCTTTCGTCCCTTAATTACAGTACTATAAGCGATAAAACTTGGGAACAAGAACCTGGAATTTGGCTAGAAGAGAGGATGGCATTCTCTACTTCACAACTCCACACAGACACAGCCTCCAATAGCTACAGCTAGAGAGCATACCATTCTTCTCCACTCTGGTGAGAGGCTTGGTGCCCGAGAAGACCTCCCCCAGCTCTGCCATCCGTTCCGACCCCTCCTTCTGGTAGGCCTCCCACTTGTTCTGCTTCTCATCTAGGAGCTTCTGGAACATCTGGTGGGCGGGGCAGGGACGATGTAATTGTAAAAGAGGCCATAAAATTACAATTCTGTAATAGTGATGTAACCATAAGTGTAGTGATGTAAGAATGATGTAATAGATGATGCACGCATCCTACCTCTTTGAGCAAGAACTCAAACTGAGCCGTGTTGATCAGCAGCACAAAGAGTGACCGAGGGTTGTAGCCGATGGCACACACTTCATCTCGGATCTGCTTGCAGCGCTTGTGATGATCAGATACTGGCAAGAAATGAGTGGACAATATACCAATGAGTATACAAGCCACCTGTGAGTTAGTCTTGTGCCCAAATGTTCACCCCCCCCCCCCCCCCAGCGAAAGATCGTCTGGTGTCCTAAATGAAATTTCTTGTCATAGACACCTTTCTGTTTTGGAATTTTAAAGGGTCCAATCAGATTGTAGCTTTTAGTACTTCCGTAAAGTTGCTATAACATTAGTTCGATAAATCTTCAATACTGATGAATTAGAATGCAAATTTAAAATATACTGTATCTACAGTGACTAATGACATACGAGATTTATTATCAGCAAATATTGAGTCTGTAATGAGAAATTCCACTTAGAACACCAGACTTTACTTCACGACGTCACAACAATTTACACAACGGGTCAGAATATACAAGCCAACATATGAGCACACATCCCACAGCCAAACAGACAAAACAAGAAACTGAAGTCCCCCACCTGCTGCGGTGTGGAGCATGATCCATCTCAGGGTGACGTTGCAGTCCCTGAGGCAGGTCATCAGTCGGGCAATGTTGTCCAGGACATAGTCCTCGACTAGAGTACCCTCAGTGAGGTACTCTTCGACCTGAGATGATGTAATGATGACGCAAGCAGGGGAACAATGATGTAAGGTAGCAATAATGGTGATGTAATGCTAAATATTTGATGCTCATGGGCTTACAATGATGCAATAATGATGCAATGCTGATGTAATGTTTTGAGACCACATGGCACAGTCTCCTAACTGATTACTAAATGGAGCTAGAGATTTCTCGTACCTGTTTGTGCAAAACTGGCGTCTTTTGGACGATGTACTTCACTGCCTAAAGTGTGTGTGTGTGTGTGTATGAAGGGATCGATTGAAACCAGGTAGCCCAACAAGATGTTAGCTAGGCTGTGGATGACACAGACAAGAGCCTAGAGTTTCAAGGAAAAAGCCAACTAGCCTCGTACCCAGGCCTTCCTCACAGTTACCGGTATTTTTTGCAGCCGTGAAAAAATTGCCTCACGGTCTAACAATCATGAAATAAATCTTGGCTAGGAAGGCCTGGGTATGAGGCTACACGTGCACAAAGCCAGGTAATGGTAGCCCCGTTCCCAGGCTCCCCCCCGCATGACAAAATCTGGGGTGCAGGCCTGGGAACGAGGCTAGGCGAAGGGATTGACGGACCTGCTCTTGGATGTTGCCTGGCTGCAGTGTGTTGTTGAGGGCAGTCCTGGCAGCTCTGTAGGGCTCCCACGCATCAAGGAGGTTCACTGTGATACCCATGTACATTGAGATTACCTGTGTGTGTGTGTGTGTGTGTGTGTGTGTGCATGTGTTTGTTTGTATGTGCGTGTGTGTTTGTGGATGCATGTATAAACAGGGTAAGGAGCAAGGTTGTATAGAAGGATTTTCACTATGGGTGGGAAGGATGTTGCATGCAGAGGTGTGCGTACCTCCAGGAAAGTGTAACTATTCAAATTCAAGAACTCTACCAGGAGTGTCCCTATCATTCAAGGACTATAGCCTGTCCACAATCTCTATCATACATTGACTGCAATAGCTATTCAAGAACTGCAGCCTGATCATCCCTAGCTTCGTTCTCAGTCCAGGGGGGGTGTGTGGCCTGGGTACGAGGCTAGATCATCCCAAGCTGAGCAGCTCACCCAGTTGTCGGGGAAGTGCTTGTCCACGATCTCTCTCATCTGGGCCTGCTGGTTGTGGAGGATGTGGGGGGCGAAGTAGAGGATGACGTACAACATGCTGGCCTGCGTGGCGAGGGCAGCACTGCGGTGCTCCGGGTTAGGGTAAGTCGAGATCTGAGGGGGGAGGGGGAGGGGGAGGGAATGGGGGAAAAGAAGGGGAGGGGAAGGGGGAGGGGGAGGGGGAGGGAATGGGGAGAAGAAGGGGAGGGGGAGGGGAGGAGGAGGGGGAGGGATAAGGGCAGGGGAGGGACAAAAAAAGATGAGAAAGTACACACGTATTTATATGCAGAGAGTAAGTTTCTAATGCATATGAATTAACCACACCCATCAACCACACCCACCTGGTTGTAAATGTCATCCGACCGCAGCCTCCCAATCACCATCTCGACATAAGTCTGTGATATGGGAATGCGACTGCAGGAGAAAGAAGTGAAGAAGGTAATTAAGCAAGTGCTTATAGAGTGCTACAGAAGAGTTTTTTTTAAAGCTGGTGTGTTTTTACTGACTGGAAGGTAGGCCTGAGCCTAATCTGCCGGCAGAAATTTGAGAAAATTGGGTAGGGTTTAGCAGGAAGCATAATGCTGGCAAAATAGGGACATTCCCTAGCAGAATAATTATTAGGCAACAGCATTGGGATAAAAAAAGCAGGGTCTGTCTAGTCAGTCTGCTAAGTCTAGGAGTGAGGCTTTGAGTGGATTCGGTGCAGCAGAGACTAGTAGCAGTGAAAATGCTTGTAGCCTATTTCCATTCTGGACCAATTGCAAGCTGTTAATTAGTGATACAGTTAGTCTCGCCGTACAAGATTGTGATACAGTAACAAGAAATTAATTGCATACTCACTGTATTAATCAAGCATAAACGAGAAAAATAGGCTCAGCTTGAAGCAAAATAGGCTTGGTTTACTGGAAAGAAAAATAGGAATCTGTCTGAGCAGAACTGGAAGGAAATAGATGAAGCAGCTAAACATACCAAAATGAAGCCTAACTCTTCCTGATGACTTAATGCGTTTGTGACATGTACAGTACAGTACCAGATATATGGCTTCAAATGTTTACGGTAGTGTGAGGGGAAAATGTACAATTTTGAGTTATACTTCCAGTTGTACATGTTGTGATTAGGTTTCAAAGAGGCCAAAAAATTGGCTCAACTAAAAACTTTGCAGCTACAAATTAATTAGCAAGTAACTTTCAAATCCTGGGAATTAAAATACCGTACTCATGCGTTGTTAAGCGCATACACTTATACCTCCACAGGAAGGAAATGAGCGCCTAATAGTGAGGGGAGGGAGGGGGAGGGGTGATTTCCCACATTTACCCCATACATACGCAAAGTAGTCCTCTGGGTATCTCGGAGGTCGCTTCGGAATCGGAGTCCTCTGGTACCCGGTTCCACGCAGGAGCTTACAGACATCGTCAATATTTGAATCGATTGATGCTTCGCTGGTGCTGTAGCGGTGGAAAGCCACTAACATCCTCTCTCGAATCGGCCCCTCCATCTTCATGTCCACGATTAGTAACATGACACCGTAAAGAAAGAGAGCTTCACTCTGTGAGGATGTGAGGGTGTGTGTGTGTGTGTGTATGTGTGTATGTGTGTGTGAGAGAATGTGTGTGTGTGGGAGGGTGTGTGTGTGAGAGAGGGTGTGAGTGTGTATGTGTGTGAGTGTATGAGTGTATGTCAAGATGTGCCTATTACCGAGTCTTACAGTCCATGAATTTGCAGTTACTGCAAGAAAGACCCAGTACCCATCCACCTCGGAACGATGAGACCACCTCAATGTATAGCATACATGTACATGTTAAGGGTTAAGGGGGTTGAATAATTAGTATGGGTGGATTTGTTTAGTGTTTAGGCCTAAAGCTTAGTGAGTGCATTTGACATAACAGTTAGGATACCTTTAGTATGAGCCCACCCTAGCCTTGCTCCCAGAACAAAAGCCACAGTTTTGATATGAGGCTGAAGCCCTCCCTCCAACTCTTCCACTCACCAGCAGCTGTTTCCCGTCTTCATTGAGGAGGACATTCTCCAGCGTCTGCTGGATGTACACACCTTCTTCCAGGTCTTCGAGAAACCTGGAGGGAGGGGGCAAAGTCATGTGACAGTCATGTGACTGCAGGGTTAGTCATGTGCTAGTCATGCAACTGCAGGATTAGTCAGTGCTAGTCATGTGACTCCTAAACAACAATAGGGAGCTAAGGCATGGGTACGAGACTAATAATTTAAGGAGGCACGGGTATGAGACTAACAATTTTCACTGTTCATAAACTCCTTAATTAAATTTGCAAAGTTGCAATCAGAAATAGGTAATAATATGACCGCTTTCTCTATAAAAAAACAAGAGGTGGTGTACGGCAGTTGGAATGATCTTGAAGCTACCTACCTGTTCAGGTCAGTGACGTATTTGTGAATGCTCTCGAAAGTCTTGTAAAAGCGGGTGAGAATTTCCAGGTGGTTCTCACGGAACTCTTCATCACGATCTTGCAGCTCCTGCAGTAAAAGAGAGCAGGTATCTTTCCATAACCGCCGAAATCCGCGACCCAACCACCATAAAAGGAAGGGTCCACTTTTTCGCAATCCTGTGGTTCACGAGAGTCAAAATATCATGTGACAGCAACGAAAGATCACATGCAATGCTTACCTCACGTGAGTTAGCATATTGACACACATGCACGTTAACCCTCCTGTGATTCACAGGATCACAAATATAAAAAAATTAACCACTGCTTCCACACCCTTCTTCTTTCATTGGTTGGCCGTGGTTTTCTGAGACTACCCAATTGGAATGCAGCCTGCGGACCACACCGCTTCTTTACTTGCAGAAGAACTGTCTGTCTAGATTGACACTAAAGAGGCAGCTTCTAAGTGGGGTGTCCGGACAATGGGGGGGGGGGCGGCGTCTGGACACAAAATTCACTTCATTTCAGGGACCTTCCTTCCTACAGTTGTACGTATCACAAAAGCGCAGAGACTCATGATACTACATAATAAATGCACACAGAAAGACCCTACAAATTTTCTACATGTCCAGACAACCCTGCTCCCGCTACGGAACGCTACAAACTGAACGGGTTCATGGAGTTGAGCCTGCATTCTAAATAATGCTACCCTACAAAAGGCCCCTAAAACAGCCTTGGAGCATCAACAATGCAACCGTCACCGCAGCTGGACGCTATCAGCACTAACCGGGCTGTCATCAATCTTCTTCTCGTAGTATTCCTGGCCCTCGAAATAGGAGAAATCGGGGAGGATGAATCGGTAATTCTCCAAATCTTGCCGTTCCAGGCGAAACACAGGGGGGATAAAATCAGAGAGTCGCAGCAGCTCTGCTATGATGGCATTACCGCGGCTGACCAGCTTCAGAATCGTCTGGCCGCAAGGGTTTTGCTCAGCAAGAAAATCCATCCTTTGAGACTTGAGTCGGACGCCGACGTAATGGGTAGGGTTCCCCCCTCAGCTGTCACATGATCTGAGCTGTTTTAGCAGCCCCACCCACTCGATGATGCCACATTGGTGTTACAGACGCTGTATTGATACAGGACGACATGATTATGATACCAGAGGGCAATTCAGCAATAGTGTGTGACTACAGTGTGAAAGAATGGATGCCCTTTAGAACTCCAATACTGTAGTCTTATGCAATTTTGAAATAATACTTCCATCATCAATACTGTCTACTGACTCTCTACATTGCCCCATGGCACCGGTAGGTGGGAGAACTCTGCTCAGCCAATCTCGGACATCACGCATTTCCTGAGAGGGAGATATACGTAGAATCATGGGATAATACAACTTTATAAGACTTTGTTCCCATGGCCCAGCATTTTTACCCCCCCCCCCCACCTTATTTTGTGCGTGCATATTGTTATACTGTGCCCTCAAATATTTATGATGGTCATAATGTTAATTTTGACACAAATCACACCCCATAGACTGTACCGTTCTAACTTTGCCAACATCCTAATTTAGTGCTCTTGCATTTCTTTAATTACTCATAATTATTATTTTTAGTATGCTGCATGGGCTCTTACTCAAAGCACACTAGTCTAATGGCATACACTGGCTGTCTTGTCTCTCTCTCCCACAGCTACAGCAGTGGAGGTGAGGATGGCTACGTGAGAGTGCACACGTTTGACCCGTCCTACTTCAAATTTAAAATAATTATGCATACATGCAACTGTAGCTACATTTCATTATGTGTTACTCATAATTATGACTAAATGAATAAAAAAACCTACTGTTAAAGTAGCCTCAAATCCAGGCCTTCCTCGCCCAGATTTTATCTCGCAGCCAGCGAGAAAGGCCTGGGTTGGAGGCGACTGTTAAAGGTGCTAGGGAGATTGGCTACAATTGACCCATAGCTATATTATTGAAGTACAGCCATGCACTGTGTTCCTTTGAATATAGTAAGTGCATTTATGTCCTGTGGACATATTGATGAGTCACAATGGATCAACTTGGCCAGCTGCTGCCCTTTGTATGTGACTCAAAAAAATTATACTCTCTTCACACAGCTGTGTACCAGCTGCAGAGCATATTCACTCTAGATTTTAATTGTCTGAATTCAACTTCAGAATAACTGATGTGAAGGTAAATGCATGAAGGGTCTACTAGTACATGTAGTAGTTTTATTAAAACACATTGCAAAACCAGTGGGGGGGGGGGGGGGGGGGTTGGGGGGGGGGGGTACATTGTAGATAATGAACTGAAATATTAAAAGGATACATTGGGACATGCTCTGTTGTCCCTTGTCAGGAGGCTAGTTTGCCAATAAAATAACCAATTGGTGCATTCGGTATGTCCTCTATTTGGAGATTGTCCTTATTTCGAAGTGTCCTTTATCAGAGGCAGGTTGTACCTCTGACGATAGCTACATAGTCTAGTCTGCTAAAGTGGGTGGGCGTATGATACGAGACGGCCCATTAAGCGGGCGTGCGCCCGCCCCGCGAGCAATACCATGTACCACAGGCGGCCCCTCAGGCAGCTGCAACTTATTAACGCTCAGTCAGTCAGTGAATGTCCGTCGGTCTAGCTAGCTGTGGTAGCTATGCCACTGTACGTAGCTCAGTTGCTGCCTTTTTTTGTTAAATGCAGACAGGAATACTAGGCACTGCATTTTTCTCTAGTGATAGTGGTGAAGCGATATAGCTACTAGTACTCAAATTCAAGTGGACTTCAAGCAAACAGGAGCCAGGTTAGTGCATAGATAATATAGCTTCCTAAGGAAGCTATATTATCTATGGTTACTGCTAGAGTAGTAGCTGGCATGCAGTAAGAAAGCGTTTCAACCGCGCAGGTCGAAAGCGCTTTCTTACCACTTACCCGCTAATTGCCTGACCCTATAGCCTTGGGCTAATTTTCTCTTTTAATTTTGCAAGCTTTCAATGACGTAAAGCTTTCAATGACGTAATGTTTGTATTTATTATTTGCTCCTAATTCCCAAGGTCAGGCACTTTGCGGGGTAAATTACCATGCCAACTACTAATTAGATTATAATTAATTAGTAAACAAATTAGCAATGCCCACTGAACCGGAAAAAGTTGTCAAATAGCATCAAAAAAACAAACTTACAAGAATCAGTAACAGAATTAACAAGCAAACAAGTTTTCTTCAACACAATATTTCTACTACATCAGTTTCAGTCTCCCACACTGACACAGCCTCCGACGGCCATCAGCTTCCCATTGAGGATGGCTACTAGAGCCCAGTATCGAGCGGTTGGCATGTCTCTCATGGCTTCCCACGAGTCTGTTGTTTCTTTATAGACAAAAATGGCTGCAGTGTCCTTGCCATCTTTCCACCCTCCCACGGCAACCAGCTGCCCACAGAGGGTGGCACAGGAGGAGAGGGAGAATGGGGCATCAGCTATACGCCGCCATTTTGTAGTCTGTCTGTCTGGTTCCGGTTCCGTTCGTAGCTTCTCGGTCTGGGACTGGAGTAGTTCTGGTACGGAGCAGGTGAGGACTGAGTGTGTCGGGCTGCCAGTCTCATCGTAGCCACCCATCAGGTAGAGCCGCTCACGACAGATCGATATGGTAGCCTCAGAGAAGGGGTGTGGTAGGGAGCAGGCAGTCGACCATTGCTTAGTGTCAATATCCAACACCTCCACTGTCGCTAGTCTGTTGCGACCATCGCCCAGCCCTCCAGCGACGATGAGGGAGTGGCCACTGCACACGGCTGCAGTGGAGCGCCGAGCAGTGGGCATCGCTGGGTAGTGTGGGAGCCATTTCATGGCCCCGCCCTCCCCCATGAGACTGAGGAGGGAGTTGGTTACTTTACCGCTCACATAACCTCCCACCATTGTTAGGATGTGCTGAACCACCACTAGGGCGGTGTAGGTGTGTGGGGTGTCTGGTAGCTGACGCCATTTCTGTGTGTCAGAGTCATAGCTATAGACTTTAGTAGAGCCACGCCCATTGAAGTACGCCATTTTGGAATCTGAAGCTGCAGATCCTCTGAGCATTGCCTCTGGCGCTTTCGACTCTTTCTGCCATTTCATGTCTCGTATTGTCTTCTGTTGCACGAGAGCTTTTTGTGGAGGTGTTGCTGTCCGCTTCATTTGTTGCAGCTGTTGCGTTTTTGGTTTCTGTAGCTGCCTCTGTTGGCCCACAGCTGCATGCTCCACTGGCTGGGCTTGTTGTAGCTCCTGCCTGGGTCGGGTGATAGATTTTTCTTGTACCCCCACCTCCACTTGCAGCCTCTGAGTTAGTTCCTGTAGCTGCCTCTCTCCAGCCTGTTTCTCTTCCACTGCTTGTTGTAGATCCCTCCTCAGTTGGCTGTTTGTTTGCTCGTGCTGTAGGAGGTTTCGTTGGAATTCCGCTGTGACTTGCTCATTAGCTTGTAGTTGTCCATTCAGTTGACGTAGCTGTGTCTCTCTGTCATCAATCGTGTGCTGTTTCTCTTCCACTTGGTGTATGAGTTGCTGGATATGTTCCTGTAGCTCCTGCTGTAAAGTGTGTGTGCATCTCTGGCTATCCAGCAGTTGTTTGTCTTTGGTTTGCAGTTCCTGCTGTAGGGTGTCCATGCGTCTCTGGCTATCCTGTAGCTCCTGCTGTAGTGTGTGTGTACGTCTCTGGCTATCCTGCAGTTGTTGGTCCTTGGCTCGAAGTTCCTGCTGTAGGGTGTCCATACGTCTCTGGTGATCCTGTAGCTCCTGCTGTGGGGTATCCATTCGTCTCTGCCTATCCTGTAGCTCCTGCTGTAGGGTGTCCAGACGCCTCTGGCTATCTCGTAGCTCCTGCTGTAGAGTGTGTGTGTGACTCTGACTATCCCGTAGTTGTCGTTCCTGGGTTCGAAGTTCTTGGGCTAGGGTTTGTAGTTGCTGATGAATTTGCTGAGTTTGCACTTCATTTTGTTCCTGTAGTTCCCTGAGTTGTGCCTTTTGCATGCTGTGGGTGTAGCGGGGGGCTTCCTTGAAGGTAGCTACCTGTTGGCAGAGGTCCTGGGCTGTGGGTCGATCCTTTTCTGAGTAGCTGAGGCAGCTGAGGGCTGTTGGGAGGAGGGCGTGGGTGGGGTCGATGAGATTGATGTGGGATTTGCGACGTTCTCTGTCAAGGACAGGCATCTTCATGGTACCAGTTGGAGATCGTGAGTCCTCAACCACTTGCATGTCAGGGCCGGGGTCAGGGAACTGGCGGGTCATGATCTGAATCTGTATTACTCCGAAGGAGAAGCAATCTATTTTTTTGGTGTAGACAGGAGGATTTCCAAGGGCCTCTGGTGGCATGTAGGCCAAGGTTCCAGGACACATAGTCAGTGGCGTCATACGTCGGTTTGCATCGAGAAGCTTCGACATCCCAAAATCCGTAATTTTGGCTTTGCCTGCAATCAGTAGGACGTTATTGCCGGAGAGGTCGCGATGGATGATTTCTTTGGTGTGGATGTAAGCTAGTGCCTGGGCTATATCGTGGCACAGGTCCACCTCGATGTGGTAGGCCAGTGGTTGTTGGGATCGCTCGAGGAAGTGAGTGAGGCTCTCATCACCGAGTTCCATGAGTAACACTAGGAGGCCGGATTCGGGGTCATGGGAGGTCCCGAGGTACTCAACGATGTTCGGATGCCTCATGTCGTTGAGGAAGTGACACTCCTGTTCGAACCTTCTCCTGGTTGTCGCAATACCGGGGTCATTGGATTGGAAGAAAATCAGGTGGAGGAGTTTGGCGGCACAGAGACGTTGGCCCCACATGGCTTTACAGACCACTCCATAGGACCCACTGCCAAGGGTCTCGTTTCTGAATAATCGTAAGTTGCGATCACGTGGTTGTGGTCGGTGATCCATGGCTGTGTGAGGGAATGAGGTGTGTTGTGTAAAGCAAGCCCAGCATGGTGTCCCAGTAAGCAGGAGTGGGCCTTATAGTTTGATATGATAGTGTTGGAAGTTGCCTCTACTGTGTCGTTCTCCCCCGTCCGTCCCCCCCCCCCCTTCTAGTGTAGAAACCATGACCTAAAGTGTATGTGTAGCCTCGATGTTATGTTTGGCCTGTGTATGTGCTAATGTCTGTTGAAAGAACTCGTAGGCCGAAATCTAATGGCGAAAAAAGTGTTAGTGGCAAGACATCATATTCATGAGCAAATAACGTTTTGTTGTATTTGTTGTTTATACAAGGCCTTGTCTATATTCAACTGTATGTCTACATTCCACAATGCATGCACACACATGCGTGCGTGTATACACACACACACACACACACACACACGCACACACACACATACACACACGCACACACATACACACACACACACACACACACACACACACACACACACATACACACACACACACACACACAGACACACACACACGCACACACACACACACACACACACACACGCACACACACAGGTGGGTAAAGGACGAGGCTATAGCTACTCTGTGGAATGGAATATCGTGTGTGTCATCTGAGGCTGTCCCGTACCATGTGATCACAGCGGCCTCCCTGGATATGGCGATGGTTATCTGGTCAGTCGCAGGCTATAGTCTGTGATATGCAATATTACAGGCGTCCTGATGTTTGTGATAATTGGAACGGTGACAGGGTAGATTTACTCCTGTTTGTTACGTTGTTTCTAACGCTGCTAAATCCCCCCCCCCCCCCCCTGCCCAGTAGCGATAGAATATTTTTGACATTCAGAAAAGGCCAAATTTTTGCTTTGCAGCTCTCGAGAAAGCCTTACGTCCAGTGCTCGATGAAGACACTCCTGAGACTAGTCACTTGGTGGTTCATCTGCTGTGGCTATAATACCGAGGCAGCCATGTTCCTATGTGTCCTGCCTCTTTCCAACTGTACCATTGTTCTCTAGAGCACGTACATGTAGCAACATAGACATCTAGGCAGCGAACGCCTACCATTGTTCTCTAGAGCAAAAATCACATGCATTTTTTTCACCCCATGGAGGTACTTTGACATCAGTACTAATTTGTTTTAGCTAGCTACACCGCTGTCGTGAGTCTAATCCCCCCTTCAAAATATCTTGGATTTGCCCCAGGACCTATGCTTCGTCTTTTTATGTTGTGTTGAAATAAAATTTTGAGTTCCACTTCTTTCACACCCTCCCCCCTCCCCCCTCCCTCCCCCCTCCCCCCGAGATGCTATAAGAGCTCTCAGCAGTGAACACCTCAGTGCTTCAGTACTTACTTTGTTTAGCTATACCCTGACCCCCTTACCCCACTTTTCAAAATGTCTTAGATCTGTCCCAGGGCCTGTGCTTTGTCCGAAACTTCGAGTTCTACTCCTGTCACGCCCTCTAACCCCCTTTCTTCCCATCTCCCACCCTCCATCCTGGGAGCCCATTGTAAAATTCTAACGGCTGATTATGATAGCTAACTGCACATTACAAAGCAATAGATTCCATGCAGCAAATATCAGCAATTGATATCATGACAGCAATATTGCAATTATTATTAGCAAAACAGTTTAAACTAGTGCCTAAGACACACACAAATACAATCTAAATGCAAAAAAAAATCACTAGCCTTACCAGCCATTGTGGTATCTTGTGTCTGTGACCTTCAGTAGCTACCTCCAGACACTGTAATGCTCACTGTAGCCCTCAAACGTCAACAACACTTTTATTGTCCACAGTCTGACTCCAATGACCAAATATGGTGTACTGTGATGTCATAATTTCCTGACCTCTCCAAGTGTATACATAGCTATGAATAATGATGACCCACCACATGTTATGATGGGTACATGCCTTGATCCCCTCACACACACACACACACACACACACACACACCAGAGTGCCACCCCTCCCCTTCCAAGTGGCTCCAGAGATCCTCAGCCTACACATCAAGTACTGGCCCATCAGCTATAACCATGCAAGGGCATGCAGCACTTTTTAGTGTACTTTGCTGTCTTTGTCATGATCATTTTGTAGTACCTCTACATGTAAAGTGTTACTGAGCACACACACATTGAGTCTAGCATCAGGTTGCTATTACCTATAATTATGTCTTTGGTCTTTCATTGGTATGATTGGCTACCAGTTCAGTGTGGTGACGTCAATGGTGGCTAATCAGTGACATCTGATCCTCTCTTTGAATTCATAACCAGGAGTGAATGATGTTAACCCTTTACACTGGCTTCGCTGATAAGGCTTTGTATGGGATGCGTGCTGTGACGATGGCTAGACAGTGAATACAATTTCGACCCCACCCACAAGATATAGGCTACAATGTCATGTCTTGTGTGGTGTTTAGCACTCTACAGCAGATCCCGATGCCATACCACCACTCCAGTGTTTATCCCATGGCCAGTACCAGACCAGGACTGGCATGAACTGACTGTAGTGTACACACATCACTGCCCAAGAGAGTGGCCAGTAGGAGGCACTGGGACACAAGCACTATACACAATCATCAGGTGTGAACTCTTATTACACTATGTTATCACAAGGCCTCACTGTGTCTCTAGCTTATGGCTAGGGATAGAGTATTGAGCGTAAAGTAGCTTGTGACAGTTCTTTGTGTAAAGAAGATCCATAAATTATGCAATGATGAGCCACTATCCACTGATGTCATCAATGCGCTGATAGTCCAGTTTACTGAGTTTGCATGTGCATGTTGTGTTATAAGATCACAGTCGTCAGTGTTATGTTAGTCTGAAACGCCAAACGTACAGCAATTTCTCTGCCCTTTCAAGTTCTTGTACAATGCCATTCTCTGTGTTTTCAAGTTTTTTTTGCATGATGCCATTTCACTGTAATTATTTTTTTAGAGAAGAATCTTTTTTTGGAATGTTCATGAGCGCCTGGTCTATGTATGGCTCAGTTTTTATGAAGAAGTTTTGGTATGCATGCATGATGCCTTCGTCAAACTCAGCTGATACTTGCCGGAATCATGTAATGAAGTTGAACACCGGGTCGTTTATGACCTGTAGGTGTATCCAACCTCATGAAATTGGCGAGATAAATTGACCCCTGCCCCAGTGGCAGACATGAGCTTGCACCTCCATTGGGCGCAAATCTTCCTGTAGGCTAGTAGTAGAACAGATAAATTGTAGGCCCTGATTATACACAAGAACACTCTATAAATTTCAAAATTCAGCAAGCAGGTAGTCTATTATAAATGTACTGTGGCTGCATTCTCATTACTAGGGGCCTAGCTACTTGAATAATAAATTAATATTGTGACTCGGTCTCAGGTGTACATGTCACCTAGGCTCACCTAAGTTCAGAAGGTCACATCTGCAGCAGCGTCCTGGAGTATAGGGTAAAAGACCAGGGAACCCCCACCCCCATTCACAGCTTCCTCCCCAAACAAAAGCTGATCAAGCATGGAGTCACACATCAAAGGTAGCTAGCTATGTCTGCAGCTTTCAGCCTATTCCTACCATTATAGCTAGCTATTAACAATGCTAAAAAAGAAAGCCTATAGTGAGAGAAGCAATTTGTCATACAAAGTGCCTTAGACGTGGACGCCACCATATTGCCTCTCAGGGCACTCAAAATAAAGAGTGGCATGCCCTAGATATCATTAGCTATTGCATTATGCAGGCAAGTTTCATTATTATGAGGTATACCATGTACTAGCCTCATTCACCCCAACTTATTAGTACTGCATGGGATGAATGGTAGCAGGTGCATATATAGCTAGCTATACAGGACTAAAAGATGAACTTCAAGAGTGAGAGCCAAAACAGGTAGCATGAAAACAAAGCCTTAGTGTGGAGCCTGGCTATGGTGCAATGGCCCATTAATAATTGGTGCTTATAATTACTATTAATGGTGATGTGATTGAGGCAGTACTGTAGTTTGTATGCTGCATGTATTAACCCCTGACTCGATGTACCAACAAAAGAAAGTAAGTCTGATAGTGATGTGTGAACCTATTGAGGTTCAACTCTTGAGGTTCACCGCTTTACAGGTATAACCTATTGAGGTTCAACTCTCAGACGGTTGGGGGTTATAATACTGAATTTGACACTCGTCTGACGGTTTGTCGAAATGGTGCGCTCGTTTGCAGACTGGGGTTCGGAGCGTTATCTCCCCAAGGTGATCAAGTCGGGGGTCGGGCCCCCTGTGCACATATTGATCTTCGACTTTCTACGACCTAGTAGCAGAACGCCGGTTCTTTCTTCGGATCCCGAAGCTGAATGGACGACTGGGCACGTTGCGGTGCCCACCGTGATTCCCAGTCTCGCCTATCCGACGCTTCTGGGGCAGCCATACCTCTACAAGTATGTCTGACCCTGCAGGAGGGATGGGAAGCTCACTAGGCGTGTTTTTTTTCCTCCAACTAGGCCTGGGAAGAATTGTTTATAAGTTTTACCATCCAGGAGGGAGGGAGACTAACTAGGCCTGGGAAGAATTGTTTATAAGTTTGATCATCCAGGAGGGAGGGAGGCTAGTTGTTTTTTTCTTCTCCAACTTATAAGCTGTTTCTCTTTATAGAAATACCACGAATAGTCATCTCTCTCAGTACTAAGCCTGGGAAGAATTATTTGACCGTCTAGGAGCTAGCTACAGGCTTCTCTTGCCCCCTCCAAGTTAAGTTGTTTCTCTTTATTGAAACACCACAGATAGTCTATCAATACTAAGCCTAGGAAAAATTGTTTAGAAGGCTTCTTATTTTTTCCCTCCAACTTAAGTTGTTTCTCTTTATAGAAATACCACAAATAGTCATCTATCTATCAGTAGTAAGCCTGGGAAGAATTGTTTGCCCGTCAAGCTAGGGGCCATATCCATTGGCTTCTTTTTTTCTCTCTCCAATTAAGTTAAGTTGTTTCGAAATACTACAAAAGGCCGTCTATTTATCACTATAAGCCTGGGGGGAAAATTCAAGTCTGATAGGCTGATGGCTACTGAATTATTCATTATTTACAAGCAGCTACACACACTGAATACTAACGTAACAAAATAGTTGGATTGACAAGTCATTAGGAAAAGCACACTAGCAGTATAAGCCCTAGTTTGTGGTGAGTTCGATGAGCTCATTTTTTATGTTAAAGCTGAAACACGTAAGGCAACACATGTACAGCAGGGTCCCAATAGCATAGCTATGGTTGCTAGTGTTAAGGAACCACGAAGACAAATTAAAGAGCACAACAAATATAAACAGAAACAAAGAAAAGTTTAAATACACAAAACAATACAATTTACAGCAGTTTTAAATGAACTAATGAATATAACACAAAATTCTGGGGTAAACTGTTCCACAGTTTACAAAACTAGTAAAAAAAGGAGAAAAAACAGTTTTTTTGTTTTTGTTTTCTGTTGGAAAAAAAAATTATGCAACACACAATATAGCACTATAATGGCAATTCCAGGTGTTCAGCATACTCAAAGGAGCCATATAGGGGTGGCAATGAGGCAGTGAAGCATTTAGAGTAGTAATTGTTCAACACATTTGCATTGTCCAGCTTATTGTCTGCACATGTACATCAGACTGCTGCATTAATTGATGCTATTGTGACTGAATCCTTCCTCCTTGCAAAGAATGGCTGTTTTGAATTTCTCAATATTGATGTCACTTTATTACTCATGCCTTTATATTTTCTCCAGAGTTCAGTTGACCCTGATGACTTTGCCCTTCAGAATAAAGTGTTTCCGCTTTTGCATGGCACAGGAGATTCATGTGTGTACTGGGTAGAACACCCTTTGGGATACAGGTTTCCAGAGTAGTCTTGAAAACATTTTCCCAGCTTTGTAGAGCTTGATTTACATCAGGGGTATCCAGCAAGTGTTCCTAATCAACATTGGCCAGTAGTCTGTTTGCTTTGTCAAAATCAGTTTATCCAAACTGCTTATGCAGTTGGCTTAGTATATGTAAAAGTCTCCTAAGATATCTAGAGAGACCATTATGGTCAGAGTTAACTATAGGGGGTATAATGATATGGAGCTCTCCTTCAGCTGTGCAGGGGTGGATACAAGGGCAAATGTCTAGCAGATGAAAGATAAATTGTTTCCTATTTGATGCTCTAAGATTTGGGTTAGCTACCACGAAAATTTAAATAACATAACAGACAATAAAAGTAACCATTTAAAATTTAAAGGTATATAAAATCTTAAAATATGAATGCCTAGAAGACAAAGAGGACAATTTGTATGAGTCCAGGGGTGGGTCCGGTCCAGGGGGGGCCATGCCCCCCCCCCTTCTGATTATGCTAAGCGCATGTAACATAGTTATTACAGCAGTAGCATTTTGAGCTTTGTTTTCTATAAATTTTTGTTGTACAAAAAAGCACGTATAATAGTATCCAAATTATAGCTCGTAGCTAATACGCAATGTCATTATAGCAAGATGCAGACACTGTGCTGATACGTGAAGATGTACTTGAATTTTGAAAGGTAGTTCAGGAATATATAGCGTGAAACTTGACAGTGAAAAGAGCTCAAAATGGATGCCCTTCAGAACTCCAGTACCATGGTCTTGTGCGGTTTTGCCGGTGCTTGTTCACTTTCGGCCAAGAAGGGTTCCTGAAGCCATGCTTCCCTCGGCCCCTCCTCTTCCTTCTCCCTTGGGTTGATGCTTATCAGCTTAACCTTGTCCCTCTCGAGCACCTCTGCTACCATCTGCCTCAGCATCAGGGACGTCACGAGAAGAAAGAGCTACATGAAAAGAGTGTTTTATGATAAGCTCCACACAGTATCTCAACCCAGAACTGGAGTGTATTAAAATTGTGATCTCATTCTCAATTACATAGCTTTTTTTCACTTGGCAAAAATGTAGCTGCAAAGTGGAGACTGGGAATGAGGCTATAACAGGAGCTGTATGGAAGGCACTATATTAATACTACCAAGTACAAAGATTCAGGTACATGAGAGAGAAAACATGGTCTTGGAAAGCCATCTTCCATTTGAAACACTATAGCTCCTGATGCACTCATTGTCACTAAATAATTCATGCTCCACCCAATACAATTTCCAGCTTGTTCCACGTATGTTGTAATTCATTCAAACTGCATTCGAATGCTC
The DNA here is from genome assembly GCA_963921505.1 of Phakellia ventilabrum. NCBI lineage: Eukaryota > Metazoa > Porifera > Demospongiae > Axinellida > Axinellidae > Phakellia > Phakellia ventilabrum. Next base: position 4,640,529 of record OY997402.1, on the reverse strand, counting down.
ACTTACCTTTGGCCGTACAGTCACTTAGATTAATGACCAAACACCAGTATCTCTTAGGTGCATATAGATCTAGAACTACACAAGTATATTTGTGTCAGTTCCTACATGTGTCAATTCCTACATGTACCACCATGTAAATATTAATATGGAAATGCATAAATTTTCTGGCAATCAGACTGAGATGCAACTGGTATAAATTTACACTCCATTTTATGGTGATATTGAACTACGTACCTGGAGGGCCATTGACGCTATAGAGATTCCAAGCAGTATCCAAACACTACTCAGTAGCCAGCTGGCTATGCCATCTCTGCAGTCCTCCTATATAGTGCAAGTATATCAGTATTACATACTGGAGGGGGGGGACAACTTCTGCCACTCCCCCCCCCCCCATTACATTCTCTATATAGATATCCACTTATGTTTGTCTCCAAGAGAGATAAAACAATATCATTTCTGTAGTAACATTTTGGGCCAAATTCAACAAAACTAGTATGTGCTAATGCATGACATTAGCAAAATGGTCTATTGATGTAAATGCCACATCACACTTACTAGAATGGGCATGTCGTATGGCTGTTCCAATGTAGCTAGCGAACAGTGAAACTGCAATGGAGATGAAAGTGAGCACATGGCAGTATAATCTATGCTAGCTGATCTTAACACAACAAATGTACACTCTAGCTATCGAGAAACCAATGTACGTACCTCCCGAGAGAGATAGTGCACTAGAAAGGTGTTTGGCCGGGCGTTGTCTTCAATGCTTTCGAGTAATCCATCTGATACCTATAGAGAAAATGTAGTAGGTACATAATATAGTCATAGTTATGACAAGAGTGCATAAAAAACTTTTCCCTTCTTGTTAATAAAGATAGTCGCTGGATAGCATTATTATGCAAATGCACAGAAATTATTATGTTCTCAGCCATGGGGGCATAAAGCGTGAGGAACAACTTCGTACTAGCCATGCTAACTCCTGTAGTCTAGTCTAGAGTTGCATAGCTAGGCCCCCACTCTTTCTTTTACCTCAGCCTCAAATGCAGGGTATGCAGCTATCCCACTGGTTTACAGAATATCTAACTTTACAGAGTAAACGTGGGGTAGCTAAGAATCCTTACTTTCTGCAATTGAAGGTAGGTGTAAGTCCAAACTGTTCCATAGCATATCAGGTTGGCCAACATGAGCACTGCATACTGAAAAAATGAACTTATATTAACTCATTCTGTCTCATGAGTAGAAGGATTGATTAGTGACTCATCCCCAAGTAGTCAAAACAACTAACCTATTTTTTGCCCTCCACCATTAAATTTAGGCAGTGAGTAACAACTAGAAACCGGTGCTTATGCTTGCGCCATATGTTAGCAGCCTATACTCTAAACTATTAAGATGCATAAATGCAATTTGTAGAGCGTGTAGAAGCATGCGATTGCACCATGTATCTTAGTGTGTTACATCTATTTAACAATTAACTTACCGATAGAAGTGCGGTCTTGATTCTTGTCAGTGAAGCAAAGATTCCAAAGAGCCCTATTAGTAGAAAAGATGAGGAAGACGTCAATATTCAAATGTCGTACCCTAATATCAAAAGTACAGACCACTCCATATAATATTGTAATTGACAAATACTGTACAGAAATACAAATAAGTAGTCAGCATATTTTATACAATTATTCATGTGGCTATTAAATGACGCTAACATTGACAGAGCCTTAATACATAGTTATGCCCCATTGTTGTCAGTCGAAGGACTCACCACAGACAAACATGAATGCTCCAAGAGAAGCATACCCAATGAACACAGTCCGCAGCTGCATAAAGAACGTGTAAAAGGATCAGGTAATTTCAACCAGTGCCACTATATACACAGGCATAGTAATAGCAGATAGTTGTCTGTAGCTAGCTCACTGGGAAATACTTCACCTAAGGAGGAATTGCAAATGGCACAGGCCACTATATCCTGGCCTGCCTGGCTGGGTTTCTTGCTGTTAAAAAGTAATAATAGGACTTACTTTAATTAAAACTGAGTAGCTACAGTAATTAAGACTGCAAGTTTCTGACTAGATGGTCTGATGCATGAGGTGAAGATTTTTTTATGAACAGCTGCTGCCTCCAATAACCTGCTGAGCCACAGCAAACTTCAGAGATACGACAGTTTCTAAGCGGTTAACTTAGTACATGTATACTGTGCATGCATTTGTCTCATGGGAAGCTATACTATCTAAGGTGCCAACAGGGTGATATACAGCTAAGCGCTACGCTCAGCTAATATCGATATCACACTGTGTGATATACGTATATCACATGGCAAGGCATGCACGAAAACTGAACTACAGCTTGAAACTGCCCGACACAACTTACGTCCATTTACCATAGTGACTCCCAGCAACTATCAGCTGCATGCCATGAGACAAATCAGTTAGACCATGCCTACTGGCGATATCCAATAATCCCTAAGGCTCCATGCCACTCCCGGGATTATTGGATATCACTTTGTGTATTTGTGTGATGGTGGTAGGCATGGTCTAACTAATACATAACATTGCTCGTTGACATGGTATGTCAAGATTCCGTCCTAATGTGCACCCCAGATACCTACATGTATAGCTTATAGCTATAGCTAGCTGGTTGGCAAGGACTAGTCACCAGCATTCTACAAGTTTAATACTGTCACCCCAGTATAAAATACATTTAGTTGCATGGTGAAATGATTAATGCATGATATGGACTTAGGCTATTAAACGAATTTTCACTCACATCCACTCCTACAATAACAGCGAAGTCTCTGGTGTAGAGGACCAGCCACAGGCTCACTCCCACAGCAGCAAGAGATATAGACTGCAAGAAAAAGAAAAAAAAAGCAAGTTGCAGTTTGCGCATGCATGCACTTCAAATTCAATCGTTCAGTGATGGAAGTTCGGGACACTATATCTATGTTTTTTAGTCAAACTACGACCAGGTAACTTTTACACTACTTGAATGGCTTGAATACTGGGTAGCCTCTAGCTAGGTAAAATGGTTCTCGATGAAATTGCAATTCCACAGGCTTGCTTTAACCCTTTGCTCTTCAAGCTAATACATTGTGGAGGCAGACGTCTACTGTTTAGCTGTTTTAGCTATTTGTAATTTCAGTCAGACCAAGAAGCCACCCCGGCATAGAGAAACGGTTAATGCGTGCTGCTTACACAAGCTGCTATGGAGAAAACAGCAATAGTCCAGGCCTGTCTGGCATAGTCCTTGGTAGTTTTTAGACCCATGATCCTTGTGAGCCGCGATATCACGATCTTTCCGTAGTAGTTAGTACAGAATACTTACAAGTGCACAGCTAAAACCGTTTCGGGGCGTTACCGACAGGATTCTAATTAGAGGACAATTAGGCTAAAGGGGAGGCTAGGTCTCTCACAAGGTTTTTTCCTGCTGCTAACAAATGAGTCAGTAGTCTGACAGGGAGGCAGGAGTATGTCATGTGACGGTCACATGAAAATGCTCTATAAATAATTATGAGTGTGGGTGCTTATGTGATAATTACTAGTTGGGAGCAATACCACAAATGATGTTATTTGATATAAATGCTCTTTGTCGTGGTTCACCTGTTTCAATAGTGTTACATTTTTGCAATTTGTCCATTTGTCAGTAGTAGCATTCTTGAGATGGTTTCAACTGTGATTCTCTGGTGTCCACACCAAGGTACTGAATGGATGCTAAAAAGTGCTAGCGTTGTTGACAGTCAATTGACAATTTGAAAATGGGCAGGGTTATGTAACTGGTCAAAGGCTAAAACATCTGGGCAGTCAATGCTCAAAGCCTTAAAAGAGCAGATCAAGATGTCGACCCAAGACACAGTTGTGACTATAGAGTCTACGGAGTGACCCCTTCTCCTTTCTGCTGGCTAGCTAGCACAATTTTCTGAGCAGCGAAACGAGTTCACAGCACACCACATCCATAATTTGTGATATGATTCAGGCTCAGTAGAAGGTTAGGTTTGGGGAAATGTTAGGCTACATGTAGTTTATTTATTAGTGGCGTTATTTGGTCACATTCCCATGTAAGGCTAATTGATTACATTCCCATACAGGGTCCAATTGTGCATGACCTGGGTGCCATGCCACCCGCTGACAGTGCAATGTCGACAGAGAGATTCGAGCAGCTGTTGGATTCCATTCCCAGCCTGAGGGTGATGACCATCAGCCCTCGTCTCGAGGCCGAGCAGCACTACCAGAGAATCAAAGCCCTCCTGAAACGGTACGGAACTAGGACCTGGAGCCTGGCTTTGAAGAGTCATGTGAGGCCCTATTTTTGAGACCTAATTAGTGTGACCTTTGTACTATGGACTTTGGGGTTGATAAAATGCAATTTTTCCATGTTTACAGTAACTACAATTTTCGATTTTGCATACGTAACTGTGGGCCCCTAGTACTCAGTTCATTAGAACACCGTGGAGGTTTTGCTGTTCCAGAGTGGGTATGGCTACATTCATGAATAATTCATTAAGTATTGTGAGTGACCGTTAGCTACCATTCTTGCCCTCCCCCTCCTTCCCTCCCTCCTCCTTCCTCTCTCCCTCCCTCCTTCCCTCCCTCCTTCCCTCCCCCTCCTTCCTCCCTCCCTCCCTCCCTCCCTCCCTCCCTCCTTCCCTCCCTCCCTCCTCCTTCCTCTCTCCCGCTTCTTCCTCCCTCCTTCCCTCCCTCCCTCCCTCCTCCCCTCCCTCCCTCCTTCACTTTCACTTTCATAAATAGAACTGAGCATTCCAAGCTCTGCGTGCCAATATCACTATCATTCCAATGTTATTACATCATCATGACAGCATCATTACATCATTGTATTTTCCACAGTGGCATCCTCCCGGCCCTGGGCCATGACAGGGTTGCCACGGAGACGGACATCCTGGGTGCCCTCTCCCTCAGCCCGAGCAGAAGTCTACACATCACTCACCTCTTCAACGTCTGCAGCTTCCACCACAGGTACTTCCTGGGAGTGTCGTCAAACCGGTAAAACCGGAGAGGAAGCATGTAATGTATGTATATTAATTACATCAAGTGTGTACAACACTAGCTGAACACTAGCTGAAGCCGGCTAGCTTGCCACTCAGCCTCAATCCTCAGTTTGCAACTCAGTGTCCTTTTCTGTTTCATGATTGAGAATGGAAACTGGGAGTCTGGGAATGGAGACTGGGAATGCAGCTGCAACAGACCCAAATCGCACTAATTACTTACATTGTATGGTCATCCTCAGTACGCAGATTTATCTCGGGTTATTTAGTTAGTTCAGACGTCTGCCTTGAGGTTTAAAGGTTATTTACTGGAGTTCCCATTCCATCCCATGTGTAAATACAATGTGGGTTTGTGTGGGGTAGCCTGGAACCGAGGCTTGCCAGTCCACTCACAGCCTCGATCTTTCATCGTGCAGTGAACATCAAGGGCTAGAATACCATGTCGACGATCGGCACTGGATGCAGAGCTGAATTCACTGGCTCTACCCTCACACATGGGACACTGTTCTCTACCTCCTAAAACAGGAGTGATGCAGCCTTCACAGACTGTCTTGCCACAGCAGCCAGTGACATGGGGCTCCCTAGCTACATGCCTACAGAGTCCACACACAAAGTCTTCAGAAACACCCCCCACAAACTCACACTGGTAGCCTGACTCTCTGCTCACACTAAAACTTGTAGCCATATTTCTTGGAAACCAGATCACGTGATATAATGTACATTACGTAGTGCTTGTCAAAACAGGATAGAGTAGCCAATGATTTTCATTAACAACAATGAAGTAGCCTCTCTCTTCACAATTGTTACAGGGAAGACTGGGAACGAGGCTAGTTAATGAATTACATTACGTGATTTCATGCTGACCTGCTGGGTCACTTCCAAGAGCTGGAATTTCACTGCAACTAGTAATAAAATTTGAATGGCATGGACAATCGACCTGCAAACCTCTGTAGCCCGAATGACTGCTCGAGAATGCCTTTCATTATTTTGATACGGATAGCTGTGGGTACTGACCTCTTCAAGTGCCTGAATTAGCTGAGTGATCTTCCTTCCAGCGGAGGTCGAGTCATCGTAGCTGAGAGAAGTGATCTGGGAGGCCATCTCTGTGAACCAGGCTTGTAGGTGCTCTGTAGGGAGGGAGGGAGGGAGGGAGAGAGGGAGAGAGGGAGGGAGGGGGGAAGGGAGGGAGGGAGGGAGGGAGGGAGGGGGGTGGGAAGGAGGGAGGGAGAAAGGAAGGGAGGGAGGGAGAGAGGGGAGGAAAGTAGTAGATAGTCTACTGGCCAGCTAGCATTTTTTATTGGGAGCTAAGAACTGGAAATTGACAGAAATTGACCTCAGACTCTCCTTCATACATGTAAATCCACAATGCTAAGAATAGCAAGGCTGCCAGTTCAGCATTTGCAGGCGTGCACATGAACATCAACCCTTGCAGATCACAGTATACACACAATGCCCATAGAGTTTGTACGTGAGTGCAGTAACTTCACACAACGAAATTACCACCTCATTGAGAGCAATGTATTTGTGCAAGCTCCATTCTAGTGCAACATTCCATTGGAGAGTTACTACAAAGCCTCAGCTCCCTAGCAACTTTAGCAGCCCGTATGTGAATCATCACAGACGGAAGAAAAAGCACCATGAATAGGTAGCCTTGATCCCCAGGCGGCCCACTCCCCAGCTTATGTCGCTTACAAGCTATAAGCGATAAAAACTTGGGAACAAGAACCTGGAATTTGGCTAGAAGAGAGGATGGCGTTCTCTACTTCACAACTCCACATAGACGCGGCCTCCAATAGCTACAGCTAGAGAGCATACCATTCTTCTCCACTCTGGTGAGAGGCTTGGTGCCCGAGAAGACCTCCCCCAGCTCTGCCATCCGTTCCGAGCCCTCCTTCTGGTAGGCCTCCCACTTGTTCTGCTTCTCATCTAGGAGCTTCTGGAACATCTGGTGGGCGGGGCAGGGACGATGTAATTGTAAAAGAGGCCATAAAATTACAATTCTGTAATAGTGATGTAACCATAAGTGTAGTGATGTAAGAATGATGTAATAGATGATGCACGCATCCTACCTCTTTGAGCAAGAACTCAAACTGAGCCGTGTTGATCAGCAGCACAAAGAGTGACCGAGGGTTGTAGCCGATGGCACACACTTCATCTCGGATCTGCTTGCAGCGCTTGTGATGATCAGATACTGGCAAGAAATGAGTGGACAATATACCAATGAGTATACAAGCCACCTGTGAGTTAGTCTCGTGCCCAAATGTTCACCCCCCCCCCAGCGAAAGATCGTCTGGTGTCCTAAATGAAATTTCTTGTCATAGACACCTTTCTGTTTTGGAATTTTAAAGGCTCCAATCAGATTGTAGCTTTTAGTACTTCCGTAAAGTTGCTATAACATTAGTTCGATAAATCTTCAATACTATTGGTTTGATGAATTAGAATGTAAATTTAAAATATACTGTATCTACAGTGACCAATGACATACGAGATTTATTATCAGCAAATATTGAGTCTGTAATGAGAAATTCCACTTAGAACACCAGATTTTACTTCACGACGTCACAACAATTTACACAACGGGTCAGAATATACAAGCCAACGTATGAGCACACATCCCACAGCCAAACAGGCAAAACAAGAAACTGAAGTCCCCCACCTGCTGCGGTGTGGAGCATGGTCCATCTCAGGGTGACGTTGCAGTCCCTGAGGCAGGTCATCAGTCGGGCAATGTTGTCCAGGACATAGTCCTCGACTAGAGTACCCTCAGTGAGGTACTCTTCGACCTGGGATGATGTAATGATGACGTCAGCGGGGGAACAATGATGTAAGGTAGCAATAATGGTGATGTAATGCTAAATATTTGATGCTCATGGGCTTACAATGATGCAATAATGATGCAATGCTGATGTAATGTTTTGAGACCACATGGCACAGTCTCCTAGTAACTGATTACTAAATGGAGCTAGAGATTTCTCGTACCTGTTTGTGCAAAACTGGTGTCTTTTGGACGATGTACTTCACTGCCTAAAGTGTGTGTGTGTGTGTATGTGTTGTGGGATCGATTGAAACCAGGTAGCCCAACAAGATGTTAGCTAGGCTGTGGATGACACAGACAAGAGCCTAGAGTTTCAAGGAAAAAGCCAACTAGCCTCGTACCCAGGCCTTCCTCACAGTTACCGGTATTTTTTGCAGCCGTGAAAAAATTGCCTCACGGTCTAACAATCATGAAATAGATCTTGGCTAGGAAGGCCTGGGTATGAGGCTACACATGCACAAAGCCAGGTAATGGTAGCCTCGTTCCCAGGCTCCACCCCGCATGACAAAACCTGGGGTGCAGGCCTGGGAACGAGGCTAGGGGAAGGGATTGACGGACCTGCTCTTGGATGTTGCCTGGCTGCAGTGTGTTGTTGAGGGCAGTCCTGGCAGCTCTGTAGGGCTCCCACGCATCAAGGAGGTTCACTGTGATACCCATGTACATTGAGATTACCTGTGTGTGTGTGTGTATGTGTGTGTGTGTGCATGTGTTTGTTTGTATGTGCGTGTGTGTTTGTGGATGCATGTATAAACAGGGTAAGGAGCAAGGTTGTATAGAAGGATTTTCACTATGGGTAGGAAGGATGTTGCATGCAGAGGCGTGCGTACCTCCAGAAAAGTGTGTAAGTTCATTCAACTATTCAAATTAAAAAACTACCAGTAGTATCCCTACTATTCAAGGACTACAGCCTGTCCACAATCTCTATCATACATTGACTGCAATAGCTATTCAAGAACTGCAGCCTGATCATCCCTAGCTTCGTTCTCAGTCCAGGGGGGGTGTGTGGCCTGGGTACGAGGCTAGATCATCCCAAGCTGAGCAGCTCACCCAGTTGTCGGGGAAGTGCTTGTCCACGATCTCTCTCATCTGGGCCTGCTGGTTGTGGAGGATGTGGGGGGCGAAGTAGAGGATGACGTACAACATGCTGGCCTGCGTGGCGAGGGCAGCACTGCGGTGCTCCGGGTTAGGGTAAGTCGAGATCTGAGGGGGGAGGGGGAGGGGGAGGGAATGGGGGAAAAGAAGGGGAGGGGAAGGGGGAGGGGGAGGGGGAGGGAATGGGGAGAAGAAGGGGAGGGGGAGGGGAGGAGGAGGGGGAGGGATAAGGGCAGGGGAGGGACAAAAAAAGATGAGAAAGTACACACGTATTTATATGCAGAGAGTAAGTTTCTAATGCATATGAATTAACCACACCCATCAACCACACCCACCTGGTTGTAAATGTCATCCGACCGCAGCCTCCCAATCACCATCTCGACATAAGTCTGTGATATGGGAATGCGACTGCAGGAGAAAGAAGTGAAGAAGGTAATTAAGCAAGTGCTTATAGAGTGCTACAGAAGAGTTTTTTTTAAAGCTGGTGTGTTTTTACTGACTGGAAGGTAGGCCTGAGCCTAATCTGCCGGCAGAAATTTGAGAAAATTGGGTAGGGTTTAGCAGGAAGCATAATGCTGGCAAAATAGGGACATTCCCTAGCAGAATAATTATTAGGCAACAGCATTGGGATAAAAAAAGCAGGGTCTGTCTAGTCAGTCTGCTAAGTCTAGGAGTGAGGCTTTGAGTGGATTCGGTGCAGCAGAGACTAGTAGCAGTGAAAATGCTTGTAGCCTATTTCCATTCTGGACCAATTGCAAGCTGTTAATTAGTGATACAGTTAGTCTCGCCGTACTGGAAGGAGATAGATGAAGTAGCTAAACATACCAAACTGAAGCCCAACTTAATGTGTTTGTGACATGTACAGTACCAGATATATGGCTTCAAATGTTTACGGTAGTGTGAGGGGAAAATGTACAATTTCGAGTTATACTTCCAGTTGTACATGTTGTGATTATACTGAAGGCTTCAAGGGGGCCCAAAAATTGGCTCAACTCAAAACTCTGCAGCTACCTATCGAAATTGATCTTTTGTGCGAGTAACTTTCAAATCCTGGGAATTAAAATACCGTACTCACGCGTTGTTAAGCGCACACACTTATACCTCCACAGGAAGGAAATGAGCGCCTAATAGTGAGGGGGAGGGGGGAGGGGGGGAGGGGGGGGAGGGGTGATTTCCCACATTTTACCCCATACATACGCGAAGTAGTCTTCTGGGTATCTCGGAGGTCGCTTCGGAATTGGAGTTCTCTGGTACCCGGTTCCACGCAGGAGCTTACAGACATCGTCAATATTTGAATCGATTGATGCTTCGCTGGTGCTGTAGCGGTGGAAAGCCACTAACATCCTCTCTCGAATCGGCCCCTCCATCTTCATGTCCACGATTAGTAACATGACACCGTAAAGAAAGAGAGCTTCACTCTGTGAGGGTGTGAGGTTGTGAGGGTGTGAGTGTGTGAGGGTGTGAGTGTATGAGTGTATGTCAAGATGTGCCTATTACCAAGTCTTACAGATCTGATATTGCGTCCGTCCCAAGAACAAACACATAGTTTGCTGTCAGAGCTAGAGTGGTAGGTATATAAAGAGATGGCTCTTACTATGGGAAGTTACCGATGTAAGTGCAAGCAACGATGGCATCTGGTAGCGGAGGCTCGAGATCTTTTCGAGTGGAAAGTTACATTCGAGGGTACCACGTGTACCAACGGATCTGGAACCCTGAGCTTGGTGAATTCGCTATTGCCGTACGGGAAGGAGACAATACCCACGATCGCTATGTTGTAGCCATTCTGGAGGCAGAAACGTGCTGTGCTGTGGGGCATTTGCCAAGGGAAATTTCGAAGGAATGTTTCTATTTCCTGAAGATGGGCGGAGCGATCAAGGTGGAAATAATTGGGCCTCGTAGACGAAGCGACTTACCTCAGGGCGGACTCGAGGTACCCTGCATAATGACCCTCGAACACAAAGACGAAAATATAATAAAGAAGGCTAAAGAACTTCTAGGGAAGGAAGGGTTTGCAGAAGCAAGGAATGAGGAGAGCAGTACAGAGAAAGGCAGTCCAAAGAAGTCAAGAAAGAGGAAGGCATGCACAGAAAAAAAAGGGAAAAAGCCAAAGAAGTTGAAGAGTTGAACTGTACTAGCTTGCATTCTGTTAGTCTTCCCACATGCATTTTCATTACACAATATAATTATGTATATAATAAATGTAACCATGAACATTAATTTTTATAATTATGAGAAGTCAAATGCTATGTTAGTCATAATCAGATACAAGTCCTTCCAGTTCATTATCTATAAATGGATTGTCACCAGCTTCATCTTCGCTATCAGGATATTGCTGACCTTCAAGTAGACTACTGGGACGGGCTTCGGCTTGATCAGAAATTCCACAAGCACTGAATGAGTTTATAACCATATCAGGCTTGTCTTGGAGTTGAAGGACAGCATCTGATATCCAGTTTGCAACATCTGCTTTCTGGGGAGGTTTGAGCTTTTTGTTGCTTGTCACATTCTCTGACTGTGTCATGATATACTCAGACCAGTGCTTCCTGACAAATGTTTTGAATGGTTTATTGAGGCTGACGTCAAGTGGTTGAATCTTGCTGGTACACCCTCCTGGGATAACAATAGGTACGGAGTTGATTACCTTCAATCGTTTTTTGACATCACTGGTCATATGGGCACTGAAGGGGTCCAGAAAGAGAAGAACATGTTTTCTCTCTGTTGCTGGCTCCCATACAAGGTCCAACACCAATTCTCGCCCATCCACGCCTTTTCTTGAGTGCGGACGAAAATATCTTGTGCTCTGATTTGCAGAGACCTTTTGCCCTCGAAGATAGCTAGGGCTGGAAGGACATCACCGTCGTGTAGTGCACACAATGTCACTGTCAGATGCCTTTTCTCTGACCCAGTCGTCCGCACGATGATACTGATCTTCCCTCTTTGCTCTAAAATCCGACTTGGAACGACATCAAAGTAGAGTGGTGTTTCATTCATGTTTCCTACTATTTCAAAGTGATTGATCTCTTTGAGCCGTCGAAGTTGGGAACGAAAGGCTGTGATTCTTTCTTCGAGTGTAGCTGGAAGCTCTTGTGCTAGTGATGTCTTCACACGAAGAACTAGTGAGTGGCGCTGCTTGAACTTTTGCACCCAGCCGTCTGAGGCTTTGAATTCAGGCTGGGTTGGGGTAATCAGCTCTAAAGCTTTTGCTTTCAGGAGCTAATATAGGTAGTTGCTTATCACGGGCCTCTAGCAACCATGCAAGCAGCTGTTCATCTAAACCTCCTCCATACGTGATGGACCTACCAGCTCCCCTCTTAGTGCCTCTCTTTGTCGTATCTCTTTGGAAATACCCGTCTTCCATCCACCTGTTGATTGTCGTTCGAGGTACGCTAAAGTATCTGTGGGCATCCATTACCGAGTGCTTCTTGGCATAGGCTACGATTCTCTTCTTCTGCTGGATCGTGTACACCCTCCTCGTTTTCGTTGCTTCAACGTCCGCCTCAGGCTGTAACTCCGTGGGTTGTTCATTTTCTTGCTCGCTGTCGCTAGTGTCGATCACCACTACAGCAGGCTTTCGAGGTCTCCCCGGTCCACGCTTCGGCTTCTTTTTGGGTGGCTCTGCAGTCTGAATCCACCGTATTGGCAGTGGCTGATCCACATGTGAAAAAAAGTTCGTGATCTTTGACTTAGCGGCCATACTTTCTCAAGTTTTTGACACATTCTAATTATGCGTCATATAGAGTAGTTTTTCAGTTACGTAATTTCTTTTGTTGCGTCACCCGGAGAAAATATCAATTTTTTTGGTGACGCAAATTTAGAGTGCCTAGTAGCATACATGTACATGTTAAGGGTTAAGGGGGTTGAATAATTAGTATGGGTGGATTTGTTTAGTGTTTAGGCCTAAAGCTTAGTGAGTGCATTTGACATAACAGTTAAGATACCTTTAGTTTTCATGTACTTGTAGGTCTGCCATTGAGTATGAGCCCACCCTAGCCTTGCTCCCAGAACAAAAGCCACAGTTTTGATATGAGGCTGAAGCCCTCCCTCCAAGTTTTTTTTAGACTCACCAGCAGCTGTTTCCCGTCTTCATTGAGGAGGACATTCTCCAGCGTCTGCTGGATGTACACACCTTCTTCCAGGTCTTCGAGAAACCTGGAGGGAGGGGGCAAAGTCATGTGACAGTCATGTGACTGCAGGGTTAGTCATGTGCTAGTCATGCAACTGCAGGATTAGTCAGTGCTAGTCATGTGACTCCTAAACAACAATAGGGAGCTAAGGCATGGGTACGAGACTAATAATTTAAGGAGGCACGGGTATGAGACTAACAATTTTCACTGTTCATAAACTCCTTAATTAAATTTGCAAAGTTGCAATCAGAAATAGGTAATAATACGACCGCTTTCTCTGTAAAAAACAAGAGGCGGTGTACGGCAGTTGGAATGATCTTGAAGCTACCTACCTGTTCAGGTCAGTGACGTATTTGTGAATGCTCTCGAAAGTCTTGTAAAAGCGGGTGAGAATTTCCAGGTGGTTCTCACGGAACTCTTCATCACGATCTTGCAGCTCCTGCAGTAAAAGAGAGAAGGTATCTTTCCATAACCGCCGAAATCCGCGACCCAACCGCCATAAAAGGAAGGGTCCGCTTGTTCGCAATCCTGTGGTTCACGAGAGGGCTAAATTCCAAAAAATATCATGTGACAGCAACGAAAGATCACATGCAATGCTTACCTCACGTGAGTTAGCATATTGACACACATGCACGTTAACCCTCCTGCGATTCACAGGATCACAAATAAAATAAAAAATTAACCAATGCTTCCACACCCTTCTTCTTTCATTGGTTGGCCGTGGTTTTCTGAGACTACCCCATTGGAATGCAGCCTGCGGACCACACCGCTTCTTTACTTGCAGAAGAACTGTCTGTCTAGCTTGACACTAAAGAGGCAGCTTCTAAGTGGGGTGTCTGGACAATGGGGGGGGGGGGGGGGGTGTCCAGACAATGGGCATGTCCGGACACATAGCAAAATTTGCTTCATTTTGGGGGCCTTCCTTCCTACAGTTGTACGTATCACAAAAGCGCAGAGGCTCATGATACTACATAATAAATGCACACAGAAAGACCCTAAAGATTTTCCACATGTCCAGACAACCCTGCTCCCGCTACGGAACGCTACAAACTGAACGGGTTCATTGGAGTTGAGCCTGCATTCTAAATAATGCTACCCTACAAAAGCCCCCTAAAACAGCCTTGGAGCATCAACAATGCAACCGTCACCGCAGCTGGACGCTATCAGCACTAACCGGGCTGTCATCAATCTTCTTCTCGTAGTATTCCTGGCCCTCGAAATAGGAGAAATCGGGGAGGATGAATCGGTAATTCTCCAAATCTTGCCGTTCCAGGCGAAACACAGGGGGGATAAAATCAGAGAGTCGCAGCAGCTCTGCTATGATGGCATTACCGCGGCTGACCAGCTTCAGAATCGTCTGGCCGCAAGGGTTTTGCTCAGCAAGAAAATCCATCCTTTGAGACTTGAGTCGGACGCCGACGTAATGGGTAGGGTTTCCCCCTTAGCTGTCACATGATCTGAGCTGTTTTAGCAGCCCCACCCACCACATTGGCGATACAGCAAGCTGCAGACATTAGCGCTGTATTGATACAGGACGACATGATTATGATACCAGAGGGCAATTCAGCAATAGTGTATGACTACAGTGTGAAAGAATGGATGCCCTTTAGAACTCCAATACTGTAGTCTTATGCAATTTTGAAATAATACTTCCATCATCAATACAGCGTCTACTGACTCTCTACATTGCCCCCACCGGTAGGTGGGAGAACTCTGCTCAGCCAATCTCGGACATCACGCATTTCCTAAGAGGGAGATATACGTAGAATCATGGGATAATACGACTGTATAAGACTTTGTTCCCACGGCCCAGCATTTTTACCCCATTACATACATCAAAGATAAAAAGGTCCATTACTGCTGTCAACAAAAAAATGTGAGTGGGAGGGGAACCTGGGAATGAGGAGTGGGAGGGGAGCCTGGGAACGCGGTTACAGTTTTAGTCCTTAGTCTCGTTCCCAAGAACCCCTCCCACGTACGTACCGATTTACTGGTGCCCTAGCCCCCCCCCAATGGTGGGTGGAATGATCGAGACTACCCCAGTAATTCTGATTTGGGATACACTCACTCAACCTGGAACCAGCACTGAGTTCTCCTGCTCACTCAACCTGGAACCAGACTGTGTTCTCCTGCTCTGTCTCCTGCTCACTCAACCTGGAACCAGACTGTGTTCTCCTGCTCACTCAACCTGGAACCAGACTGTGTTCTCCTGCTCATTCAACCTGGAACCAGACTGTGTTCTCCTGCTCATTCAACCTGGAACCAGACTGTATTCTCCTGCTCACTCAAATTCCATCCGCTAGGAGAGTTTGTTTGTAGTACAGGCCTAGTCTCGCGGGCCAGTATGCAGTGAGAATTGTGGAGTGTACAACAGCTGGCCAGTGAGTATTGAATTATTGTGGTACACTGGTATTGCTTATGTATGCTCGATTTGGCAAGTTTCTCTACTTTCAGTGACATTGGAGTCCCAGGTGATGTGTTGGCTTCACTATCAGCTGCTAAGTGAGCTCTTCTAGTCTTCTGACTTTGTTGGGACTGATCTCCCAATGGCAACTTGCCAAGCTATCCTTGAATTGTTGTACTGTGTAGTACAATATGACTCTGCAATCAAAAGTTGCCATTTCTGCACATGACTAAATAAACTGTTTCCTTAACTATGAATATTCATTGCTTGCCGATTAATATAACTCAAAAAGTTGTGCCCTCATAACCTTATGTTGTGCGTTCATATTGTTATACTGTGCCCTCAAATATTTATGATGGTCATAATGTTAATTTTGACACAAATCACACCCCATAGACTGTACCGTTCTAACTTTGCCAACATCCTAATTTAGTGCTCTTGCATTTCTTTAAATATTCATATTATTTTTAGTATGCTGCATGGGCTCTTACTCAAAGGCACACTAGTCTAATGGCATACACTGGCTGTCTTGTCTCTCTCTCCCACAGCTACAGCAGTGGAGGTGAGGATGGCTACGTGAGAGTGCACACGTTTGACCCGTCCTACTTCAAATTTTAAATAATTATGCATACAACTGTAGCTACATTTCATTATGTGTTACTCATAATTATGACTAAATGAATAAAAAACCTACTGTTAAAGTAGCCTCAAATCCAGGCCTTCCTCGCCCAGATTTTATCTCGCAGCCAGCGAGAAAGGCCTGGGTTCGAGGCTACTGTTAAAGGTGCTAGGGAGATTGGCTACAATTGACCAATATATTATTGAAGTACAGCCACTGTGTTCCTTTGAATATAGTGCATTTATGTCGTGTGGACATATTGATGAGTCACAATGGATCAACTTGGCCAGCTGCTGCCCTGGGTGTACTTTGTATGTGACTCAAAAAAAATATACTCTCTTCAGACAGCTGTGTACCAGAGCATATCCACTCTAGATTTTAATTGTCTGAATTCAACTTCAGAATAACTGATGTGAAGGTAAATGCATGAAGGGTCTACATGTAGTAGTTTTATTCAAATGCATTGCAAAACCAGTGGGGTGGTACATTATAGATAATGAACTGAAAGCTCTTAAATAAAGGACACATTGGGACATGCTCTGTTGTCCCTTGTCAGGAGGCTAGTTTGCCAATAAAATAACCAATTGGTGCATTCAGTATGCCCTCTATTTGGAGATTGTTCTTATTTCGAAGTGTCCTTTATCAGAGGTTCTAGATACATGTACCTCTGACGATAGCTACATAGTCTGCTAAAGTGGGTGGGCGTATGATACGAGACGGCTCATTAAGCGGGCGTGCGCCCGCCCCGCGAGCAACGCCACAGGCGGCCCCTCAGGCAGCTGCAACTTCTTAACGCTCAGTCAGTCAGTGAATGTCCGTCGGTCTAGCTAGCTAGCTGTGGTAGCTATGCCACTGTACGTAGCTCAGTTGCTGCCTTTCCCCCCCGTTAAATGCCTTCAAATAGACAGGAATACTAGGCACTGCATTTTTCTCTAGTGATAGTGGTGAAGCGATATAGCAGCCTGTTCTTTTAGCTAGTGCTGTGCCGAAAGGCGTTTGGTTACGCTAAAATTTTACTTACGTGCTACTTTATGTAGCTCAGTTACTGCTTTTTTTTGTTAAAATTAAAATGCCTTCAAACCGACAGGAATACTCATTTTTCTCTAGCTATTGTTCCAGCGCTTGCGATAGTGAAGCGGTACAGCAGCCTGTTCTTTTATAAATGCCTGCCTAGCTAGTGCTGTGCCTTTCAAACTGAAAGGCGTTTAGTTACGCTAGAATTTTTTATAGCTACTAGTACTTCAAATTCAAGTGGACTTCAAGCAAACAGGAGCCAGGTTAGTGCATAGATAATATAACTTCCTAAGGAAGCTATATTATCTATGGTTAGTGCTAGAGTAGTAGCTGGCATGCAGTAAGAAAGCGTTTCAACCGCGCAGGTCGAAAGCGCTTTCTTACCGCTTACCCCGCTAATTGCCTGACCCTATAGCCTTAGGCTAATTTTCTCTTTTAATTTTGCAAGCTTTCAATGACGTAATGTTTTTATTTATTATTTGCTCCTAATTCCCAAGGTCAGGCACTTTGCGGGGTAAGTTACCATGCCAACTACTAATTAGATTATAATTAATTAGTAAACAAATTAGCAATGCCCACTGAACCGGAAAAAGTTGTCAAATAGCATCAAAAAAACAAACTTACAAGAATCAGTAACAGAATTAACAAGCAAACAAGTTTTCTTCAACACAATATTTCTACTACATCAGTTACAGGCCCCCACCACCCGCCTCCGACATGGCCTCCGACAGCCATCAGCTTCCCATTGAGGATGGCTACTAGAGCCTCCTGTCGAGCGGTTGGCATGTCTCCCATGGCTTCCCACGAGTCTGTTGTTTCTTTATAGACAAAAATGGCTGCAGTGTTCTTGTCATCTTTCCACCCTCCCACGGCAACCAGCTGCCCACAGAGGGTGGCACAGGAGGAGAGGGAGGATGGGGCATCAGCTATACGCCGCCATTTTGTAGTCTGTCTGTCTGGTTCCGGTTCCGTTCGTAGCTTCTCGGTCTGGGACTGGAGTAGTTCTGGTACGGAGCAGGTGAGGACTGAGTGTGTCCGGCCAGTCTCATCGTAGCCACCCATCAGGTAGAGCCGCTCACGACAGATCGATATGGTAGCCTCAGAGAAGGGGTGTGGTAGGGAGCAGGCAGTCGACCATTGCTTAGTGTCAATATCCAACACCTCCACTGTCGCTAGTCTGTTAACCATCGCCCCACCCTCCAGCGACGATGAGGGAGTGGCCACTGCACACGGCTGCAGTGTGGCGCCGAGCAGTGGGCATCGCTGGGTAGTGTGGGAGCCATTTCATGGCCCCGCCCTCCCCCATGAGACTGAGGAGGGAGTTGGTTACTTTACCGCTCACATAACCTCCCACCATTGTTAGGATGTGCTGAACCACCACTAGGGCGGTGTCGGTGTGTGGGGTGTCTGGTAGCTGACGCCATTTCTGTGTGTCAGAGTCATAGCTATGGACTTTAGTAGAGCGCCACCCATTGAAGTACGCCATTTTGGAATCTGAAGCTGCAGATCCTCTGCGCATTGCCTCTGGTGCTTTCGACTCTTTCTGCCATTTCATGTCTCGTATTGTCTTCTGTTGCACGAGAGCTTTTTGTGGAGGTGTTGCTGTCCGCTTCATTTGTTGCAGCTGTTGCGCTTTTGGTTTCTGTAGCTGCCTCTGTTGGCCCACAGCTGCATGCTCCACTGGCTGGGCTTGTTGTAGCTCCTGCCTGGGTCGGGTGATAGATTTTTCTTGTACTCCCACCTCCATTACTTGCAGCCTCTGAGTTAGTTCCTGTAGCTGCCTCTCTCCAGCCTGTTTCTCTTCCACTGCTTGTTGTAGATCCCTCCTCAGTTGGCTGTTTGTTTGCTCGTGCTGTAGGAGGTTTCGTTGGAATTCCGCTGTGACTTGCTCATTAGCTTGTAGTTGTCGATTTACTGTCATCAATCGTGTGCTGTTTCTCTTCCACTTGGTGTGTGAGTTGCTGGTTCTGTCGCTGCCTATCCTGTAGCTCCTGCTGTAGGGTGTGTGTGCGTCTCTGGCTATCCTGCAGTTGTCTCTGGCTATCCAGCAGTTGTTGGTCCTTGGTTTGAAGTTCCTGCTGTAGGGTGTCCATGCGTCTCTGGCTATCCTGTAGCTCCTGCTGTAGTGTGTGTGTACGTCTCTGGCTATCCTGCAGTTGTTGGTCCTTGGCTCGAAGTTCCTGCTGTAGGGTGTCCATACGTCTCTGGTGATCCTGTAGCTCCTGCTGTGGGGTATCCATTCGTCTCTGCCTGTCCTGTAGCTCCTGCTGTAGGGTGTCCAGACGCCTCTGGCTATCTCGTAGCTCCTGCTGTAGAGTGTGTGTGTGACTCTGACTATCCCGTAGTTGTTGTTCCTGGGTTCGAAGTTCTTGGGCTAGGGTTTGTAGTTGCTGACGAATTTGCTGAGCTTGCACTTCATTTTGTTCCTGTAGTTCCCTGAGTTGTGCCTTTTGCATGCTGTGGGTGTAGTGGGGGGCCTCCTTGAAGGTAGCTAGCTGTTGGCAGAGGTCCTGGGCTGAGGGGCGATCCTTCTCTAAGTAGCTGAGGCAGCTGAGGGCTGTTGGGAGGAGGGCGTGGGTGGGGTCGATGAGATTGATGTGGGATTTGCGACGTTCTCTGTCAAGGACAGGCATCTTCATGGTACCAGTTGGAGATCGTGAGTCCTCAACCACTTGCATGTCAGGGCCGGGGTCAGGGAACTGGCGGGTCATGATCTGAATCTGTATTACTCCGAAGGAGAAGCAATCTATTTTTTTGGTGTAGACAGGAGGATTTCCAAGGGCCTCTGGTGGCATGTAGGCCAAGGTTCCAGGACACATGGTCAGTGGCGTCATACGTCGGTTTGCATCGAGAAGCTTCGACATCCCAAAATCCGTGATTTTGGCTTTGCCAGCAATCAGGAGCACATTATTGCCGGAGAGGTCGCGATGGATGATTTCTTTGGAGTGGATGTAAGCTAGTGCCTGGGCTATATCGTGGCACAAATCTACCTCGATGTGGTAGGCCAGTAGTTGTTGAGATCGCTCGAGGAAGTGAGTGAGGCTCTCATCACCGAGTTCCATGAGTAACACTAGGAGGCCGGATTCGGGGTCATGGGAGGTCCCGAGATACTCGACGATGTTCGGATGCCTCATGTCGTTGAGGAAGTGACACTCCTGTTCGAACCTTCTCCTGGTTGTCGCAATACCGGGGTCATTGGATTGGAAGAAAATCAGGTGGAGGAGTTTGGCGGCACAGAGACGTTGGCCCCACATGGCTTTGCAGACCACTCCATAGGACCCACTGCCAAGGGTCTCGTTTCTGAATAATCGTAAGTTGCGATCACGTGATTGTGGTCGGTGATCCATGGCTGTGTGAGGGAATGAGAGTGTGTTGTGTAAAGCAAGCCCAGCATGGTGTCCCAGTAAGCAGGAGTGGGCCTTATAGTTTGATATGATAGTGTTGGAAGTTGCCTCTACTGTGTCGTTCTCCCCCGTCCGTCCCCCCCCCCCCTTCTAGTGTAGAAACCATGACCTAAAGTGTATGTGTAGCCTCGATGTTATGTTTGGCCTGTGTATGTGCTAATGTCTGTTGAAAGAACTCGTAGGCCGAAATCTAATGGCGAAAAAAGTGTTAGTGGCAAGACATCATATTCATGAGCAAATAACGTTTTGTTGTATTTGTTGTTTATACAAGGCCTTGTCTATATTCAACTGTATGTCTACATTCCACAATGCATGCACACACATGCGTGCGTGTATACACACACACACACACACACACACACGCACACACACACATACATACACACACACACACACACACACACACACACACACACACACACACACACACACACACACACACACACACACACACACACACACACACACACACACACACACACACACACACACACACAGACACACACACACACACACACACACACACACACACAGGTGGGTAAAGGACGAGGCTATAGCTACTCTGTGGAATGGAATATCGTGTGTGTCATCTGAGGCTGTCCCGTACCATGTGATCACAGCGGCCTCCCTGGATATGGCGATGGTTATCTGGTCAGTCGCAGGCTATAGTCTGTGATATGCAATATTACAGGCGTCCTGATGTTTGTGATAATTGGAACGGTGACAGGGTAGATTTACTCCTGTTTGTTACGTTGTTTCTAACGCTGCTAAATCCCCCCCCCCCCCCCCTGCCCAGTAGCGATAGAATATTTTTGACATTCAGAAAAGGCCTAATTTCTGCTTTCGCAGCTCTCGAGAAAGCCTTACGTCCAGTGCTCGATGAAGACACTCCTGAGACTAGTCACTTGGTGGTTCATTTGCTGTGGCTATAATACCGTGGCAGCCATGTTCCTATGTGACCTGCCTCTTTCCAACTGTACCATTGTTCTCTAGAGCACGTACATGTAGCAACATAGACATCTAGGCAGCGAACGCCTACCATTGTTCTCTAGAGCACGTACATGTAGCAACATAGACATCTAGGCAGCGGACGCCTACCATTGTTCTCTAGAGCACGTACATGTAGCAACATAGACATCTAGGCAGCGAACGCCTACCATTGTTCTCTAGAGCACGTACATGTAGCAACATAGACATCTAGGCAGCGGACGCCTACCATTGTTCTCTAGAGCAGGTACATGTAGCAACATAGACATCTAGGCAGCGAACGCCTACCATTGTTCTCTAGAGCACGTACATGTAGCAACATAGACATCTAGGCAGCGAACGCCTACCATTGTTCTCTAGAGCACGTACATGTAGCAACATAGACATCTAGGCAGCGAACGCCTACCATTGTTCTCTAGAGCAGGTACATGTAGCAACATAGACATCTAGGCAGCGAACGCCTACCATTGTTCTCTAGAGCACGTACATGTAGCAACATAGACATCTAGGCAGCGAACGCCTACCATTGTTCTCTAGAGCACGTACATGTAGCAACATAGACATCTAGCCTACCATTGTTCTCTAGAGCACGTACATGTAGCAACATAGACATCTAGGCAGCGGACGCCTACCATTGTTCTCTAGAGCAAAAATCACGTGCATTTTTTTTCACCCCATGGAGGTACTTTGACATCAGTATTAATTTGTTTTAGCTACACCGCTGTCGTGAGTCTAACCCCCCCCCTTAAAATATCTTGGATTTGCCCCAGGACCTATGCTTTGTCTTTTTTATGTTGTGTTGAAATGAAATTTTGAGTTCCACTCCTTTCACACCCTCCCCTCCCCCCTCCCCCCTCCCCCCGAGATGCTATAAGAGCTCTCAGCAGTGAACACCTCAGTGCTTCAGTACTTACTTTGTTTAGCTATACCACTCCTACGAGTCGGACCCCCTTACCCCACTTTTCAAAATGTCTTAGATCTGTCCCAGGGCCTGTGCTTTGTCCAAAACTTTGAGTTCTACTCCTGTCACGCCCTATAACCCCCTTTCTTCCCATCTCCCACCCTCCATCCTGGGAGCCCATTGTATTCTAACGGCTGATTATGATAGCTAACTGCACATTACAAAGTAATAGATTCCATGCAGCAAATATCAACAATTGATATCATGATAGCAACATTGCAGTTATTATTAGCAAAACAGTTTAAACTAGTGCCTGAGACACACACAAATACAATCTAAATGCTAAAAAAAATCACTAGCCTTACCAGCCATTGTGGTATCTTGTGTCTGTGACCTTCAGTAGCCAACTCCAGATACTGTAATGCTCACTGTAGCCCTCAAACGTCAGCAACACTTTTATTGTCCACAGTCTGACTCGGATGACCACATATGGTTGTGCCAGCGCTATCAGTACTGTGATGTCATAATTTCCTGACCTCTCCAAGTGTATACATAGCTATGAATAATGATGACCCACCACAACAGTCTAAGACTGCACTAGACACACACATGCTGTGCATGTGTGTGTCTAGTGCAGTCTTACACATGCTATGATGGGTACATGCCTTGATCCCCTCACACACACACACACACACACACCATGCAGAGTGCCACCCCTCCCCTTCCAAGTGGCTCCAGAGATCCTCAGCCTACACATCAAGTACTGGCCCATCAGCTGTAACCATGCAAGGGCATGAAGCACTTTTTAGTGTATTTTGCTGTCTTTGTCATGATCATTTTGTAGTGTTTCTAAGCACACACATTGAGCCTAGCAGGTTGCCATTATTATATCTTTGGTCTTTCATTGGCATGATGGTCTACCAGTTCAGTGTGGTGACGTCAATGGTGGCTAATCAGTGACATCTGATCCTCTCTTTGAATTCATAACCAGGAGTGAATGATGTTAACCCTTTACACTGGTTTCCCTGATAAGGCTTTGTATGGGATGCGTGCTGTGACGATAGCTAGCCAGTGAATACAATTTTGACCCCACCCACAAGCTATAGTCATGTCTTGTGTGGTGTTTAGCACTCTACAGCAGATCCCGATGCCATACCACCACTCCAGTGTTTATCCCATGGCCAGTACCAGACCAGGTCTGGCATGAACCGACTGTAGTGTACACACATCACTGCCTAAGAGAGTGGCCAGTAGGAGGCAGTGGGACACAAGCGCTATACACAATCATCAGGTGTGAACTCTTATTATACTATGTTATCACAAGGCCTCACTGTGTCTCTAGCTTATAGCTAGGGATAGAGTATTGAGCGTAAAGTAGCTTGTGACAGTTCTTTGTGTAAAGAAGATCCATAAATTATGCAATGATGAGCCACTATCCACTGATGTCATCAATGTGCTGATAGTCCAGTTTACTGAGTTTGCATGTGCATGTTGTGTTATAAGATCACAGTCGTCAGTGTTATGTTAGTCTGAAACGCCAAACGTACAGCAATTTCTCTGCCCTTTCAAGTTCTTGTACAATGCCATTCTCTGTGTTTTCAAGTTTTTTTGCATGATGTTTTTGGAATGTTCATGAGTGCCTGCTCTATGTATGCTCAGTTTTTATGAAGAAGTTTTGGTATGCATGCATGATGCCTTCGTCAAACTCAGCTGATACTTGCCGGAATCATGTGATGAAGTTGAACACCGGGTCGTTTATGACCTGTAGGTGTATCCAACCTCATGAAATTGGCGAGACAAATTGACCCCCGCCCCAGTGGCAGACATGAGCTTGCACCTCCATTGGGCGCAAATTTCCTGTAGGCTAGTAGTAGAACAGATAAATTGTAGGCCCTGATTATACACAAGAACACTCTATAAATTTCAAATTCAGCAAGCAGGTAGTCTATGATAAATGTACTGTGGCTGCATTTTCATTTCCAGGGGCCTAGCTACTTGAATAATAAATTAATATTGTGACTCGGTCTCAGGTGTACATGTCACCTAGGCTCACCTAAGTTCAGAAGGTCTCATCTGCAGCAGCGTCCTGGAGTATAGGGTAAACGACAAGGGAACCCCCACCCCCAGTCAGAGCTTCCTCAAAAGCTGATCAAGCATGGAGTCACATATCAAAGGTAGCTAGCTATGTCTGCAGCTTTCAGCCTATTCCTACCATTATAGCTAGCTATTAACAATGCTAAAAAAGAAAGCCTATAGTGAGAGAAGCAATTTGTCATACAAAGTGCCTTAGACGTGGACGCCACCATATTGCCTCTCAGGGCACTCAAAATAAAGAGTGGCATGCCCTAGATATCATTAGCTCTTGCATTATGCAGGCAAGTTTCATTATTATGAGGTATACCATGTACTAGCCTCATTCACCCCAACTTCACCACAAAGCCGTAGTGTGGAGCCTGGCTATGGTGCAATGGATTAATAATTGGTGCTTATAATTACTATTAATGGTGATGTGATTGAGGCAGTACTGTAGTTTGTATGCTGCATGTATTATATTATTTTAACTCCTGACTTTCGATGTACCAACAAAAGAAACTAAATCTGATAGTGATGTGTGAACCTATTGAGGTTCAACTCTTGAGGTTCACCGCTTTACCGGTATAACCTATTGAGGTTCAACTCTCAGACGGTTGGGGGTTATAATACTGAATTTGACACTCGTCTGACGGATTGTCGAAATGGTGCGCTCGTTTGCAGACTGGGGTTCGGAGCGTTATCTCCCCAAGGTGATCAAGTCGGGGATCGGGCCCCCTGTACACGTATTGATCTTCGACTTTCTACGACCTAGTAGCAGAACGCCGGTTCTTTCTTCGGATCCCGAAGCTGAATGGACGACTGGGCACGTTGCGGTGCCCACCGTGATTCCCAGTCGCGCCTATCCAACGCTTCTGGGGCAGCCATACCTCTACAAGTATGTCTGACCCTGCAGGAGGGATGGGAAGCTCACTAGGCGTGTTTTGTTTTTTTCCAACTAGGCCTGGGAGAATTGTTTATAAGTTTTACCGTCCAGGAGGGAGGGAGACTAGTTCTCTAGTTACAGGTATAACCTATTGAGGTTCAACTCTCAGAACGGTTAGGGTTTATAATACTGAATTTGACACTCGTCTGACGGATTGTCGAAATGGTGCGCTCGTTTGCAGACTGGGGTTCGGAGCGTTATCTCCCCAAGGTGATCAAGTCGGGGATCGGGCCCCCTGTACACATATTGATCTTCGACTTTCTACGACCTAGTAGCAAGAACGCCGGTAACTTTCTTCTCCCGCGAGGGCCGAAGGATTCCGAAGCCGAATGGACGACTGGGCACGTTGCGGTGCCCACCGTGATTCCCAGTCTCGCCTATCCAACGCTTCTGGGGCAGCCATACCTCTACAAGTATGTCTGACCCTGCAGGAGGGATGGGAAGCTCACTAGGCGTGTTTTTTTTCTTCCAACTAGGCCTGGGAAGAATTGTTTATAAGTTTTACCATCCAGGAGGGAGGGAGGCTAGTTCTTTTTTCTTCTCCAACTTATAAGCTGTTTCTCTTTATAGAAATACCACGAATAGTCATCTCTATCAGTACTAAGCCTGGGAAGAATTATTTGATCGTCTAGGAGCTAGCTACAGGCTTCTCTTGCCCCCTCCAAGTTAAGTTGTTTCTCTTTATTGAAACACCACAGATAGTCTATCAGTACTAAGCCTGGGAAGAATTGTTTATAAGTTTTACCATCCAGGAGGGAGGGAGGCTAGTTCTTTTTTCTTCTCCAACTTAAGTTGTTTCTCTTTTATAGAAATACCACAAATAGTCATCTATCTATCAGTAGTAAGCCTGGGAAGAATTGTTTGCCCGTCAAGCTAGGGGCCATATCCATTGGCTTCTTTTTTTCTCTCTCCAATTAAGTTAAGTTGTTTCGAAATACTACAAAAGGCCGTCTATTTATCACTATAAACCTGGGAAAATAATTTCAAGTCTGATAGGCTGATGGCTACTGAATTATTCATTATCTACAAGCACTGAATATTAACGTAACAAAATAGTTGGAATGACAAGTCATTAGCAAAAGCACACTAGCAGTATAAGCCCTAGTTTGTGGTGAGTTCGATGAGCTCATTTTTTATGTTAAAGCTGAAACAGGCAAAACATGTACATCAGGGTCCCAATAGCATGTGGTTGCTAGTGTTAAGGAACCACAAAGACAAATTAAAGAGCAAAACAAATATAAACAGAAACAAAGAAGAGTTTAAATACACAAAACAATACAATTTACAGCAGTTTTAAATGAAGAATATAACACAAAATTCTGGGGTACACTGTTCCACAGTTTTACAAAACTAGTAAAAAGGAGGAGAAAAAACAGGTTTTTTTGTTTTTGTGTTTTTGTTTTCTGTTGAGCACACAATATAGCACTATAATGGCAATTCCAGGTGTTCAGCAGACTCAAAGGAGCCATGCATATAGGGGTGGCAATGAGGCAGTGAAGCATTTAGAGTAGTAATTGTTCAACATATTTGCATTGTCCAGCTTATTGTCTGCACATGTACATCAGACTGCTGCATTAATTGATGCTATTGTGACTGAATCCTTCCTCTGCTGTTTTGAATTTCTCAATGCTGATGTCACTTTATTACTCATGCCTTTATATTTTCTCCAGAGTTCAGTTGACCCTGATGACTTTGCCCTTTGGAATAAAGTGTTTCTGCTTTTGCATGGCACAGGAGATTCATGCGTGTACTGGGTAGAACACCCTTTGGGATACAGGTTTCCAGGGTAGTCTTGAAAACATTTTCCCAGCTTTGTACATCAGGGGTATCCAGCAAGTGTTCCTAATCTAGTATAGTCTGTTTGCTTTGTCAAAATCAGTTTATCCAAACTGCTTATATTATAGTTGGCTTAGTATATGTAAAAGTCTCCTAAGATATCTAGAGAGACCATTATGGTCAGAGTTAACTATAGGGGGTATAATGATATGGAGCTCTCCTTCAGCTGTGCAGGGGTGGATACAAGGGCAATGTCTAGCAGATGAAAGATAAACTGTTTCCTATTTGATGCTCTAAGATTTGGGTTAGCTACCACGAAAATTCAAATAACCTAACTGACAATAAAAGTAACCATTTAAAATTTAAAGGTATATAAAATCTTAAAATATGAATGCCTAGAAGACAAAGAGGACAATTTGTATTGAGTGGAAAGAGTCTAGGGGTGGGTCCGGTCCAGGGGGGACCATGCCCCCCCCCCCTTCTGATTATGCTAAGTGCATGCACGTAACATAGTTATTACAGCAGTAGCGTTTATGAGCTTTGTTTTCTATAAATTTTTATTGTACAAAAAAGCACGTACAATAGTATCCAAATTATAGCTCGTAGCTAATACGCAATGGCATTATAGCAAGATGCAGACACTGTACTGATACATGAAGATGTACTTGAATACAGGAATATATATATAGCGTGAAAATTGACAGTGAAAAGAGCTGAAAATGGATGCCCTTTAGAACTCCAGTACCGTAGTCTTGTGCGGTTTTGCCGGTGCTTGTTCACTTTCGGCCAAGAAGGGTTCCTGCAGCCATGCTTCCCTCGGCCCCTCCTCTTCCTTCTCCCTTCGGTTGATGCTTATCAGCTTAACCTTGTCCCTCTCGAGCACCTTTGGCACACACTTCATCTCGGATCTGCTTGCAGCGCTTGTGATGATCAGATACTGGCAAGAAATGAGTGGACAATGTACCAATGAGTATACAAGCCACTTGTGAGTTAGTTTCGTGCCTAAACGTTCACCCCCCCCCGCCCCCCCCTGGCGAAAAATCGTCTGGTGTACTAAATGAAAAATTTCTTGTCATAGACACCTTTCTGTTTTGGAATTCTAAAAGATTGTAGCTTTTAGTTCTTCTGTAGAGTTGGTAGACGTTAGTTTGATAAATTATCAATACTATTGGTCAATTAGAATGCAAATTTAAAATACACCGTATATACAGTGACCAATCACACACAAGATTTATTATCAGCAAATATTGAGTCTGTGATGATAAATTTCGCTTAGAACACCAGACTTTACTTCACTACGTCACAACAATTTACACAACTGGTCAGAATATACAAGCCAACGTATGAGCACACATCCCACAGCCAAACAGGCAAACAGGCAAAACAAGAAACTGAAGTCCCCCACCTGCTGCGGTGTGGAGCATGATCCATCTCAGGGTGACGTTACAGTCCCTGAGGCAGGTCATCAGTCGGGCAATGTTGTCCAGGACATAGTCCTCGACTAGAGTACCCTCAGTGAGGTACTCTTCGACCTGAGATGATGTAATGATGATGTAAGCAGGGGAACAATGATGTAAGGTAGCAATAATGGTGATGTAATGCTAAATATTTGATGCTCATGGGCTTACAATGATGCAATAATGATGCAATGCTGATGTAATGTTTTGAGACCACATGGCACAGTCTCCTAACTGATTACTAAATGGAGCTAAAGATTTCTCGTACCTGTTTGTGCAAAACTGGCGTCTTTTGGACGATGTACTTCACTGCCTGAAGTGTGTGTGTGTGTGTGTGTGTGTGTATATGAAGGGATTGATTGAAACCAGGTAGCCCAACAAGATGTTAGCTAGGCTGTGGATGACACAGACAAGAGCCTAGAGTTTCAGAGGAAAAAGCCAACTAGCCTCATACCCAGGCCTTCCTCACAGTTATTTTTCACAGCCGTGAAAAATTGCCTCACGGTCTAACAATCATGAAATAGATCTTGGCTAGGAAGGCCTAGGTATGAGGCTACACATGCACAAAGCCAGGTAATGGTAGCCCCGTTCCTAGGCTCCCCCCCCCCGCATGACATGAACGAGGCTAGGTGAAGGGATTGACGGACCTGCTCTTGGATGTTGCCTGGCTGCAGTGTGTTGTTGAGGGCAGTCCTGGCAGCTCTGTAAGGCTCCCACGCATCAAGGAGGTTCACTGTGATACCCATGTACATTGAGATTACCTGTGTGTGTGTGTGTATGTGTGCGTGTGCATGTGTTTGTTTGTATGTGTGTGTGTGTGTGTGGATGCATGTATAAACAGGGTAAGGAGCAAGGTTGTATAGAAGGATTTTCACTATGGGTGGGAAGGATGTTGCATGCAGAGGCGTGCGTACCTCCAGGAAAGTGTGTAAGTTCGAACTCTACCAGGAGTGTCCCTACTATTCAAGGACTACAGCCTGTCCACAATCTCTATCATACATTGACTGCAATAGCTATTCAAGAACTGCAGTCTGATCATCCCTAGCCTCGTTCTCAGTCCACGAAGGGGGGGTGTGGCCTGGGTACGAGGCTAGATCATCCCAAGCTGAGCAGCTCACCCAGTTGTCGGGGAAGTGCTTGTCCACGATCTCTCTCATCTGGGCCTGCTGGTTGTGGAGGATGTGGGGGGCGAAGTAGAGGATGACGTACAGCATGCTGGCCTGCGTGGCGAGGGCAGCACTGCGGTGCTCCGGGTTTGGGTAAGTCGAGATCTACGTGTAGGAAGGGAAGGGGGGAGAGGGAGGGGGGAGGGGGAGGGGGAGGGGGAGGGAGAGGGGGAGGGGGAGGGGGAGGGAGAGGGGCAAGAGGAAGAAAAAGGCGAGAAATTACACATGCTATTTATATGCAGAGAATAAGCATACAAATTAACCACACCCATCAACCACACCCACCTGGTTGTAAATGTCATCCGACCGCAGCCTCCCAATCACCATCTCGACGTAAGTCTGTGATATGGGAATGCGACTGCAGGAGAAAGAAGTGAAGAAGGTAATTAAGCAAGTGCTTATAGAGTGCTACAGAAGAGTTCTTTTTTAAAGCTGGTGTGTTTTTACTGACTGGAAGGTAGGCCTGAGCCTAATCTGCCGGCAGAAATTTGGAAGAAAATTGGGTAGGGTTTAGCAGGAAGATAATGCTGGCAAAATAGGGACTATTTATATGCAGAATAATTATTAGGCAACAGCATTGGGATAAACCAGCAGGGTCTGTCTAGTCAGTCTGCTAAGTCTAGGAGTGAGGCCCACCTGGATTCGGTGCAGCAGAGACTAGTAGCAGTGAAAATGCTTGTAGCCTATTTCCCAATTCACCAATTGCAAGACTGTTAAGTCTAGTGATACAGTGGGTACATGCGACTGCAGAGACAAGAAGTGAATTGCATACTCACTGGTAATTAAGCAAGCATTAAACGAGAAAAATAGGCTCACTTGAAGCAAAATAGGCTTGGTTTACTGGAAAGCTAGGTGTGTTTTTACTGACTGGAAGGAGATAGATGAAGTAGCTAAACATACCAAACTGAAGCCCAACTTAATGTGTTTGTGACATGTACAGTACCAGATATATGGCTTCAAATGTTTACGGTAGTGTGAGGGGAAAATGTACAATTTCGAGTTATACTTCCAGTTGTACATGTTGTGATTATACTGAAGGCTTCAAGGGGGCCCAAAAATTGGCTCAACTCAAAACTCTGCAGCTACCTATCGAAATTGATCTTTTGTGCGAGTAACTTTCAAATCCTGGGAATTAAAATACCGTACTCACGCGTTGTTAAGCGCACACACTTATACCTCCACAGGAAGGAAATGAGCGCCTAATAGTGAGGGGGAGGGGGGAGGAGGGGGAGGGGGGGGAGGGGTGATTTCCCACATTTTACCCCATACATACGCGAAGTAGTCTTCTGGGTATCTCGGAGGTCGCTTCGGAATTGGAGTTCTCTGGTACCCGGTTCCACGCAGGAGCTTACAGACATCGTCAATATTTGAATCGATTGATGCTTCGCTGGTGCTGTAGCGGTGGAAAGCCACTAACATCCTCTCTCGAATCGGCCCCTCCATCTTCATGTCCACGATTAGTAACATGACACCGTAAAGAAAGAGAGCTTCACTCTGTGAGGATGTGAGGGTGTGTGTGTGTGTGTGTATGTGTGTATGTGTGTGTGAGAGAATGTGTGTGTGTGGGAGGGTGTGTGTGTGAGAGAGGGTGTGAGTGTGTGAGGGTGTGAGTGTATGAGTGTATGTCAAGATGTGCCTATTACCAAGTCTTACAGTCCATGAATTTGTAGTTACTGCAAGAAAGAACCAGTACCCATCCACCTCGGAACGATGAGACCACCTCAATGTATAGCATACATGTACATGTAGGTCTGCCGTTGAGTATGAGCCCACCCTAGGTCTGCCGTTGAGTATGAGCCCACCCTAGGTCTGCCGTTGAGTATGAGCCCACCCTAGCCTTGCTCCCAGAAATACGAAACAAAAGCCACAGTTTTGATATGAGGTTGAAGCCCTCCCTCCAACTCTTCCACTCACCAGCAGCTGTTTCCCGTCTTCATTGAGGAGGACATTCTCCAGCGTCTGCTGGATGTACACACCTTCTTCCAGGTCTTCGAGAAACCTGGAGGGAGGGGGCAAAGTCATGTGACAGTCATGTGACTGCAGGGTTAGTCATGTGCTAGTCATGCAACTGCAGGATTAGTCAATGCTAGTCATGTGACTCCTAAACAACAATAGGGAGCTAAGGCATGGGTACGAGACTAGTAATTTAAGGAGGCACGGGAATGAGACTAACAATTTTCACTCCTTAATTAAATTTGCAAAGTTGCAATCAGAAATAGGTAATAATACGACCACTTTCTCTATAAAAAACAAGAGGCGGTGTACGGCAGTTGGAATGATCTTGATGCTACCTACCTGTTCAGGTCAGTGACGTATTTGTGAATGCTCTCGAAAGTCTTGTAAAAGCGGGTGAGAATTTCCAGGTGGTTCTCACGGAACTCTTCATCACGATCTTGCAGCTCCTGCAGTAAAAGAGAGCAGGTATCTTTCCATAACCGCCGAAATCCGCGACCCAACCACCATAAAAGGAAGGGTCCGCTTTTTCGCGATCCTGTGGTTCACGAGAGTCAAAATATCATGTGACAGCAACGAAAGATAACATGCAATGCTTACCTCACGTGAGTTAGCATATTGACACACATGCACGTTAACCCTCCTGTGATTCACAGGATCACAAATATAAAAAAATTAACCACTGCTTCCACACCCTTCTTCTTTCATTGGTTGGCCGTGGTTTTCTGAGACTACCCAATTGGAATGCAGCCTGCGGACCACACCGCTTCTTTACTTGCAGAAGAACTGTCTGTCTAGATTGACACTAAAGAGGCAGCTTCTAAGTGGGGTGTCCGGACAATGGGGGGGGGGGGGGGAAGCGTCTGGACACAAAATTCACTTCATTTCAGGGACCTTCCTTCCTACAGTTGTACGTATCACAAAAGCGCAGAGACTCATGATACTACATAATAAATGCACACAGAAAGACCCTACAAATTTTCTACATGTCCAGACAACCCTGCTCCCGCTACGGAACGCTACAAACTGAACGGGTTCATGGAGTTGAGCCTGCATTCTAAATAATGCTACCCTACAAAAGGCCCCTAAAACAGCCTTGGAGCATCAACAATGCAACCGTCACCGCAGCTGGACGCTATCAGCACTAACCGGGCTGTCATCAATCTTCTTCTCGTAGTATTCCTGGCCCTCGAAATAGGAGAAATCGGGGAGGATGAATCGGTAATTCTCCAAATCTTGCCGTTCCAGGCGAAACACAGGGGGGATAAAATCAGAGAGTCGCAGCAGCTCTGCTATGATGGCATTACCGCGGCTGACCAGCTTCAGAATCGTCTGGCCGCAAGGGTTTTGCTCAGCAAGAAAATCCATCCTTTGAGACTTGAGTCGGACGCCGACGTAATGGGTAGGGTTTCCCCCTTAGCTGTCACATGATCTGAGCTGTTTTAGCAGCCCCACCCACCACATTGGCGATACAGCAAGCTGCAGACATTAGCGCTGTATTGATACAGGACGACATGATTATGATACCAGAGGGCAATTCAGCAATAGTGTATGACTACAGTGTGAAAGAATGGATGCCCTTTAGAACTCCAATACTGTAGTCTTATGCAATTTTGAAATAATACTTCCATCATCAATACAGCGTCTACTGACTCTCTACATTGCCCCATGGCACCGGTAGGTGGGAGAACTCTGCTCAGCCAATCTCGGACATCACGCATTTCCTGAGAAGGAGATATACGTAGAATCATGGGATAATACAACTGTATAAGACTTTGTTCCCATGGCCCAGCATTTTTACCCCCCCCCCCACCTTATGTTGTGCGTGCATATTGTTATACTGTGCCCTCAAATATTTATGATGGTCATAATGTTAATTTTGACACAAATCACACCCCATAGACTGTACCGTTCTAACTTTGCCAACATCCTAATTTAGTGCTCTTGCATTTCTTTAAATATTCATATTATTTTTAGTATGCTGCATGGGCTCTTACTCAAAGGCACACTAGTCTAATGGCATACACTGGCTGTCTTGTCTCTCTCTCCCACAGCTACAGCAGTGGAGGTGAGGATGGCTACGTGAGAGTGCACACGTTTGACCCGTCCTACTTCAAATTTAAAATAATTATGCATACATGCAACTGTAGCTACATTTCATTATGTGTTACTCATAATTATGACTAAATGAATAAAAAAACCTACTGTTAAAGTAGCCTCAAATCCAGGCCTTCCTCGCCCAGATTTTATCTCGCAGCCAGCGAGAAAGGCCTGGGTTGGAGGCTACTGTTAAAGGTGCTAGGGAGATTGGCTACAATTGACCCATAGCTATATTATTGAAGTACAGCCATGCACTGTGTTCCTTTGAATATAGTAAGTGCATTTATGTCCTGTGGACATATTGATGAGTCACAATGGATCAACTTGGCCAGCTGCTGCCCTTTGTATGTGACTCAAAAAAATTATACTCTCTTCACACAGCTGTGTACCAGCTGCAGAGCATATTCACTCTAGATTTTAATTGTCTGAATTCAACTTCAGAATAACTGATGTGAAGGTAAATGCATGAAGGGTCTACTAGTACATGTAGTAGTTTTATTAAAACACATTGCAAAACCAGTGGGGTGGTACATTGTAACTGAAAGTTCTTAAATAAAGGACACATTGGGACTAGCCTCGTACCCAGGCCACTGGGAACGAGGCTAACATTGGGACATGCTCTGTTGTCCCTTGTCAGGAGGCTAGTTTGCCAATAAAATAACCAATTGGTGCATTCGGTATGTCCTCTATTTGGAGATTGTCTTTATTTCGAAGTGTCCTTTATCAGAGGCAGGTTGTACCTCTGACGATAGCTAGTCTGCTAAAGTGGGTGGGCGTATGATACGAGACGGCCCATTAAGCGGGCGTGCGCCCGCCCCGCGAGCAATACCGCAGGCGGCCCCGATCAGGCAGCTGCAACTTATTAACGCTCAGTCAGTCAGCGAATGTCCGTCGGTCTAGCTAGCTGTGGTAGCTATGCCACTGTACGTAGCTCAGTTGCTGCCTTTTTTTGTTAAATGCAGACAGGAATACTAGGCACTGCATTTTTCTCTAGTGATGTGGTGAAGCGACGCTAGAATTTTTTTATAGCTACTAATACTTCAAATTCAAGTGGACTTCAAGCAAACAGGAGCCAGGTTAGTGCATAGATAATATAGCTTCCTAAGGAAGCTATATTATCTATGGTTACTGCTAGAGTAGTAGCTGGCATGCAGTAAGAAAGCGTTTCAACCGCGCAGGTCGAAAGCGCTTTCTTACCACTTACCCGCTAATTGCCTGACCCTATAGCCTTAGGCTAATTTTCTCTTTTAATTTTGCAAGCTTTCAATGACGTAAAGCTTTCAATGACGTAATGTTTGTATTTATTATTTGCTCCTAATTCCCAAGGTCAGGCACTTTGCGGGGTAAATTACCATGCCAACTACTAATTAGATTATAATTAATTAGTAAACAAATTAGCAATGCCCACTGAACCGGAAAAAGTTGTCAAATAGCATCAAAAAAACAAACTTACAAGAATCAGTAACAGAATTAACAAGCAAACAAGTTTTCTTCAACACAATATTTCTACTACATCAGTTGCAGTCCCCAACAACCGCCCCCTGCCTCCGATTTCGCCTCCGACGGCCATCAGCTTCCCATTGAGGATGGCTACTAGAGCCCAGCATCGAGCGGTTGGCATGTCTCCCATGGCTTCCCACGAGTCTGTTGTTTCTTTATAGACAAAAATGGCTGCAGTGTCCTTGCCATCTTTCCACCCTCCCACGGCAACCAGCTGCCCACAGAGGGTGGCACAGGAGGAGAGGAAGAATGGGGCATCAGCTATACGCCGCCATTTTGTAGTCTGTCTGTCTGGTTCCGGTTCCGTTCGTAGCTTCTCGGTCTGGGACTGGAGTAGTTCTGGTACGGAGCAGGTGAGGACTGAGTGTGTCGGCCAGTCTCATCGAAGCCACCCATCAGGTAGAGCCGCTCACGACAGATCGATATGGTAGCCTCAGAGAAGGGGCGTGGCAGGGAGCAGGCAGTCGACCATTGCTTAGTGTCAATATCCAACACCTCCACTGTCGCTAGTCTGTTGTTGTAACGATCGCCCTCCCCTCCAGCGACGATGAGGGAGTGGCCACTGCACACGGCTGCAGTGAAGCGCCGAGCAGTGGGCATCGCTGGGAAGTGTGGGAGCCATTTCATGGCCCCGCCCTCCCCCATGAGACTGAGGAGGGAGTTGGTTACTTTACCGCTCACATAACCTCCCACCATTGTTAGGATGTGCTGAACCACCACTAGGGCGGTGTAGGTGTGTGGGGTGTCTGGTAGCTGACGCCATTTCTGTGTGTCTGAGTCATAGCTATAGACTTTAGTAGAGCCACACCCATTGAAGTACGCCATTTTGGAATCTGAAGCTGCAGATCCTCTGTACATTCTCTCTGGTGCTTTAGACTCTTTCTGCCATTTCATGTCTCGTATTGTCTTCTGTTGCACGAGAGCTTTTTGTGGAGGTGTTGCTGTCCGCTTCATTTGTTGCAGCTGTTGCGTTTTTGGTTTCTGTAGCTGCCTCTGTTGGCCCACAGCTGCATGCTCCACTGGCTGGGCTTGTTGTAGCTCCTGCCTGGGTCGGGTGATAGATTTTTCTTGTACTCCCACCTGCATTACTTGCAGCCTCTGAGTTAGTTCCTGTAGCTGCCTCTCTCCAGCCTGTTTCTCTTCCACTGCTTGTTGTAGATCCCTCCTCAGTTGGCTGTTTGTTTGCTCGTGCTGTAGGAGGTTTCGTTGGAATTCCGCTGTGACTTGCTCATTAGCTTGTAGTTGTCCATTGAGTTGACGTAGCTGTGTCTCTCTGTCATCAATCGTGTGCTGTTTCTCTTCCACTTGGTGTGTGAGTTGCTGGTTCTGTCGCTGCCTATCCTGTAGCTCCTGCTGTAGGGTGTGTGTGCGTCTCTGGCTATCCTGCAGTTGTTGGTCCTTGGCTTGAAGTTCCTGCTGTAGGGTGTGCGTGCGTCTCTGGCTATCCTGTAGCTCCTGCTGTAGTGTGTGTGTACGTCTCTGGCTATCCTGCAGTTGTTGGTCCTTGGCTCGAAGTTCCTGCTGTAGGGTGTCCATGCGTCTCTGGCCATCCTGTAGCTCCTGCTGTGGGGTATCCATTCGTCTCTGCCTGTCCTGTAGCTCCTGCTGTAGGGTGTCCAGACGCCTCTGGCTATCTCGTAGCTCCTGCTGTAGAGTGTGTGTGTGACTCTGACTATCCCGTAGTTGTCGTTCCTGGGTTCGAAGTTCTTGGGCTAGGGTTTGTAGTTGCTGATGAATTTGCTGAGTTTGCACTTCATTTTGTTCCTGTAGTTCCCTGAGTTGTGCCTTTTGCATGCTGTGGGTGTAGCGGGGGGCTTCCTTGAAGGTAGCTACCTGTTGGCAGAGGTCCTGGGCTGTGGGTCGATCCTTTTCTGAGTAGCTGAGGCAGCTGAGGGCTGTTGGGAGGAGGGCGTGGGTGGGGTCGATGAGATTGATGTGGGATTTGCGACGTTCTCTGTCAAGGACAGGCATCTTCATGGTTCCAGTTGGAGATCGTGAGTCTTCAACCACTTGCATGGCAGGACCGGGGTCAGGGAACTGGCGGGTCATGATCTGAATCTGTAGCACTCCGAAGGAGAAGCAATCTATTTTTTTGGTGTAGACAGGAGGATTTCCAAGGGCCTCTGGCGGCATGTAGGCCAAGGTTCCAGGACACATGGTCAGTGGCGTCATATGTCGGTTTGTATCGAGAAGCTTCGACATCCCAAAATCCGTGATTTTGGCTTTGCCTGCAATCAGGAGCACATTATTGCCGGAGAGGTCGCGATGGATGATTTCTTTGGAGTGGATGTAAGCTAGTGCCTGGGCTATATCGTGGCACAGGTCCACCTCGATATGGTAGGCCAGTAGTTGTTGAGATCGCTCGAGGAAGTGAGTGAGGCTCTCATCACCGAGTTCCATGAATAACACTAGAAGGCCGGAGTCGGGGTCGTGGGAGGTCCCGAGATACTCGACGATGTTCGGATGCCTCATGTCGTTGAGGAAGTGACACTCCTGTTCGAACCTTCTCCTGGTTATCGCAATACCGGGGTCATTGGATTGGAAGAAAATCAGGTGGAGGATTTTGGCAGCACAGAGACGTTGGCCCCACATGGCTTTACAGACCACTCCATAGGACCCACTGCCAAGGGTCTCGTTTCTGAATAATCGTAAGTTGCGATCACGTGATTGTGGTCGGTGATCCATGGCTGTGTGAGGGAATGAGAGTGTGTTATGTAAAGCAAGCCCAGCATGGTGTCCCAGTAAGCAGGAGTGGGCCTTATAGTTGGATATGATAGTGTTGGAAGTTGCCTCTACTGTGTCGTTCTCCCCCGTCCGTCCCCCCCCCCCCTTCTAGTGTAGAAACCATGACCTAAAGTGTATGTGTAGCCTCGATTGGGATGTTATTGTTGGCCTGTGTATGTACTAATGTCTGTTGAAATTGTTTCTAGAACTCTTATGCCGAAATCTAATGGCGAAAAAAGTGTTAGTGGCAAGATATCATATTCATGAGCAAATAACGTTTTGTTGTATTTGTTGTTTATACAAGGCCTTGCCTGTATTCAACTGTATGTCTACATTCCACAATGCATGCACACACATGCGTGCGTGTACACACACACACACACACAGGTAGGTAAAGGACGAGGCACACACACACACACACACACAGGTGGGTAAAGGACGAGGCTATAGCTACTCTGTGGAATGCAATGTGGTGTGTGTCATCTGAAGCTGTCCTGTACCATGTGATCACAGCGACCTCCCTGGATGTGGCGATGATTATCTGGTCAGTCGCAGGCTATAGTCTGTGATATGCAATACTACAGGCGTCCTGATGTTTGTGATAATTGGAATGGTGACAGGGTAGATTCACTCCTGTTTGTTACGTTGTTTCTAACGCTGCTAACCCCCCCCCCCCTGCCCAGTAGCAGTAGAATATTTTCACCATTCAGGAAAGGCTCATTTTTGCTTTCGCAGCTCTCGAGAAAACCTTACGTCCAGTGCTCGATGAAGACACTCCTGAGACTAGTCACTTGGTGGTTCATTTGCTGTGGCTATAATACCGAGGCAGCCATGTTCCTATGTGACCTGCCTCTTTCCAACTGTACCATTGTTCTCTAGAGCACGTACATGTAGCAACATAGACATCTAGGTAGTGAACGCCTACCATTGTTCTCTAGAGCAAAAATCGCGTGCATTTTTTTTCACCCCATGGAGGTACTTTGACATCAGTACTAATTTGTTTTAGCTACACCGCTGTCGTGAGTCTAACCCCCCCCTTTAAAATATCTTGGATTTGCCCCAGGACCTATGCTTTGTCTTTTTTATGTTGTGTTGAAATGAAATTTTGAGTTCCACTCCTTTCACACCCTCCCCTCCCCCCTCCCCCCTCCCCCCGAGATGCTATAAGAGCTCTCAGCAGTGAACACCTCAGTGCTTCAGTACTTACTTTGTTCAGCTATACCACTCCTACGAGTCTGACCCCCTTACCCCACTTTACAAAATGTCTTAGATCTGTCCCAGGGCCTGTGCTTTGTCCAAAACATTGAGTTCTACTCCTGTCACGCCCTATAACCCCCTTTCTTCCCATCTCCCACCCTCCATCCTGGGAGCCCATTGTAAAATTCTAACGGCTGATTATGATAGCTAACTGCACATTACAAAGTAATAGATTCCATGCAGCAAATATCAGCAATTGATATCATGACAGCAATATTGCAATTATTATTAGCAAAACAGTTTAAACTAGTGCCTGAGACACACACAAATACAATCTAAATGCAAAAAAAATCACTAGCCTTACCAGCCATTGTGGTATCTTGTGTCTGTGACCTTCAGTAGCCAACTCCAGACACTGTAATGCTCACTGTAGCTAGCCTTCAGACGTCAGCAACACTTTTATTGTCCACAGTCTGACTCCGATGACCGCATATGGTTGTGCCATCGCTATCAGTACTGTGATGTCATAATCTCCTGTGTGTATACATAGCCATGAATAATGATGACCCACCACATGTTATGATGGGAACATGCCTTGATCCCCTCACACACACACACACACACACACACACACACCAGAGTGCCACCCCTCCCCTTCCAAGTGGCTCCAGAGATCCTCAGCCTACACATCAAGTACTGGCCCATCAGCTATAACCATACAAGGGCATGAAGCACTTCCTTAAATTTAAAGCAAAGTTAAAGCAATCCTTTTCTTTTTACAGTGTAGTCTGTTTGCTTTGTCAAAATCAGCTTATCCAAACTGCTTATGCAGTTGGCTTAGTATATGTAAAAGTCTCCTAAGATATCTAGAGAGACCATTATGGTCAGAGTTAACTATAGGGGGTATAATGATATGGAGCTCTCCTTCAGCTGTGCAGGGGTGGATACAAGGGCAATGTCTAGCAGATGACAGATAAATTGTTTCCTATTTGATGCTCTAAGATTTGGGTTAGCTACCGCGAAAATTTAAATAACATAACAGACAATAAAAGTAACCATTTAAAATTTAAAGGTATATAAAATCTTAAAATATGAATGTCTAGAAGACAAAGAGGACAACTTGTATTGAGTGGAAAGAGTCCAGGGGTGGGTCCGGTCAAGGGGGGGGGACCATGCCCCCCCTCCCCCTTCTGATTATGCTAAGTGCACGTAACATAGTTATTACAGCAGCAGCGTTTATGAACTTTGTTTTCTATAAATTTTCATTGTACAAAAAAGCATATACAATAGTATCCAAATTATAGCTCGTAGCTAGTACTTGAAATGCAATGGCATTATAGCAAGATGCAGACACTGTACTGATACATGAAGATGTACTTGAATACAGGAA
Organism: Phakellia ventilabrum; assembly: GCA_963921505.1. Lineage (NCBI taxonomy): Eukaryota > Metazoa > Porifera > Demospongiae > Axinellida > Axinellidae > Phakellia > Phakellia ventilabrum. The sequence goes on along the minus strand of OY997402.1, from coordinate 4,599,903 downwards.
TATATAGCGTGAAAATTGACAGTGAAAAGAGCTGAAAATGGATGCCCTTTAGAACTCCAGTACCGTGGTCTTGTGCGGTTTAGCCGGTTCTTGTTCACTTTCGGCCAAGAAGGGTTGCTGAAGCCATGCTTCCCTCGGCCCCTCCTCTTCCTTCTCCCTTCGGTTGATGCTTATCAGCTTAACCTTGTCCCTCTCGAGCACCTCTGCTACCATCTGCCTCAGCATCAGGGAGGTCACGAGAAGAAAGAGCTACATGAAAAGAGTGTTTTATGATAAGCTCCACACAGTATCTCAACCCAGAACTGGAGTGTATATTAAAGTTGTGATCTCATTCTCAATTACATAGCTTTTTTTCACTTGGCAAAAATGTAGCTAGCTGAGACTGGGAATGAGACTATAACAGGAGCTGCATGGAAGGCACTATATTAATACTACCAAGTACAAAGATTCATGTACATGAAAGAGAGAGAATATAGTCTTGGAAAGCCATCGATCTTCCCACTATAGCTCCCGATGTAATTTTTGCATTCATTGTCAGTAAATAATTCATTCTCCACCCAGTACAATTTCCAGCATGTTCCACGTATGGTGTAATTCATTCAAACTGCATTCGAATGGCATACTTACCTTTGGCCGTACAGTCACACTCTGTTAATGACCAAACACCGTTGTGGTGCAAAACACCAGTATATCTCTTAGGAGAACTACATGAGTATACATGTGTCAATTCCTAAGTACCACTGTAAATATTATATGGAAATGCATAAATTTTCTGGCAATCAGACTGAGATATAATCTTTATCAATTTTCACTATATGGTTTCTTAGAGCGAAGCGGTTTGAGAAATACGTTAGGCATAGAAAATGAGAATGCTTTATATTTAAGAAACTGTACTGAACCCACTGATAGATATCCATATGCAGTCTGTTTGACCAAAGTAGGAAGTCAGTATTATATATATATATATATCACTGTAAAAACATAATCATAAATTTAACAGGAAAATTGTTACATAGCATTTGTTTATTTTTTTGAGTTAAGGAAAAACCCTTGGACAACTAATCCAACTTGTATTGAAGTTTTATAGCCCCAAATTTAAGGATTTAACTCCTTACTGATCACAAGATAATGCAAATTTTATTCAATTTTTGGCAATTTTTTCTAAAATCTGCACTACACATGTATGGCTTCTGTATTGGTTATATATGGGAAAAAATTTTCTTTTGGAAATGGGTAAAAAGTACTTCCTTACTGTTTTTATACATTTGTAAGTGCTGTAAAGCAGTTGTAACCTAAAAATTAAGAATTTTAAAAAAATTGCTCTCTTGCTCTGTAGCACTGTAGTCATTGGGATCTCTTGGGAATATGGTGCCATTTATTCATTTGGAAATAAGATGCAACTGAAGTAACCATATTGCTGTTAAATTTATGATTCACTTTTTACAGTGATATATATGTACTGGGGACAACTTCTGCCACTTCCCCCCCCCCCCCCATTACATTGTCTATGGATATCCACTGATGTATGTCTCCAAGAGAGATAAAACAATATTATCATTTCTGTAGTAACATTTTGGGCCAAATTCAACAAAACTAGTATGTGCTAATGCATGACATTAGCAAAAATGGTCTATTGATGTAAATGCCACATCACACTTACTAGAATGGACATGTCGTATGGCTGTTCCAATGTAGCTAGCGAACAGTGAAACTGCAATGGAGATGAAAGTGAGCACATGGCAGTATAATCTATGCTAGCTGATCTTAACACAACTAGTGTACACTCTAGCTATCAAGAAACCAATGTACCTCCCGAGAGAGATAATGCACTAGAAAGGTGTTTGGCTGGGCGTTGTCTTCAATGCTTTCGAGTAATCCATCTGATACCTATAGAGAAAATGTAGTAGGTACATAATATAGTCATAGTTATGACAAGAGTGCATAAAAAACTTTTCCCTTCTTGTTAATAAAGATAGTCGCTGGATAGCATTATTATGCAAATGCACAGAAATTATTATGTTCTCAGCCATGGGGGCATAAAGCGTGAGGAACAACTTCGTACTAGCCATGCTAACTCCTGTAGTCTAGTCTAGAGTTGCATAGCTAGGCCCCCACTCTTTCTTTTACCTCAGCCTCAAATGCAGGGTATGCAGCTATCCCACTGGTTTACAGAATATCTAACTTTACAGAGTAAACGTGGGGTAGCTAAGAATCCTTACTTTCTGCAATTGAAGGTAGGTGTAAGTCCAAACTGTTCCATAGCATATCAGGTTGGCCAACATGAGCACTGCATACTGAAAAAATGAACTTATATTAACTCATTCTGTCTCATGAGTAGAAGGATTGATTAGTGACTCATCCCCAAGTAGTCAAAACAACTAACCTATTTTTTGCAGTGATATATGCATATACTAGAGCAGAGAATCATGCAGTACCTGCTCTTTGTAACAAAGGTCAAGGTTTAGCCCTCCACCACCAAATTTAGGCAGTGAGTAACAACTAGAAACAGGTGCTTATGCTTGCGCCATATGTTAGCAGCCTATACTCTAAACTATTAAGATGCATAAATGCAATTTGTAGAGCGTGTAGAAGCATGCGATTGCACCATGTATCTTAGTGTGTTACATCTATTTAACAATTAACTTACCGATAGAAGTGCGGTCTTGATTCTTGTCAGTGAAGCAAAGATTCCAAAGAGCCCTATTAGTAGAAAAGATGAGGAAGACGTCAATATTCAAATGTCGTACCCTAATATCAAAAGTACAGACCACTCCATATAATATTGTAATTGACAAATACTGTACAGAAATACAAATAAGTAGTCAGCATATTTTATACAATTATTCATGTGGCTATTAAATGACGCTAACATTGACAGAGCCTTAATACATAGTTATGCCCCATTGTTGTCAGTCGAAGGACTCACCACAGACAAACATGAATGCTCCAAGAGAAGCATACCCAATGAACACAGTCCGCAGCTGCATAAAGAACGTGTAAAAGGATCAGGTAATCAACCAGTGCCACTATATACACAGGCATAGTAATAGCAGATAGTTGTCTGTAGCTAGCTCACTGGGAAATACTTCACCTAAGGAGGAATTGCAAATGGCACAGGCCACTATATCCTGGCCTGCCTGGCTGGGTTTCTTGCTGTTAAAAAGTAATAATAGGACTTACTTTAATTAAAACTGAGTAGCTACAGTAATTAAGACTGCAAGTTTCTGACTAGATGGTCTGATGCATGAGGTGAAGATTTTTTTATGAACAGCTGCTGCCTCCAATAACCTGCTGAGCCACAGCAAACTTCAGAGATACGACAGTTTCTAAGCGGTTAACTTAGTACATGTATACTGTGCATGCATTTGTCTCATGGGAAGCTATACTATCTAAGGTGCCAACAGGGTGATATACAGCTAAGCGCTACGCTCAGCTAATATCGATATCACACTGTGTGATATACGTATATCACATGGCAAGGCATGCACGAAAACTGAACTACAGCTTGAAACTGCCCGACACAACTTACGTCCATTTACCATAGTGACTCCCAGCAACTATCAGCTGCATGCCATGAGACAAATCAGTTAGACCATGCCTACTGGCGATATCCAATAATCCCTAAGGCTCCATGCCACTCCCGGGATTATTGGATATCACTTTGTGTATTTGTGATAACGCCCTGGTAGGCATGGTCTAACTAATACATAACATTGCTCGTTGACGTCGACATGGTATGTCAAGATCCCGTCCTGATGTGCACCCCAGATACCTACATGTATAGCTTATAGCTATAGCCAGGCCCGGAGGAAGCAAAATTTGAGTGGTCAGGCCGAGACTATGTGTGTATATGTATAAACTGCGCGCAAAGCGCACAGTTTCTAGGGGGGTCTGGGGGCATGCTCCCCCAGAAAATTTTTGAATTTTAGACGTTCTCAGATTGATTCTGACGCATTTTGGGACACTTTATGCATGGACAGACAGACAGACAGGTAACTATAATATATAAAATTAGAAATTAAACTCATAAAGTAATGCATGCATTAGTAAAATACTCACACTATGAATGAATGCACGTGTTCTGCGCGCGCGCGCTGTGGTCTCGAGCTCATACCCGGGTACCCATAGTCTCGTGCCCAGACCAATGTTCACCTCGCGCCGAACGGGGGAGGGCGAACATAGGTCTGGGCACGAGACTAGGTACCCATGCACAAGCTAGCCATGGCCGGCCTAGGCGAAAACGGCATTACGTAATTGGACACGCCCCTTGCGATCTAGCTGTCGCCGTACGGCAAGTCGCGCAGTACTAAGCTACTAGTACTGCACTTCGATGACTTTTCTGTGAATCATTGCTGAAAACCTACAAGGTACTTAGTGAAAAAGTGGTCCGGCCAAAACCGGACCGGCCGGACCGCTTCCGCCGGCCCTGATAGCTAGTTGGTTGGCAGGACTAGTCACCAGCATTCTACAAGTTTAATACTGTCACCCCAGTATAAAATACATTTAGTTGCATGGTGAAATGATTAATGCATGATATGGACTTAGGCTATTAAACGAATTTTCACTCACATCCACTCCTACAATAACAGCGAAGTCTCTGGTGTAGAGGACCAGCCACAGGCTCACTCCCACAGCAGCAAGAGATATAGACTGCAAGAAAAAGAAAAAAAAAGCAAGTTGCAGTTTGCGCATGCATGCACTTCAAATTCAATCGTTCAGTGATGGAAGTTCGGGACACTATATCTATGTTTTTTAGTCAAACTACGACCAGGTAACTTTTACACTACTTGAATGGCTTGAATACTGGGTAGCCTCTAGCTAGGTAAAATGGTTCTCGATGAAATTGCAATCCACAGGCTTGCTTTAACCCTTTGCTCTTCAAGCTAATACATTGTGGAGGCAGACGTCTACTGTTTAGCTGTTTTAGCTATTTGTAATTTCAGTCAGACCAAGAAGCCACCCCGGCATAGAGAAACGGTTAATGCGTGCTGCTTACACAAGCTGCTATGGAGAAAACAGCAATAGTCCAGGCCTGTCTGGCATAGTCCTTGGTAGTTTTTAGACCCATGATCCTTGTGAGCCGCGATATCACGATCTTTCCGTAGTAGTTAGTACAGAATACTTACAAGTGCACAGCTAAAACCGTTTCGGGGCGTTACCGACAGGATTCTAATTAGAGGACAAAGATAACCACGCCTACTAATTGGAGGGCGTGGGTGTCTGGGCACGAGACGGGCAACATTCTTATTGATAATTATGCAGGTAATTGAAGGTGATTGGGTGGTTTTCCCGGGAGGGAAGCTAGAGAAGGGTCCAGTTTATGTCTCAGTTTCGGGAGAGAAAATTGCAGATGTTTCCAGAGAGGCCCCATCATCCGACAGCTCTCCCCTGCATGCCCATGTGGTGACCCCAGGATTCATCGACTTGCACACACACGGAGTAGGTAAATTCCAATAATTTCAGATTCCATATCATAACTATAATATTAATGTGAACTCTTGATCATAGTAATTAGCGCTGTTTATTATTAACACAAGCCACGCCCTTTGTTTATCCAGATCTTCTTTCATTATATTAGGAGGGAGCGATGATGTCATTAACTTCTGGATGCATCCAGGTATGAGACCGGACTATGTCCTAGTCCCATTCCCAACCCATCTGCCCCACCTCCTTTACATGCAAAATTTTGGCCAGTTAAAATGTGATTCACAGTTTTAATGTTGTCCAGTACAAATTTAGCACCTAAACGCTCTAGAATGGCTGCTGAAAGTTCTCCTAATGTCTTCACGATGGTGTATTTTCCCAAAGGAACAGTCCTGAAAAGCTCTTGAAAGAGAAACAACGGAACTGTGCAGCCATCTTTATTTTGTGATTATTAGTGCACACACGTACTGATGATGTGTTCAAATGAAAACGATTTTTTTTTTGGAATTTCACCTAAAAAAATCATCCAGCCGGAGACAATAAACTGTGAATCAGATTGTCTGATATTGGGGGGGGGGGAATGCCAATTTTTTTGGCACGTATCCAGGGTCGGGCAGAATGTCTATGTAGAGACCAGACACTGTTAATTATAACTAGCACCCTCCTACCGACTTTAATAATTCTTCTGTTTTTTTTTTACCTATGTTATTTAACAAATGTTATGAAGGGGGAAGTGGTTACTTCTATAATGATATCTATGTGTGTTGAAATGCTCATAGTTCACAGTCAAAAGACTAGCGTGGTCAGTGGTTGATAGACATGCAGTTTGAAAAAATGGCAACTGGTTGCAGTCAAGGGCTAAAAATCAACACAGAACAGTCAAAACCTGATTAAGACTATAGTCACAACTGTGTCTGTGAGTCAATGACTCACAGACGCAGTTGTGACTATAGAGTCTACAAATAAAGGTCAGTGACTCACAGACGCAGTTGTGACTATAGAGTCTATGGGAGTGCATGACCCCTCGTCTCTTTGCAGCTTGCACAATAATTATTAATCTTCATTCTCAGAATATTCACAGCAGGTATTCCTGAAGCATGGCACAACGTCCTTCCTGGCCTCCGTGGTCTTCCCTCGGACTGGAGGCAGGACTGGAGAGGTCCTCTCACGACTGGGGGAGTGCGTTGGGAGGACGGGGCAGGGTGCCGTGCTAGAGGGGGTGCACGCAGAGGTGAGAAACTAGTTAAATTTCATTCCCATTCACCATTCTGCAGGTTTTTTCCCCATGTTCTGCCAAGAAAAGGTGGCTAGATTTCTAATAGCCTCGTCTCCAGGCCTCCCTCTGGATTTTCTCTCACAGCTGTGGAGTGATGAAATCTAGGAAGGGGGGACGGGGGGGGGGGGGGGGGGGGGGAGGGGGAGGGGGGGGCTAAAGGGGAGGCTAGGTCTCTCACAAGGTTATTCCTGCTGCTAACGAATGAGTCAGTAGTCTGACAGGGAGGCAGGAGTATGTGAGGTGAGTCCAGTGTTCTCGCTAGGCCTATACCAAAGGGCACTGTGCCCTTTGGGGCATCTAATGTGCCCTCTGGGTCTGCCCCAGAATCACTAATGTGCCCTTTGGTTTTTAGTGACAAATTGAACTACTTCAACCTGAATAGGTTGGGGGTTGGCTTAAAACGGTCAGGAGTAACAGTTTACACTATTGAATAACCACAAAAGAGACTACAATGCACTTTAACTACTTTAAATGAATTATTAATTGTGCCCTTTGGACTGAATATCCTGGTGAGAACCCTGGATGTGAGGTCACATGAAAATGCTCTATAAATAATTATGAGTGTGGGTGCTTATGTGATAATTACTAGTTGGGAGCAATACCACAAATGATGTTATTTGATATAAATGCTCTTTGTCGTGGTTCACCTGTTTCAATAGTGTTACATTTTTGCAATTTGTCCATTTGTCAGTAGTAGCATTCTTGAGATGGTTTCAACTGTGATTCTCTGGTGTCCACACCAAGGTACTGAATGGATGCTAAAAAGTGCTAGCGTTGTTGACAGTCAATTGACAATTTGAAAATGGGCAGGGTTATGTAACTGGTCAAAGGCTAAAACATCTGGGCAGTCAATGCTCAAAGCCTTAAAAGAGCAGATCAAGATGTCGACCCAAGACACAGTTGTGACTATAGAGTCTACGGAGTGACCCCTTCTCCTTTCTGCTGGCTAGCTAGCACAATTTTCTGAGCAGCGAAACGAGTTCACAGCACACCACATCCATAATTTGTGATATGATTCAGGCTCAGTAGAAGGTTAGGTTTGGGGAAATGTTAGGCTACATGTAGTTTATTTATTAGTGGCGTTATTTGGTCACATTCCCATGTAAGGCTAATTGATTACATTCCCATACAGGGTCCAATTGTGCATGACCTGGGTGCCATGCCACCCGCTGACAGTGCAATGTCGACAGAGAGATTCGAGCAGCTGTTGGATTCCATTCCCAGCCTGAGGGTGATGACCATCAGCCCTCGTCTCGAGGCCGAGCAGCACTACCAGAGAATCAAAGCCCTCCTGAAACGGTACGGAACTAGGACCTGGAGCCTGGCTTTGAAGAGTCATGTGAGGCCCTATTTTTGAGACCTAATTAGTGTGACCTTTGTACTATGGACTTTGGGGTTGATAAAATGCAATTTTTCCATGTTTACAGTAACTACAATTTTCGATTTTGCATACGTAACTGTGGGCCCCTAGTACTCAGTTCATTAGAACACCGTGGAGGTTTTGCTGTTCCAGAGTGGGTATGGCTACATTCATGAATAATTCATTAAGTATTGTGAGTGACCGTTAGCTACCATTCTTGCCCTCCCCCTCCTTCCCTCCCTCCTCCTTCCTCTCTCCCTCCCTCCTTCCCTCCCTCCTTCCCTCCCCCTCCTTCCTCCCTCCCTCCCTCCCTCCCTCCCTCCCTCCTTCCCTCCCTCCCTCCTCCTTCCTCTCTCCCGCTTCTTCCTCCCTCCTTCCCTCCCTCCCTCCCTCCTCCCCTCCCTCCCTCCTTCACTTTCACTTTCATAAATAGAACTGAGCATTCCAAGCTCTGCGTGCCAATATCACTATCATTCCAATGTTATTACATCATCATGACAGCATCATTACATCATTGTATTTTCCACAGTGGCATCCTCCCAGCCCTGGGCCATGACAGGGTTGCCACGGAGACGGACATCCTGGGTGCCCTCTCCCTCAGCCCGAGCAGAAGTCTACACATCACTCACCTCTTCAACGTCTGCAGCTTCCACCACAGGTACTTCCTGGGAGTGTCGTCAAACCGGTAAAACCGGAGAGGAAGCATGTAATGTATGTATATTAATTACATCAAGTGTGTACAACACTAGCTGAACACTAGCTGAAGCCGGCTAGCTTGCCACTCAGCCTCAATCCTCAGTTTGCAACTCAGTGTCCTTTTCTGTTTCATGATTGAGAATGGAAACTGGGAGTCTGGGAATGGAGACTGGGAATGCAGCTGCAACAGACCCAAATCGCACTAATTACTTACATTGTATGGTCATCCTCAGTACGCAGATTTATCTCGGGTTATTTAGTTAGTTCAGACGTCTGCCTTGAGGTTTAAAGGTTATTTACTGGAGTTCCCATTCCATCCCATGTGTAAATACAATTTGGGTTCATGTGGGGTAGCCTGGAACCGAGGCTACTTCTTCAGCATTAGCTACAAGTAGGCCTTCGACACCATGCAGCCATGGCGATTTCTCCATGGCTGCGAGGATGACCTCCATGCACGGCTGATGGGATACAATACTTGATTCTGTTGAGGCTACATCACTTTATCTTACCACAGTTGCTGTGTGCATGAATGCTAATGTCCACCTACGCAGGTTGCCAAGTCTGGTGAACTTTGGCCTCGTTGAGCAGTTTCCACGGCTACCGCAGTACAAAGGGCTCCGCCCACCGACAGTGGAGCTGGTGGGAGACCTGGCACACGTGTGAGTCACACCCAGCGACGCCCAAATCCCAGGCTATAGAACCAGCTGGAGGGTAGACTAAACACTATTCGTGGTACATGTACATCCCAGCCTCGTTTCCGTCTCCCCCCACCCCAGGGTTTCATTGCTTGCAGTGCAGAAAAGTGAGAGTGACTCTTGCTGTAGTATAGAATGTGAGTCAATCCCACTTTTTCGAATTGCAAACGTTGAGACTGGAATCAAGGTTAGTCATTCCCGGTTTTCCATACTGGAAGTTAGCCTCGTTCCCAGTCTCCATTCCCAGCTTCCATTCCCAGCTTTTTTTCCTGCATGTTGTAAAGAAAGCGCTTTTTTTTTACAATATGTGAAAAAAAGCTGGGAGTGGAGACTGGGAACAACACCAAGGTAGTGGTAGCCTCGTTCCCAGGCTCTAGTAGAGGGGAGAGTACTCCGCCCATGCAAGATCCTGGGAACGAGGCTAAGGTGGTTGTAGAGGGGGTGGAGGGTTGTAGATCGAGGGTGTTGGGGGTGGTGTACCATACAAAGTAGCTGATAGTTGGAGTTTTTACGTGCAGTTGACAGCATGCCTGTGCTCTGGTCCCCAGCCACCCCATGACAGTGGCGGCAGTGCTGAAGGCTAGAAGCTTCCGGAACGTCTGCTTCGTGACTGACTCTGTGATGGAGCCCAAACCTGGAGCCAGGGTCAAGTACATGGAGAGACAGTGTAAGTGGCAGCTGTAATATTGCCGTAGCAACCAGTCACATGACTCAAAGTGACCAATAGCTAGCTGGATTCACCTTCCATAGCCTCGTAGAAGATTCTTCTTACGGTACTTCCCCGACCTACAGTGCAGGTTTCACCGGACGGCAAGACCCTCTCGCTGGTGGGGCAGGAGACGCTGGCCGGCAGCTGCTGCTCTCAGTTGGACACTCTCCACAGTCTCGTGAACACCCTGGAGGTCCCACTAGGGGAGGCGGTGGCCATGTTGGCCGAGAACCCAGCTAGGTCAGTAGTGAGTCTCTAGCCGTGAGAAGACCTTGTAGCCAGCCTACCAGATTTTTATCTCGTAGCTAGTCCTGGCCTCCAGGAACGCAGCTTTTACAATTTAGTCTTTTACCAAGCGTTCCCCAACCTATTGGCTATTTTCTCGTTAGTTTAACTTAATTGGCGGTTAACTTTAAGATAGTTATTTAAGCTGTTTTATTTAGATACCCGTAGTGATCTACTATTACTCTGTGTAGGTTCACGCTAAGCCTTGATTTTTAGATGTATTTCCACTACCACCGAATTGTTCAAGACAGGAAGTTTGGGCCCTAGGGCATTGGCCCCACCCCCCGGACATAGCACTGAGTCCCGGCCCTCCCCTTCGACCCATGGGAATGGGGCCTGCCCACTGCGACACCTGCATTAATACCCTATGTATACGGGCTAAGTTTCAACCCCATTAAAATAGCTCTAGTACAGGCAGGAACGCAGCTTTTATAATTTAGTCTTTTACCAAGCGTTCCCCAACCTATTGGCTATTTTCTCGTTAGTTTAACTTAATTGGCGGTTAACTTTAAGATAGTTATTTAAGCTGTTTTATTTAGATACCCGTAGTGATCTACTATTACTCTGTGTAGGTTCACGCTTGATTTTTAGATGTAATTCCACTACCACCGAATTGTTCAAGACAGGAATTCTGGGCCCTAAGGCATTGGCCCCACCCCCCGGACATAGCACTGAGTCCCGGCCCTCCCCTTCGACCCATGGGAATGGGCCCTGCCTACTGCGGCACCTGCATTAATACCCTATGTATACGGTCTAAGTTTCAGGCAGGAACGCAGCTTTTACAATTTAGTCTTTTACCAAGCGTTCCAAAGGGAGTGAGAGTGTGGGTGGCCCTGCAGGGACATAATGAAATTGGCTACACATGGGTGACTTTGGTCACTAGTGAGCTAAAGGGACTCCCTCCCACAGGATTGTGGGGCTGGGGCACATTGGGACCATCGAGGCTGGCAAGAGGGCCGATCTCCTTCTGCTGGACCAAGAACTCAACTTACAAAGAACCATTATCGCAGGAAAAACAGAATTTCAGAAAGAGCAATGAAATTTATACATGCATGTACAATATTGAGCGTAATGGTTGCATTGTGTGAAGATGTAGTCATTATATTCATGTTTTAATTAGCGTGAACTTAATTAACCCTTTGTGTAGGCTTTGTACATGTATACCTATAATAACAGCCTCGTACCCAGGCCTCCCCTTGCAGCCGTGGAAGAATTGCAGCTGCAAAAAAAGCTGTGAGGAGATGCCTGGGTATGAGGGCATATACCTATATTACGGCATGCATACTTTGGTACATGTATGCACGTTATGTAAGGCATTTCCACTGACTGCAGTACTAGTTTGCATGCATGCCTTTATTGTGGCCCCTTCTGGCTCCACTTCTAAATATTGTTACTGCTACCTCTCCTCTAATTATCTGTATCTGGAATACAAAATTACTCTAGTGATTTTACCACGTGCCAAATCTAGTATGTAGCACCCTGTATGTTGTAATATAGTGCCCTAATAATTATATAGCCATATAATTATGGCAAGTATGCATGGTGTTTTAAAACTTAGTCTTTACAACGGTTTAACAATGATTCACATGACAACACAAAGAAGGCCGAAAGTTACAAGAGAAGAAAGATTGAGAATCAGTTGCCATTACTTCGAGAGAACCAACCACAGCCTACAGGTGCCATGACACCAGCTGCTACTCAGTTGCCTTAGCTTTCCTCTTCGAAGCGGCAGCGGCCGCCTTTGCCGTCTTCTTGTCTCTCTTCTTCAGACCATCCAAGCTGGCTTTCAGGAGGTTAGCATACGCCTACAGGGAGCAACGTCACATACTGTGAATACAATTTCACTCCAGGTATCTTTTTAGTGCACATGTACATGGCAGTGTAGCTTTGATTGTGTACTCACTACCAAATCTACAGCTAATACTTCAACCTAAACAACATAAAAAATAAAACTAACATCTTAGAAATTAGTAGCAACCAGTAGAACCTAACGACAGGAATCGAAGGCCAAGCCACACCCAAGATTAAGGTTATTCTACAGTTAAAAAAATGGATTCAAAAATGGGAGGACCCCCAGTCACCAGTGCATGGGATTCTGAAAATAAGTACACCATTTATTAGCACATAATGAGGCGAGAAGCGGAAGAAAGAGCAGGAGTGAACCCCCCCCCCCCCCCCCATAGCAATGTGTTTCCCACTCTCATGCAAAAGACCCCGTACGAACCCTGCTCACCATTTGGAAGCGGGTCACCTCCCTGGCGCTGATGACGGTGCTGATGGTCCTCTTCCCATTTGAGGCTCTCATCAGACACAGATTCTCTTCCGGTTCGGGTGAGGCCGCCTTACCTTTGACCTTCGGCCGAGGCTTTGTGCGGCCATTGTCTGAGTAGGAGAGAGAGGAAGGGAGGGAAGATCACTTCTAGCCATTTCTCAGACTCTACTCCACAGCGTTTGCCGCCATCATTTCTAGAAGCACTACCACTCTTTTGCCAATCATAAATATAAACAGGAAGTAACTGCAATTACAACATGTGTGACATCAATCAAATAAGGTCTATAATCGCCAGGCACTCACTAACTTATGCTGTGCCTGTCAATTCCAACTGGAAGTTTATCTGCTGCCAGGGAATATTATAACATTCACTATCGGCCAACGGGCAATCATTTAATTTTTCTCACATTTCTTCATGGTGAGAAAGACGGAGCCGGAATGTCTGGTCTGCTGGAATAACTTCGTCAGTCCACTGAGAAACTGACAGCATGTGTAGGTAAGTGTGTGGGCATGTAGACATAGATTAATACCTATGATGTACGTGTGTATGTGAATAAACAATAAACCAAATTACTAACGTTACACTGTTACTTACACATGCGTTAAAAATTAAGTATCCTTGAATAAACATGGCGTGAATGTATGCGTACGAGTACATGCCATAATATATTAAAGCTCATATTTAAAATCATAGCTAAATTGTTTCAGCTTAGCTGACTCACTCCATCGTTGTCCAAGAGCACCATCGCTTGTGTGTTGTTTCCCCGAAACCCGAAACTCGTGTATCGGAGGCGTAAATGGTTAAAAAGCCGCTTCACTAATTAATATGTCCTACATTTGTAATTGCAGGCTCTTCTCACACTCGCACTAATTACGCCAGTTGCAGAACGGCAGGGGGCAGCGTGAGCGGCCAACTTTCTCTCTTCCCCAACAGATAGAGCATGGCCCTGGTTGATGGATGCTCCATTGACAGTTAGCTGCTGTAGGGTAGAAATAACCGATACGTCAAGGGCGGCAGGCTGGCCCCGCTTCCAGCAAGGAAAGTAGACATCGGCTGGCCGACTGCTGGACCCAGGGATGAGTGATGGCACTTCCCTCCTAGGAGCCAAAGCTGCAGACTGGGCAGCAGAGAACAGAGCATCCCTAAGAGAGTCATGACGGTGGATTCTGTCACCATTCCCACCACACCCAACTTGGTGGTCACCGTAGGGGTCAGCAGCAGCCTGGCATACTGGGCATCGAGTCCCCTCCTCGACCATCTGCAGGCCTAGCCAATACTGGAGACAGAGCCTAAACTCCCAGTCATGAAGATGTAGACCCAGAGCGTGTGAAGGCACCACGTTAAGCCAGTCTCCGGCATGGGGAATAGCAGTAGAGAGGGCCAGAGCTTTGGAGCGGGTATCAGGAGCGCTAGAAACGAGGTCAACAAAGACAGCCTGGTCTATGGCCTTGGAGAGGTGACGTTGACGAAGGGGGACGTCGACATCCGCAATAGAGGACCAACCCTCCCTTCCCACGGTTTCAGCCATAGCATCAAGGGCAGCAGCCAGATGTATTGAGGGACCAGGGACTCGACCGCAGATTCTGGCGACTAGCTGCCTCGACTGGTCAAGGGATCCAATGTAGGCAGCAGGGGCGTGGAGCGAAGCACGCCTGATACCCAGACCACCAAAGGACGATGGAAGAGAGGCCTTCAGGCAAGCCCAGTTTGGAAGGGGCCCACCAGCAAGATCGATCGGAAATAGCCTCCAGCATGACATTGTCGAATTTGGAATAGGCCTCTTTTATGTGACCAGGTGGACATGTTCGTAGAGCGAATGACACTTTTGGGAGAGCAAGGCAGGATCTGAGGATGGTGGTCTCCATTTGTGAATCCTGGAGGTCTGGAAGGCGGTCTGGAAGTGAATATCCGTCGGTCTAGCTAGCTCGGTACATAGTCTGCTAAAGTGAGTGGGCGTATGACATGAGACGGCTCATTAAGCGAGCTGCAACTTTTATTAACTGTCAGTCAGTCAGTGAATATCCGTCGGTCTAGCTAGCTGTGGTAGCCATGTAGTCTCGGGTACCCGAGACTAGTAGCGTTTAGTTACGCTAGAATTTTACTTAATACGCAGCTCAGTTGCTGCTTTTTACTTCGGCCGCTCCGCGAAGAGTATTATGTTGGGTTGTACGACCGTTGTACCACTTTTGTACCACTTTTCAATGAATACAGTTAGCAGGCAATGCCGCTGAGAGTGATAGACACATATAAGCCATTGTTTGACACATCTGTACAGCTGTGGCAGAATGGCTTAGTGGATAACGCACGATCTACCATACCTAGTGCACCTGGTTCGATTCCAAGTAATGATAACCGGTTCACTCTTTTTTTTAACATCCAATTTTTTTTCTTTGCAGCTTTTTTTTAGTAGTTTCTTCAATATTCCCTTTTATCTATACTATTTAAATAGTTATTATTATTTTTTCTATTGAGAGACTGGTTATGTCCAGCTATATATGTGTGCTGGTTGGGCTCTATATAGCTAGAATAGCTACACGAAGTTGCAGCTTGCACTGAACAGTTCAGGTAAGCCTATTGGTGCTAGGGCCAGTTAGGGCATAGATAGTACTAGTACAACTACTTTACTATTAGCTATCTAAGGGGTTACTGAGGTAGACTAAGGCTAGCTAGAGGCATAATTTAGGCATGGTTAGCTATAGCCATGCACAGTGTTATAGCTAGGTTTAACTATAGTCTGAAGCAACAGTGTAGCTAGGTAAGAGCAGGGTTAGTTGAATTGTATATCATTAAAGGTAGGGTTAGTGCGGAGTGATGTCTGTTCACATAGCTAGCTAGCTAGCTAGACAAACATCTCTCGTCAGACGTCACTAATATCACAAATAGCTATAGGCATTAGTTACTAAAGAGTAATGTACATGTGCTTGCATTGCTCGGGTGTGAGCACATGCTGACATGGGAAGGCTGGCCCGTAGGCTGATCTGGTGTGTGCTCCAGTGTGACCCGGCATTGCTTGGTTTTTTGGGATGCTGTCCCTATAGCTAGCTAGCTATGAAGTTCAAATTTTTGTGACTTGTATAATATATCTAAGGGGTTAGCTGAGCTAGACTAATGCCAGAGGCATGAAATTCTTATTACACTGCATAAACATGGCAGACTATTTCACCTCACTTAAAACTACACAACCTATACTCATGACACATCCTATTTCACACTATTACAGTAGCTAACTCATACACGGACGCTCCGCTGCGAGTTTTTAGATCTCTTAGATCATCTTCAACCTAAGAATCATAGTCATGCAAACTAGTATACACTCACACATACATGTACACCTGTCTATGACACACACCTTACCTAGCCCCAGTCGGTGAAGCAACAACACCCGCGTAAAACTAGCATGCTCATAGAACCTGCAGCCAAATAATTAGCCACATGCAGTCTCAAGGTGCGCTTATGTTTTCCTATGAACTGACCCAAGTTGTAAAAAAGTGAGCTTAAAAGAGTAGCATGGGGGGAGGGGGGTTGGGGGGCAAAGCCCTTTTTTTAAAAAACATATATATATATATATATTTTTTGGTTAAATGCCTTCAAACCGACGGGAATACTCATTTTTCTCTAGCCGCTGTTCCAGAGCTAGCGATAGCGAAGCAGTACAGGAGCCTGTTCTTTTAATGCCTACCTAGCTAGTGCTGTGCCTTTCAAACTGAAAGGCGTTTAGTTACGCTAGAATTAACTTTTTATAGCTACTAGTACTTCAAATTCAAGTTGACTTCAAGCAAACAGGAGCCAGGTTAGTGCTAGAATAGTAGCTGGCATGCAGTAAGAAAGTGTTTCAACCGCGCAGGTCGAAAGCGCTTTCTTACCACTTACCCCGCTAATTGTCTGACCCTATAGCCTTAGGCTAACTTTCAATGACGTAATGTATTATTTGCTCCTAATTAATTCCCAAGGTCAGGCACTTAGCGGGGTAAGTTACCATGCCAACTACTAATTAGATTATAATTAATTAGTAACAAATTAGCAATGCCCACTGAACTGGAAAAAGTTGTCAATAGCATCAAAAAAACAAACTTACAAGAATCAGTAACAGAATTAACAAGCAAACAAGTTTTCTTCAACACAATATTTCTACCACATCAGTTGCAGTCCCAAACAACCCCCAGCCTCCGACACGGCCTCCGACGACCATCAGCTTCCCATTGAGGATGGCTACTAGAGCCTCGCTTCGAGCGGTTGGCATGTCTCCCATGGCTTCCCACAAGTCTGTTGTTTCTTTATAGCCAAAAATGGCTGCCGTCTCCATATCGCCTCTCCACCAGCTAGATTTACATCCTCCCACGACAACCAGCTGCCCACAGAGGGTGGCACAGGAGGAGAGGGAGGATGGGGCATCAGCTATACGCCGCCATTTTGTAGTCTGTCTGTCTGGTTCCGGTTCCATTCGTAGCTTCTCTGTCTGGGACAGGAGTAGTTCTGGTACGGAGCAGGTGAGGACTGAGTGTGTCTCGCCAGTCTCATCGAGGCCACCCATCAGGTAGAGCCGCTCACGACAGATCGATATGGTAGCCTCAGAGAAGGGGTGTGGTAGGGAGCAGGCAGTCGACCATTGCTTAGTGTCAATATCCAACACCTCCAATGTAGCTAGTCTGTTGTAACGATCGCCCTCCCCTCCAGCGACAATGAGGGAGTGGCCACTGCACACGGCTGCAGTGTAGCCCCGAGCAGTGGGCATCGCAGGGTAGTGTGGGAGCCATTTCATGGCCCTACCCTCCCCCATGAGACTGAGGAGGGAGTTGGTTACTTTACCACTCACATAACCTCCCACCATTGCTAGGATGTGCTGAACCACCACTAGGGTGGTGTAGGTGTGTGGGGTGTTTGGTAGCTGACACCATTTCTGTGTGTCAGAGTCATAGCTATAGACTTTAGTAGAGCCATTCTTATTGAAGTACGCCATGTTAGAATCTGAAGCTGCAGATCCTCTGCGCATTCTCTCTGGCGCTTTAGACTCTTTCTGCCATTTCATGTCTCGTATTGTCTTCTGTTGCACGAGAGCTTTTTGTGATGGTGTTTCTGTCCGCTTCATTTGTTGCAGCTGTTGCATTTTTGGTTTCTGTAGCTGCCTCTGTTGGCCCACAGCTGCATGCTCCACTGGCTGGACTTGTTGTAGCTCCTGCCTGGGTCGGGTGATAGATTTTTCTTGTACTCCCACCTGCATTACTTGCAGCCTCTGAGTTAGTTCCTGTAGCTGCCTCTCTCCCGCCTGTTTCTCTTCCACTGCTTGTTGTAGATCCTTCCTCAGTTGGCCGACAGTTTCTTGAAGTTGTTTGTTCGTTTGCTCGTGCTGTAGGAGGTTTCGTTGGAATTCCGCTGTGACTTGCTCATTAGCTTGCAGTTGTCGATTTACTTCATCAATCGTGTGCTGTTTCTCTTCCACTTGGTGTGTGAGTTGCTGGTTCTGTCGCTGCCTATCCTGTAGCTCCTGCTGTAGGGTGTGTGTGCATCTCTGGCTATCCTGTAGCTCCTGCTGTAGGGTGTGTGTACGTCTCTGGCTATCCAGCAGTTGTTGGTCCTTGGTTCGAAGTTCCTGCTGTAGGGTATGCACTCGTCTCTGGCTATCCAGCAGTTGTTCGTCCTTGGTTTGAAGTTCCTGCTGTAGAGTTTGTAGTTGCTGGTGTAGCTGTTGAATTTGCTGACCTTGCTCTTCATTTTGTTCTCTGAGCTGTGCCAGCTGCATGTAGCGAGGGGTTTCCTTGATAGTAGCTAGCTGTTGGCAGAGGTCCTGGGCTGAGGGGCGATCCTTCTCTAAGTAGCTGAGGCATCTGAGGGCTGTTGGGAGGGCATGGGTGGGGTCGATGAGATCGACGTGGGATTTGCGACGTTCGCTGTCAAGTACGGGCATGTTGGTTGTTCCAGTTGGAGATCGTGAGTCTTCAACCACTTGCATGGCAGGACCGGGGTCAGGGAACTGGCGGGTCATGATCTGAATCTGTAGCACTCCGAAGGAAAAGCAGTCGAGTTTTTTGGTGTAGACGGGAGGATCTCGGAGAGCCTCTGGTGGCATGTAGACCAAGGTTCCAGGACACATGGTCAGTGGCGTCATACGTCGGTTTGCATCGAGAAGTTTTGACATCCCAAAATCTGTGATTTTGGCCTTGCTTGCAATCAGCAGGATGTTGTTGCCAGAGAGGTCGCGATGGATGATTTCTTTGGAGTGGATGTAGTCTAGTGCCTGGGCTATATCGTGGCACAGGTCCACCTCGATGTGGTAGACCAGTGGTTGTTGGGATCGCTCGAGGAAGTGGGTGAGGCTTTCATCAGCAAGTCCCATGAGTAACAGTAGGAGGCCAGAGTCAGGGTCGTGGGAGTTCCCGAGGTACTCAATGATGTTCGGATGTTTCATGTCATTGAGGAAGCGACACTCTTGTTCGAATCGTCTCCTGGTTGTCGCAATACCGGGATCGTTAGATTGGAAGAACATGGGGTGGAGGAGTTTGGCGGCACAGAGACGTTGGCCCCACATGGCTTTACAGACCACTCCATAGGACCCACTGCCAAGGGTCTCGTTTCGGAATAAGCGTACGTTGCGATCACGTGGTTGTGGTGGGTGATCCATGGCTGTGTGAGGGAATGAGAGTGTGTTGTGTAAAGCAAGTCCAGTATGTGTGTCTCTGTAAGCAGGAGGATAGCTATTTTATATGTTGTGTTGTGTTAGGACCATACGAAAATGTATTGTCTCATGAAGATGTTCACCACACCCACATCCAGCTACTGTACTTTGGATTACTGAGACAGTATGGTCTGTAGCCTCATTCCTATGGTTTCCCAATTCACTATCAGATGTTACTGAGCACAATTCCATAATAGCTACTATCCATAGTTAACGCATACACACACACACACATACATACACACACACACACACACACACATGCACACGCACACATGCTTGCACATGCACATGTAGGTGAAGCAACTACTCTATTCTGGAATGTGATACCATCAGAAGAGGACTGGTGATGATGGACTGGTGGTAACGTCTATCGCTAGAATAACAGCTAGCCATTTGGTGAGTCGTAGGCTGTGTATGGTTTGTGATTTACAGTAGCAGGCCCATAGCCAGCCTCCAGCTTAATAAACCCCTTTAATGCCCAACAATGCATATATACGACATGGCATGCGCTACCATCTAACGTCCAACGATGCATAATATATGCGTCATGTAAAACGATCGAAATTTTACTAGAAGAGTTTGCTCCAGGAAGAAATCTCCTCTGTGAATGGCGATGTCATAGTAAGTTAATACGTTCATTTTAGCATTATTTTTTAGGACTTCTCCATGCCGTTCGTAAGCTATTATACAATGAATAACATCTTCTAAGTAGACAAATACAATAATGATGAGTGTTCTCAGCTTTTGAACAGCACTAGCTAGTGGTTCGTACTCAACTAGACACAAGCTGTGGATGGCCTGATGCTGATCATCTTTCATAGCCTCTTACTGATTATGTACCACAGTGAACACCATCTATAATAGTCAACACCGAAAAACATCGTGTACATGTAGCTAGCTAGCTCATGCTCAATAGACTAGATCAGTAGAATGAGTAGTTTAATGTGCAAACCATGCATTGAGTTTAGTCAGTAGACATGTTGTGTCAAATTATCAATAATACATAGCCTTACCAGCCATAGTGGGGTATCTTGTGGCTGGCCTTCAATAAAACTCTAAACACTACAATGCTCAGTGTAGTAGCTAGCTACACTTTGAACCTCAGGAATGTAGTCATCAACTTAGTCTCGCGTGCCAGACGAATTTTTCGCGCGCCCACGTAGCTGGCGCGCGAAAAATTCGTCTGGCACGCGAGACTATCATCAACTGTTCAGGCTACCATAAGGTCTCACTACGTGTACTGCAGTATTCTGATCCATGACCTCAAAATGTCTGACCATGATTCTGTCATCACAGCTCACCTCATCCTAGCCCTAGATGTCGAACCTTGGGGAATGTTTTGATAGTCCTCTTGATAATCTGCTCAGACTACCAAATAAGGTCTTATTACTACTCTATCAGGTGCTCTGACAACATAACCACCTGACTCTTGATCATGGCTATACTGTACTTCAATTTCAGATTGGCTACCGCAGTACAAAGGGCTCCGCCCACCGACCGTGGAGCTGGTGGGAGACCTGGCACACGTGTGAGTCACACCCAGCGACGCCCAAATCCCAGGCTATAGAACCACCTGGAGGGTAGACCAAACACTATTCGTGGTACATCCCAGCCTTGTTTCCCGTCTCCCCCCACCCCAGGGGGTTTCATCGCTTGCAGTACAGAAAAGCGAGAGTGACTCTTGCTGTTGTATAGAAAGTGAGTCAAACCCACATTTCGAACTGCAAACATTGGGAGGGAGAGACTGGAATCGAGGCTAGTCATTCCCACTTTTCCATACTGCAAGTTAGCCTCGTTCCCAGTCTCCACTCCCAGGTTTCCCCCCGCATGCTGTAAAGAAAGCGCTTTTTTTACAGTATGTGAAAAAAGCTGGGACTGGGAATGAGGCTAACGGCAAGTAGGGGAAGCTATAGTCCTGATACCTTGTCACCTGTGTAACAACACCAAGGTGGAAAAGTGGGGGGGGGGGGGGGGGGGGTGTACCTTACAAAGTAGTTGATAGTTGGAGTTTTTATGTGCAGTTGACAGCATGCTGTGCTCTGCTCCCCAGCCACCCCATGACAGTTGCGGCAGTGCTGAAGGCTAGAAGCTTCCGGAACATCTGCTGATGTGAGCCCAAGCCTGGAGCCAGAGTCAAGTACATGTACATGGAGAGACAGTGTAAGCGGCAGCTGTAATATTGCCATGGCAACCAGTCACATGACTCAAATTGACCAATGGCTAGCTGGATTCACCTTCCATAGCCTTGTAGAAGAGTCTTCTTACGATTCTTCCACAACCTCCCCGACCTACAGTGCAGGTTTCACCGGACGGCAAGACCCTCTCGCTGGTGGGGCAGGAGACGTTGGCCGGCAGCTGCTGCTCTCAGTTGGACACCCTCCACAGTCTTGTGAACACCCTGGAGGTCCCGTTAGGGGAGGCGGTGGCCATGTTGGCCGAGAACCCCGCTAGGTCAGTAGTGAGTCTCTAGCCATGAGATGACCTTGTAGCCAGCCTACCAGATTTTAATCTCGTAGCTAGTCCTGGCCTCCAGTGTTTGCTTAACAAAGGGAGTGAGGTGTGGGTGGCCCTGCGGGGTCATAATGAAATTGGCCACAAATGGGTGACTTTGGTCACTAGTGAGCTAAAGGGACTCCCTCCCGCAGGATTGTGGGACTGGGGCACGTTGGGACCATCGAGGCTGGCAAGAGGGCCGATCTCCTTCGGCTGGACCAAGAACTCAACTTGCAAAGAACCATTATCGCAGGAAAAACAGAATTTCAGAAAGAGCAATGAAATTTACACATGTATAATATTATTACAAGTACAAAGAGTGTGATGGTTGTGTGAAGATTCATTATTTCATGGTTTTAATTAGTGTGAAGTTAATTAATTTAACCACTTCGTACATGTATACCTATATTAGCCTCGTAGCCTCGCAGCTTTTTATCGCAACCATGGAAAAAATTGCAGCTGCAAAAAAGCTGCCAGGAGAGGCCTGGGTACGAGCTGCTTAGGAGAGGCCTGGGTACGAGCTGCTTAGGAGAGGCCTGGGTACGAGCTGCTTAGGAGAGGCCTGGGTACGAGCTGCAAGGGGAGGCCTGGGTACGAGCTGCTTAGGAGAGGCCTGGGTACGAGCTAGGCTATATACACCTATATTATGGCATGCATACATGTTATCACTGACAACAGTGTATACGCCTTAGTAGTGGCTCAATCCAGCCCCCTTCTGGCTCCACCCCTTCTGGCTCCACCCCCTTCTGGCTCCACCCCTAAGCTACTTCTCTAATTATCTGTGCATGATCACATGCAGTCTGGAATTCTAAATCACTCTAGTGATTTTACTACGTACACATGTAGCACCCAGTATGCTGCAATATACAGTACATGCCCTAATAATTATATAGCCATATAATTATAATTATTATGGGAAGTATGCACGGTGTTTTAAACACTTGCTCTTACAAAACTTTAACAATGATTCACATGACAACACAAAGAAGGCCGAAAGTTACAAGAGAAGAAAGATTGAGAATCAGTTGCTGTTACATCGAGAGGACCAACCACAGCCTACAGGCACTACGACACCAGCTGCTATTCAGTTGCCTTAGCTTTCCTCTTCGAAGCAGCAGCGGCCGCCTTTGCCGTCTTCTTGTCCCTCTTCTTCAGACCATCCAAGCTGGCCTTCAGGAGGTTAGCATACGCCTACAGGGAGCAACGTCACATACTGTGAATCACAATTTCACTCCAGCTTTCTTTTTAGTACACGTGTGTGGCAGTGTAGCTTTGATTGTGTACTCACCACCAAATCTACATCTGCCTAATCAACCTAAACAACATAAAAAATAAAACTAACATCTTAGAAATTAGTTAAAAGCAACAATAGAACCTAACAACAGGAATCGAAGGCCAAGCCACACCCAAGCCACACCCAAGATTAAGGTTAATCTACGGTTAAAAAAATGGATTCAAAAATGTGGAGGACCCCCAGTCACCAGTACATGGGATTCTGAAAATAAGTACACCATTTATTAGCGCATAATGAGGTGAGAAGTGGAAGAAAGAGCAGGAGTGAACCCCCCTCTCCCCCCCCCCCAGAGGGTAGCAACGTGTTTCCCACTCTCAAGCAAAAGACCCCGTACAAACCCTGCTCACCATTTGGAAGCGGGTCACCTCCCTGGCGCTGATGACGGTGCTGATGGTTCTCTTCCCATTGGAGGCTCTCATCAGACACAGATTCTCCTCCGGCTCCGGTGAGGCCGCCTTACCTTTGACCTTTGGCCGAGGCTTTGTGCGGCCATTGTCTGAGTAGAGAGAGAGAGGATGGGAGGGAAGATCACTTCTAGCCATTTCTCAGACTCTACTCCCCAGCGTTTGCCGCCATCATCTCTAGAAGCACTGTACAGCCCACTACCGCTCTTTTGCCAATCATAAATATACACAGGAAGTAACTGCAATTACAACATGTGTAACATCAATCAAATAAGGTCTATAATCGCCAGGCACTCACTAACTTATGCTGTGCCTGTCAATTCCAACTGGAAGTTTATCTGCTTCCAGGGAATACTATAACATTCACTATCGGCCAACGGGCAATCATTTTATTTTTCTCACATTTCTTCATGGTGAGAAAGAGGGAGCCGGAATGTCTGGTCTGCTGGAATAACTTCGTCAGTCCACTGAGAAACTGACAGCATGTGTAGGTAAGTGTGTGTGTATGTAGACATAGATTAATATGATGTACGTGTGTATGTGAATAAACCAAATTTACTAGCGTTACACATGCGTTAGTAATTGAATAAACATGGCGTGAATGTATGCGTACATGCCATAATATATTAAAGCTCATATTTAAAATCATAGCTAAATTGTTTCAGCTTAGCTGACTCACTCCATCGTTGTCCAAGAGCACCATCGCTTGTGTGTTGCTTCCCCGAAACCCGAAACTCGTGTATCGGAGGCGTAAAGGGTTAAAAAGCCGCTTCACTAATTAATATGTCCTAATTGCAGGCTCTTCTCACACTCGCACTAATTACGCCAGGAAGAGGGCGGAGCTGACTGGTTGCTGCGATCGTGAGTGCTGCACGATCATTGCGGTTGTCGGACTCAATAGCTGTCCTCTTAAAGTGCATTGCAAGTTAAAAACAGATGGGTGCACGTAGTGAATTGTAGATAATAAACTGAAACCTAATAAAGGACACATTGGGACACACTCTCTGGTCCCTTGTCCGGAGGTCAGTTTATACATCAATTCGTGCATTGATTTATTCACTATTTGGAGGTTGTCCTTATTTCGAAGTGTCCTGTATCAGAGGTTCTACATACCTCTATTAGCGTAACGATAGCTACATAGTCTGCTAAAGTGAGTGGGCGTATGATATGAGACGGCTCATTAAGCGGGCGTGCGCCCGCCCCGCGAGCAAGCAGCTGCAACTTTTATTAACTGTCAGTATCTGAGGTCATATCTACCCCATTTAATGTCTAATTTACTTCATATTTGGAAGATGACCTTTTTGTACGATAAGCATTACACGCAGGGAACTATTGTTGCCATGGAAGCAAAAATGCCCAAAGTCATCTTAACCGAATATGGTCTATTGCCTGACCCTATAGCTAGGCTAACTTTCAATGACGTAATGTTTTTATTTATTATTTGCTCCTAATTCCCAAGGTCACTGGGCACTTAATATAAGTTAGACTCGATACCGAGACCAAGGGATCTACGGGCTTTAGAAACCCGAGGGCCCGAGCGAAGCGAGGGAGTTACTAAGGGCCCGAGGGTTTCTAAAGCCCGTAGATCCAATTGGTCGAGGTATCTAAGTTACTTAGAGTGTAGCCCTAGCAACAGTTTTTGATTATATATAAGTTATGTTGAATATATATAAGTTAGATGTCATCACAGTGTGCATGCAGCCTCCAGGCCTATAATAAACAACTTCTACAAATAGTAAATACCTTCAGGAATACCCTGAGAGCACAGACTTGTAAAAGTTGCAGGTCTCTATATATAGCTAGAGACCCGCTTTTCTCTAGCAGGTCTCTATGAGATTTAGAGACCTGTAATTGACCAATGAAATGCAAGAAAGTACTAACACTATACTCTAAGCGGGGTAAGTTACCATGCCAACTATTATAATTAATTAGTAAACAAATTAGCAATGCCCACTGAACCGGAAAAAGTTGTCAAATAGCATCAAAAAAACAAACTTACAAGAATCAGTAACAGAATTAACAAGCAAACAAGTTTTCTTCAACACAATATCTCTACTACATCAGTTGCAGTCCCAAACGACAAGTCTCCGAAAACATGGCCTCCGATGGCCATCAACTTCCCATTGAGAATGGCTACTAGAGCCAAGTGTCTAGCGGTTGGCATGTCTCCCATGGCTTCCCACGAGTCTGTTGTTTCTTTATAGACAAAAATGGCTGCCGTCTCCTGGTCATCTTTCATCCCTCCCACGGCAACCAGCTGCCCACAGAGGGTGGCACAGGAGGAGTGGTTGTATGGGGCATCAGCTATACGCCGCCATTTTGTAGTCTGTTTGGCTGGTTCCATTCGTAGCTTCTCTGTCTGGCACTGGAGTAGTTCTGGTACGGAGCAGGTGAGGACTGAGTGTGTCTCACGGCCAGTCCCATCGTAGCCACCCATCAGGTAGAGCCGCTCATGACAGATCAATATGGTAGCCTCAGAGAAGGGGTGTGGTAGGGAGCAGGCAGTCGACCATTGCTGAGCGTCAATGTCCAACACCTCCACTATAGCTAGTCTGTTGTTGCGACCATCGCCCAACCCTCCAGCGACGATGAGGGAGTGGCCACTGCACACGGCTGCAGTGTAGCGCCGAGCAGTGGGCATCGCTGGGTAGTGTGGGAGCCATTTTATGGCCCCGCCCTCCCCCATGAGACTGAGGAGGGAGTTGGTTACTTTACCACTCACATAACCTCCCACCGTTGTTAGGATGTGCTGAACCACCACTAGGGTGGTATACCAGGTGTGTGGGGTGTCTGGTAGCTGACACCATTTCTGTGTGTCAGAGTCATAGCTATAGACTTTAGTAGAGCGACACCCATTGAAGTAGGCCATGTTAGAATCTGAAGCTGCAGATCCTCTGAACATGTCCTCTGGTGCTTTACACTCTTTATGCCATTTCATGTCTTGTATTGTCTTCTGTTGCACGAGAGCTTTTTGTGGTGGTGTTACTACTCCCACCTGCATTACTTGCAGCCTCTGAGTTAGTTCCTGTAGCTGCCTCTCTCCAGCCTGTTTCTCTTCCACTGCTTGTTGTAGATCCCTCCTCAGTTGGCTGTTTGTTTGCTCGTGCTGCAGGAGGTTGCGTTGGAGTTCCGCCGTGACTTGCTCATTAGCTTGTAACTGTCCATTGAGTTGATGTAGCTGTGTCTCTCTGTCATCAATCGTGTGCTGTTTCTCTTCCACTTGGTGTGTGAGTTGCTGGATCTGTCGCTGCCTATCCTGTAGCTCCTGCTGTAGGGTGTGTGTGCGTCTCTGGCTATCCAGCAGTCGTTCGTCCTTGGTTTGAAGTTCCTGCTGTATGGTTTGTAATTGCTGGTGTAGCTGTTGAATTTGCTGACCTTGCTCTTCATTTCGTTCTCTGAGATGTGCCAGCTGCATGTAGCGAGGGGTCTCCTTGATAGTAGCTAGCTGTCGGCAGAGGTCCTCGGCTGAGGGTCGATCCTTCTCTAAGTAGCTGAGGCAGCTGAGGGCTGTTGGGAGGAGGGCATGGGTGGGGTTGATGAGATCGATGTGGGATTTGCGACGTTCACTGTCAAGTACGGGCATGTTGATTGTTCCAGTTGGAGATCGTGAGTCTTCAACCACTTGCATGGCAGGACCGGGGTCAGGGAACTGGCGGGTCATTATCTGAATCTGTAGCACTCCGAAGGAGAAGCAGTCAATTTTCTGGTGTAGACGGGAGGATCTCGGAGAGCCTCTGGTGGCATGTAGACCAAGGTTCCAGGACACATGGTCAGTGGCGTCATACGGCCATTTACATCAAGAAGTTTTGACATCCCAAAATCTGTGATTTTTGCCTTGCCTGCAATCAGCAGGACGTTATTGCCAGAGAGGTCGCGATGGATGATTTCTTTGGAGTGGATGTAGACTAGTGCCTGGGCGATATCGTGGCACAGGTCTACCTCGATGTGGTAGGCCAGTGGTTGTTGGGATCGCTCGAGGAAGTGGGTGAGGCTTTCGTCAGCAAGTTCCATGAGTAACAGTAGGAGGCCAGAGTCGGGGTCGTGGGAGGTCCCGAGGTACTCGACGATGTTCGGATGTTTCATGTCGTTGAGGAAGCGACATTCCTGTTCGAACCTTCTCCTGGTTGACGCAATACCGGGGTCGTTGGATTGGAAAAAGATGTGGTGAAGGAGTTTAGCAGCACAGAGATGTTGGCCCCACATGGCTTTACAGACCACTCCATAGGACCCACTGCCAAGGGTGTCGTTTCTGAATAATCGTACGTTGCGATCACGTGGTTGTGGTCGGTAATCCATGGCTGTGTGAGGGAATGAGAGCGTTAATTTAGTAGAGCACATGCAGCAAAACTTACAATGAAAATCACAATAGTCAACACTGAAACATCAAAAAACATCATGTACATGTAGCTAGCTCAATAGACTAGATCAGTAGAATATGACGTGCAAACCATGCTTGAGTTTAGTCAGTAGCTAGACAATATTGTTTCAATAGTACGTATACGTAGCCTTACCAGCCATAGTGGGGTATCTTGCGACTGTGGCCTTCAGTAAAATTCTGAACACTGAAACGCTCACTGTAGTACACTTTGAACATCTGGAATGTGTTTTTATAGTCATCAGCTTGATAATCTGCTCATATTACCAAATAAGGTCTCACTACATGTACCACTATATAGTAGTATTCTGACCTCAAAGTGCCTGACTTTGGTTTAGACCATGAATTTAGTTGTGGATGGGTGTGTCTGAGGCAATGATTGTCAGTTTTCACCTCTTCCCCTTTACACACGCGCACACACACACACACACACACACACACCTATACACCAACACACCCAGTATTGCCAATTCAGTAGCTAGTGATCTCAAATGTTCTTTAGATTGTCCCGTACCATCTGCTGGTCTCAGTCTACTGTGAACAGATTGAAGGTCTAAAGAACATCAGAATGTGTATGACATTATGCAGTGCGTTTGTTGAATGCTCATTCATAATATGTTTGAGCTCTGACGTCACTCGCTGGCTAATCACTGACATTTAATTCTCTGACGCTATGACTTCATAACCAGAATGAATAATTTTTAACCCCTCCTAGCTGTACACAACCTTATTTTATTGACCTCAAGATCATGGAACACACCAGAGAATTCATCGATCATTAACTGGGAATAAATATAATTTCAGCCCCACCCACATCATTTTATGGGTAGCTGTACACAATGCTGCTGTTTGCTCCGCTGGTCACTTGAATGACATCTGATATCGTCTGTTAGTCAGACCATCTATGGTCAGACCCACCCACAAATTTAAGGGCATGGCGCTCAAGCTTATGCAGTTTTTAAAGCATGGTTCAGGAGCTAGCCTATGAGCACGGCCTACGTGGTGCATGGGCTCCTGGATTAGGTAGCCCTGTTCCCAGTCTCCACGCCCAGCCACATGCGAAATAAAGCTGGGAGTGAAGACTGGGAACGAGGCTAGGTTTAAGTACATGCAGTATTAATTAATTATAACATGTTAACTAACATGCAGTCACAAAAGCAGTCTGCAGGGGAAATTTGCATCATGCTTAAAAATTATCAATCGCAAGCTACAGCAGTGTCCAGTAGTCTAACAGTCACAGGTGTGCTCTGCTGTCTCCGACCCTGTAGAGGTTTGCAATATCAAAGTGGTCTATACAATCATGTACAAATTAATAAACAAGCCACCTGACCTACTGATCATCGACTTCTCCAACCACAGCTACGGCTTCAATCTCCACTCTAGCTCCCTGTATAGAAAGTAGAAGGTACAATCGTACACAAGTTGAATGATTTCAAGAAGTAAGCATGGCTGTTTCCTTAGCAAGTGGAAATTTAGATGACAATCAGTACTTGGCTGGACGTATTATAATTTTAGTAGTAGCTACCAATTTTATAAGGTTGATATTCCATATCTAAAAATCAGACGGGTATTTTAACGTACAGTCCAAGCAGCCGTGAGGTTATCTCGCACAGTAATTTTGCAGCGCGCTTCCAGTTACGTAGCTGCAAGAGCTTGCCAAAACATGAACACCTACCACTATTTCACCATCTAGGCAATACAAGTTTACATACCTTGGCCTATTGTACATGCAAACCTGCAGTAGCTTCCACTGTGCTCATGGCTATGCATGTGAGAAGTGCGGATGGACAGACACGGAGCAATCTTAGTCGAGTATGGGCTTCACGCATGCACCTGGCTGGTAAAGCGTTTACAATACCCTATATAATCACACGGACTACCTTCAATTTGTGCTTTATGCCCAGGCTTTAATTCTGCCCAGATTTTATCACAGTCACGTACATTGACGACATACATGTACATGTGCAGTAGCCTCGTTCCCAGGCCTTCACCCCAGCTTTTGTCGCTTGCAGAGCCTGGGAACGAGGCTACATGTACAGTATGACCACAATATTATAATAGTACGCTTACCAGTGGCAAAGCAGCGGCTTGGTAAGCTGCCCTGGCTGGAAACTTCTCTTTGAAGACTAGAAAACGAGAACATGTGCACATCTAGTAAGACCCAGTAGATAGCCTCAACATCTAGTAAGACCCAGTAGATAGCCTCAACATGCACACACCTGTAGATCATTCACAGCAAAAAATAAATTCAATGTACCATTGTAAATGGTACATTGTAATTATGTATAAAATATAATTGGAGATTAAAATCTCCTCTTGAGTTTTTATCGGATCTTCCATTAAGTCATACTTTTTGTACCATTTACTATGCAGACAATTTTTCCCTACGAAATATTGATCACAGGACTAACATTGGCTGTACACTTCATTGACAGCCTGGAAGTCCTTGATGTCAGCCAGTAGAACTGTGGTCTTCACAACTGTAGAGCAGGAGAGAGCAAACACATATACACCTACATATAATTCTGAAGGAAATTAACTCAATGTTTTTGCTTCACAAGTGAGATAGCTAGGTCAAATTCCGGCGAGATTGGATTACAAAAATAAAGTAGCTATACTTGTGAAGCAAACCATCGCGTCGGTATGGTCCAACAAGTAGCCTGAGGCCAACCATTGTTGAATGAAGATCCAGCTGCTTCCAGCACACTTCCCATGTTTGTTAGTGTCTGCAACGTAAGTGTGTGACTCAACCATCAGAGAACCACCCAAGGGCTATATTATCGTGAAATTGAATTTGCCGTACCTGCGTGGCTTGCTCCACCACATTATCCGATACAAATTTTTTCGTCTAAAATGGATAAGACAAAGCACAGTAATTGTCAGCTGCAGCCAATGATATACTATGTAGGCATTATAGACAGAATTAGCCTAAGACTGTTGAACTACCAGTCCTGTATGGCCCGGCTTCCCGGGGGGGAGGGGGTGGAAGGGAATTGATCACCTTAGGATCTGTACCAATCTGTCCTGCGAGATACACAGTCCGGTCAACTATCACTGCTTGGCTGGAGAGGTGAAATTTCAAGTCAAATTCTGTCCATAAATGCAGGCTATCTTGTGTAGCTAGTAAATGTAGTAACCGTGTAACTACAGACCGGCATGATCGGATTTCATCTTGCAGTAGCCTCGTCCCCAGGCCACACCCCACCCACGAGGGTGTGTGGCCTGGGGACGAGGCTGATCTTGCAGTAGCTACTATTAACCCCCCCAAACCTCCTCCATAGCTGTGAAACCTAGGTATGAGGGTATGTAAACCTAAATGCAGTCTCATACCCAGACCTCCACTAGTCTCGCGTGGCCAGACTGAGGGTCTGGCCACGTAAGACTAGACCTCCACAGCATCTTTATGGCAGCTAGCTAGCATCCCCAGACCCTCCACACGCATGCAGAAATTGGTGGAAGGACACACACACAGGGGTGTTTACTCCTGCCCCCTGATTTTCTGTACAGTCTGGGAATCTATTACGGACCGTATATCTGCTAGTCTCGTGACCGCGTCTGGGGTCACGAGACTAATTATCTGCCCGCGGCCTGCAAGATCTGAAATGTATGTAACGGAATCATTGCACACCGAGTGCACAGCCCTTACCTATAAGGTCCTACTGGAGCAGGCGCGTTTGGGGTGCTCACAATCTTTCGGACAACTTTGCCAGCAATCTTTGCAGCCATTTTCTGGAATTAGTGGGTGGGGCAATTTACTTGGCCACGCCCCTGACCACGCTGACCACGTGTACTTGAGTGGCTGTATCAGTATTTATACACTACGCTACCGCAGTAGTGATGTAGTTATGGCCTCAAACGATGAAGGGGAACGGGGAGGCGGGGAAAGAGGCGAGCTGGAGGTCTCCAGTGAAAAGCTGGAAGGCAATGGCAAGACGGAAAATGGGAGGGGCGGGGCAAAGGAGCGGCAGACATCCGGCCGACGGACAAGGAGAGTGGAGAGGAGAATGAGAACCGAGCCATTAAACGTGACAGGTGAATTAGCTAGTACTGACGTCTGATCGGTGTGGAGTAGTATTAAAATATGGCCACTGCAATAAATTTTCTGTTTCCTTTCCACCACCCACCCATCGGAATATTTCATTTGATTTTCCATACACCCCGCCCCCCCTTGGATGAATGACCCAGTAATTTTTTGCAAAAAAATCCAGTTTGCCCCCTGGACAGGCATCAAAATTTATCCGACACTACAAAATGTGTCTTAACCCCCCAGACAAGCACTAAATTTGTACATAATCCACCAGACAGTACCCCCAGATGAGCTATAATCACTCCATACACAACCAGACAGACAGTACTCGAAATCCCCAGACAAATCATTTATCCAAGGCAGGGGGGGGGGGGGATTTGTAATGGATTAGCTCATTCTGAAAGGACTACATACTTATCCATTATTATCTCCGTGGAATTCCATTACCAGCCATGCAGCAGAACCAAGTTCACTAAATTGTGCTAAAGTTAGTACCGCAAGTAATATTCACCTTAAGGTAGTCTCTAGCTGGCCTGTAACTGGATTCAGCCCCTTTCGCCTGTGCACCCCTTTCATCCTTATTAGGAGACATACCTGGTTCCCTGCACACTCTGGACTTTGCTGAAGCCAGGGCCACAGAACTGTGCAACATGGTACATGCCCTGAGGGGGAAGGGGCGTGGCGGCGGGAGAACCTTCCAGCGTCTCCCACGGCACATGAGGAGGAGGGCTGCGAGCTACAACGTCAAGAGGTTGCCACGGCGAATGAGAGAGGCCGCTAAGAAAGAGGTGGGAAGCAATGTGTAGTCAGCCTCGTTCCCAGGCCCCCGCTT
This sequence comes from Phakellia ventilabrum, assembly GCA_963921505.1. Taxonomy (NCBI): domain Eukaryota; kingdom Metazoa; phylum Porifera; class Demospongiae; order Axinellida; family Axinellidae; genus Phakellia; species Phakellia ventilabrum. The sequence continues at coordinate 4,567,087 of OY997402.1, read as the reverse complement.
TATTTGGTTGCACGAAGGTGTGCAACCGAATAAAGCAGGGGCCTGGGGATGAGGCTAATGCGTAGTCAAGAGATACATAGAGGATTAAGTTGCTTACTGCATCGAGCAAAATGGTTACCATACTGCTTTGATACACAATAATTTACACTAGTCATGGTAAAATTGAAGATCACGTGACCACAAAAAATATATCCTTATACCATTTTAGTCCTCATATTCTGTACTAAGTTTTGGCTCTAAACTCTCCCTAGATGTGCAAGTTTACGTTTCTCTCTCCATTCTTAATGAAAGTATCTATGTGGTATAAGATCCCTCCCAGAGGGAACTATGTCACAAGAACACCTATGGTAAACCTTAAAAGTATCTAAGTGGTTTAGGCCATACTAGTAATTGAATTAGCTCGCTAAACCCCCTGTGACCTCTGGGTAGCTAGGCAACAGGGAAATCCATCTTAAACACCCAGTATCTAATCAGCATACATCATAGGAAAGTCATTGCATTAAATATTCATAGTATTGTCTAATTCTCTACAGATGGAAAAGCAATCTGCGAATTCACCAGCCAAGCGGAAACAGCCAAGTCGCAAGCAGCGAAGGAAAGCTCGGAACCTGAGATCCGAAGACTACAACCGACGACAAAGGAAGCACTTCTGGCTGGAGACCCACATTTGGCACGCCAAGAGGATGAAAATGGTGGACCGGTTTGGGTACCGACTGGCGGAACGTGTGAATGATAAAGCCGTTCGTGCTGCTTATCGCTCTCTCGTGTACGGCTGTCTACTCGCTGTGAGTCTTAGTGTAGTCAATACCAGTTAGATCAATGTACATGAATAACCGAATAAGAACAGTTTGTAGGCAACACATAACTTGGCCTAGCCTCGTACCCAGGCTCTTGTAGCCTTTTTGCACAGCTGGGGAAAAAAACACCAAGCATTTTTTTTCCTTAACTGCAAAAAAAGGTACGAGGGGAGGCCTGGGTATGTGGCTTGGTTGTGCTGATGTAGCTACTTTCTTGGTAAAGCAGCCACCTCCCTAATGGCCAGATTGGGAAATTATGACGTGACACGATGTGATGTCACGAGAGGACACACAGCTGCTGAAATCCTTGCATGTTCAACGTAGTTATACAATTAGTATTGTGCGTCCCCTGGTGACGTCACAGCCTTAATAATACAAAATCCGGCTATTGACCAACTTTGACAGTTCCCAAACATGACCGCAATATCACTCTTGCTTATCCAGGACATCTCGTACTACTGCTGCACTGAGGTGGTGGGGAAGCAGGATGACATCACTGCAAGCCTTGCTCCTCTCTTTAGCTCCGACACAGGTGAGGAAGTAGTTTGTTTCCTGTATAGTCAGCGTTTGAATTTGCTAAAAATACCAGCCGTGTTCGCAGCCCTCTCCCCAGCTTTTATCACTTGCAGTTCCAATTTTATAGGTAGTTTTGCTGTTCTTGACAGATTAGAAAGGTAAAGAGTGTGTACCATGATTTACTCCCCCCCCCCCCCATCCTGCAAATGCCTGGGAATGAGGCTACTATATCCCACGTCATGGTAGGCTTCCCTAGACGGTTGACAGGCCATACAACCAAGATGTCAAGGAATTGTGTGTCTATCTAACACGTTCAGCACTATACAACCAAGATGTCAAGGAATTGTGTGTCTATCTAACACGTTCAGCACTATACAACCAAGATGTCAAGGAATTGTGTGTCTATCTAACACGTTCAGCACTATACAACCAAGATGTCAAGGAATTGTGTGTCTATCTAACACGTTCAGCACTATAGCCTTGATCACATAATCAATTATACTAGTCTTACCTCCAGTACCTTTAAATTATAAATCGCTTCACATGAAAACTAAAGGCATCTTAATTAACTGTTATATTCATTAAGCTTTAGGCCTAAACAAATCCACCCATCCTAATTATTTAACCCCCTTAACCCTTAACATGTACTTCCACTTCCACATGTCAATTTGTTTCAGTACTACTGTAACAGCAGTTTGCATTTACTGGATCTCCTACCATGTACTACCTGCAGGGCTAACTGTAGGTGCCAAGGCCTACACCAGTGGCCGAAGGGAAGGCAAGGCTGTGATGTACAGATCTGGAGCCTACCCTCACCATGCGATTGGTCCAGTTCAGTTTCTATGGCAACTAGACCCTCCCACTACTATTCCGAGTAAAGGTGAAATTTCCAAGTTGTTAGAGTCTGCTAAACTGCCGGCGAAGCTGTGGATCTTCTGCCACCCAGCAATGAGCAATGAGGTTCTAACAGAAGTACGGAATGCTGCCAGCGCCTACAATGGCCTTACGATTACATCTCGCAATGAAACTTCTACTGTGCAGTCGCCACTCGGCAGTGAGTCGCCAACCGTTGAAATGGATCTGAGTGGAAGTGACAATGTCTCTGCCAAAAGTAATTCTCTCGTTGTGGTCAGGAGCTTGAAGAATGAGCTAGTCCGATTCCGATTACTTGGACCGCGTTCCCATGCCATCTTAATGGAAACACTGAAACCCAAATTCGGTTCCATAATATCAGAATCACAATCCACGGAACCAATATCTCAAACCACTACATCAGAATCAACGAAAACCGACCACCCTGACATTCCCGAAATCCCTGAATGGTGGGAGGGTCACACCCACATGGAAGCTCATTCCAAAATTCTAGCTTCCTGTTACCATGCCCTCAAGATGGCTACCAACCCCACCCAGTTTTCCCGAGGTACCGTGATCGGGATGACGGTACGAGACCCCCGTCTCTTCACGCCATCAAAAAAAGCGGACATGGTATCTGCGCACTACCCAAAAAAGAAGCGAGATGCGATGTTTGAATTGCTGGGGTCCACAGAAAAGTATTCTGATAGCGCATCGAGTGGGGGTTCAGAGAGCGAATGCAGCGAGGAGAGCAGAAGTGGAGGTAGTGAAGGTGCTGACACTCACCGCAAATCTCCCGAGGATTTGAGCGATGAAGACGACTCGTGGGATGATCTGAGCGATACGGAAGAAATCCAAGAATTGCCTATGGAAGTGGAAATGGGCCAGCTTACAGTACCCGCTGCCACTCAACAGCACCTACCAACGGACCTCCCTCCTGGCGTGGCGTACTCTCCAATCTGGGACGAAGACACACGCAAAATGGTGTCGAAATCGAAGGCCCCCGACCACTTACTCAATCGAGCTCGCTCGAAGCAGTTTGTCAAATCTTCAGAGCTTAAGCTTGGCAACAAAGCGGCCCATATCCCAGTTCTGTTGATTCAGCAGAATTTCCAATTACAGCCCATCCCGAATATGCACACAGGAGGTTCAACCTCCAGCAATCACAATGTGGGTGCAGGCTGGGACTTGGTCCTGCCTTCCAACTGGGCTATGGCATTTTGGGTCTCATTAATCTACAGAGGTGCAAGAGCTTGCGCGATGCAGGACCTCCGACACTGTTCTCTTGAAGCACTGGTACCGCATTTCCCCAAAGATTACATAGACACTGAGTCTGGCCGGGTGTATAGCCAGCAGAGTCGGCAACTCCTCGAGGAGAAATTCAGGAGATATCCGCCGGACAAACGAAGGAATTACGGGAAACTGCTGATTCCAAACCCATTCCATGCTCCTTGGCCAGAGTTGATCAAAACATGGAATACGAACGGCACATGTAGCCGACTTCTCCATGAATCGGGAGTCGAAACTATCCATACAAACCGTAAGCGTGGCCAATTTTTCAATGAATCGGGAGTCGAAACTACCCTCCAGCCACCACCCACCAAACAAGCAAAGCTAAGTGCTGAAAGCTCTCCAAAGAAGGAATGGGAGCATCAAGTTCCTTCCCCGACAAGCCAGCAGTTGCAAGAAACGCAAGGTCACGATCATGCTGCTGATGAGATTGATCAACGTCGAATAGAGACTGCAGTCCAGACGACAGAAGTGCTGAATTCTGCCGAGTCGCAGCTGGCGTCCCCTGCTGAATTCTATGTCCTCAGATGCAGAGACACTTTGGCTAAGATAAACTGTTTATTATGTGACCTGTTCAGTCAAAAGATTAGCCCGAGGCAGCTGCCTATGGAACGTAGTGCTACCATACAGCAACAGATCAAGGAGCATGGAATCGAGACATGCTTAACGAAACACTCTTCTGCACTCATTCCAGTCAGACTGGAGATCCTCCATCGCGGAGATCTGAACGACAGAGCCATGATTTGCATCCCAACTACAGCCGATCTAAAAACGCTGTCCGAAAATACTAGTTTCCAACCCTCAGAGACAGTGCATCCAAAGGGCATGACGGTTGTCGAGGGGGAATCGATCGTCATTGGTACTTCACTACTGCCCAAAAAGGAAGTCAAAGACATGCACAGACACAGAAAGAAGAGAGCAAAGCAAGCAAAGGCCAACGGAGACCGAAATCCACGAGGTAAATTGTCATTTTAGTGAAATTCTCAGTTGGCAGTTTATGCAAAGTAATTTGTTGCTTACTGTAACATTAGGTAACCACTAAACAGTCATAACAACTATATCGTTTGTTTGTTGTTTGTTTTTACAGTGATGCAGTTTATGCAAATCATGTTGATCAAATGAATGCACAATACTGCGGGCAAGCACGTCAGTATGACTTTGATGGGTTTGCTGTATTGTGTGTTGCAGTTTGATTTACTTGGCATTACTGATAGCAATTTTTTAAGAGTTGTGTTGAAGCATGTAGCCCCTATAACACACGTGCAACAGACATCTTTTGTGGTGACAATTATGCCGTTCCTTTCTCAGATGAACGCTCTAGTTCTGCTGTGGATGACTATAAGCTACTTCCTGTTGCATACTCTCGAGACGTGTTTGGCTACATCACCCACGGCGGGCACCGTCTGATCTCATCAAAGTACGGAGGCATTGGCTACTGCACTATGGCAGGGCTACTGGAGGCTGCATCAAGTTGTTATACAGCCGGTATGCCAGAGCTACTGGCATTGACTAGGGGAAAAACCCTGACATATCGGTTTGTAAGAGTCAGTCTTATCTGCTAGATTATTTCTCTTTCATTATTGATATGAATCTACAACTGCTGGAATTCGTGTGTACTAATGTAAGTTTTTTACGAATCAAAATTGATAGTTGACCGAACCCTTTTGTAAACTGAGTGTAACCGATGCATTCACTGGCCACACCAAGCTTGTATTGATAGAACAGCACGCATTACAACAGTGAACAGAGTCTTTCATGACCAAACAGAGTATTCACTAGCTTGCAGCAAGTAAATTGGTAGTTATTTCTGTTTTGGGTATCATGTACAGGGTTTCATACAGAATTTTTTGGTGGGGGTGGGAAAAATGATGCACGTAGAGCCACGCCCCCCTAGGGTACGCTCCCCAGAAACTTTTTTGAAATTTACATTCTCTGAGGTTGCTTCTGGGGCTCCAAAAAGGCTGGAAATTAGCTACTAAATAACTATAGTGAGTATCCCCAAAAAATGTCAACTTATAAATACTGGGGGGGGGGGGACTCTTGCTGGGGTGGGTAAATCCCAGTGTGCCCCCCCCCCCTGCCTGTATGAAACCCTGATGGGCCTCAAAATGTGTGATTTGTGAACCCACATCCTCTATAAGCTGTCCATGTATATACCAAGTAGGTTTGATCATGGCTGGCATGTATAGTAGCTTGCCATTGCACAAATAATCCCAGCGTGAGCACCTGCTACACTTAGTTATGCACGTTTAATTACCGGGTGTCCCCTTATTATTGCTGAACGCGTGCGTAGCCACGTACCAGCATGCTGCATGGTGAAAGGAGCTATTTCAGTGGCGGATCTAGAGGGGGTTCCATGGGTTCCATGGGTTCCATGGAACCCCTCTTTTGAAAAGCTGCCTTCGTTTTTACTAGCGCAAACGTAACTACATACGCGGGCAAGCATTTACGGTGAGTTAGCGAGGTCAACGGCCATAGGCCTACTGCATGCACAACTTTACCAAGAGCACTTCTTGTACTGATTTGCAAAGACCCCATGAGAGCTATTCCTGGCCGTTTAAAAAGCTTAGCATAGATCATTATCTATGAGCTTAGTAACAAAAATTTCCACGCTTCGCGCGGGGGGGGGGGCTGCGAAGCAGCCTGACTTTTCAGCCCCGGCCCCCTCCCCCACTTTTTTCATGCTCCCGCCACTGGTGATTAGTCTCGTGCCCAGACCTCTATTCGCCCGCCGCGAAAAAGGGTCTGGGGACAATAAAACAAACGGCCCGACCCTATGACGTGAATGTCTGGTATGCGGGATGACCAATCGCTGTGAAGCTACAGTAATAATTACTTCGCACTTGTACGTATGTAAGAGGTGCGGTCAAATTAGTGATGGCGGCTAGTGCTTTATCTGTACCGAGACTGAACGCGTCGTTCCCAAGACCTACCGTCGACAGAGCCATCGCTGAAGCAGTTCGGAAACTCGACTACAGCAGAGCTACAGAAGATCAAGCGAATGCCATCCGAGAATGTTTTTGTCATGCTACCAACCGGCTGTGGTAAATCGCTCTGCTATGCTGCGCTACCCTTTGTATTCTACTTTCTGAGAGCGCAGTCCGAGTCTCCCTCGATCGCGGTAGGAGTTTGCCCACTTCAGTGTACATGTACAAACATCAGTTTTTCTCACCGTTTAACTATGGTTCTTCTCACTATGTAATTCCCACGCGGTCGCCAGCAATTACTGCGTACGTCATCACGGTCACGCCCCGCAAGGGTCGGGCAGTTTGTTCTATTGTCCCCAGACCCTTTTTCGCGGCGGGCGAATAGAGGTCTGGGCACGAGACTACAGTAAAATAGAAGGCTAGGCCGGTGGTTCCGTACCAACGAGTTACCGCGATCGGAAGATAGACAGGAACGCCGAAGCTATGGACTGGAGCGTCCTGTCGAGTCTGTTATCGAGCGTTGACCCTACAGCTGTTAGTCTCTTGCTGGTCGGCCTCGGATTGGTGTGGACGTACGTGTACTTTGGCAGCAGACAGCAGGACGTGGCCGTAAAAGAGGCGCCGCCAGCCGCTGGAGGGAAGAAAGGAGGCAAAGCCGGAAAATCTAAGAGCGAGCAGGTACTAGTTAGAATTGCAGAGCTTAGGGTCTTTGAGTTAGCTATACAATACAGTCAAGTAGTAAGTTAAGCAGAGTAGCTAACTACACTCATCTTCAAGTGCATTTCTCAGCTCACTTTAGCAGAGATGTAGAGTGTGTTCCCTTTCCTGTTCCCTCTCTCCCTCCTCCCTCCCTCCCTCTCTCCCTCCTCCCTCCCTCCCTTTTCATCATCAAGGCTCATCATGTATATAGTTACTAATGTGTACAGTAGCTAATTAAATGCTAATAGCTCTGCCTCAGGTTGTAATTTTTACCACTTCTAGAGTGACACTACCCCACCATGGCGGCAGTTCTTGGTGACTGTTGATGGCAACAGCAGGATAGTGTACCTTGACACATCACTGCAAGGACTTCTCTATGACCCCATCATTCCAGAAGTGGACTCAAATTTGGCAAGTATGTGGACGGATTAGCAACTGGTAGTGTTTCCTTGTTTAGCTATGCGTATTAGCCAATTTTTTCTTCCCTTAGCACAATTTTACTTTGACTTTCAAGATTCCGCCGATACTGGGCCATTTCTCCTCAGGAGCCGTGTGACCCCGACTGCTGCACCATTCTTTAGCGGCAGTCCTCCAGCTTATGATATTAAGCTGCTGGTATGCATTCTCATATAACCATACATATTGTACTTGTTCTAATCAGCTTAATGTTCTAGGTAAATGTAATTGCACTGAAAAAATGATTTATTAATAACCACATTTTGGTTGCAAACTGGCTTTATAAAGGTTCATCATTTACATGCATTTTAGCCCCACTACATGTAAAATTAGTAAATCCCTGCTCCACCCCTATATGCAATATTGTTGTGTCTGGTAATAACCCATAGTGTTATTTGTAGGCTATGATTATAATTACAAGTTACAATGTGGGTTATCACGAGATACATCAAGAGGGTGGAACAGGATTTGCTACAGTAAGAAAAGAGTTGTCATCTAGACTATAATAGTTGTCTGTTATTAGTTGCAGATGATAACACATTACATGCATGGACACAGTTAATTGCCAATTAAGGTGGTATGAGTATGTGGAGGGAGTTGGTCAAGAATGTGAAAAAGATATTAGAACAGTGGTCACCCATGCATCAGCTATGCTTACTCATCTGCATCATAACTAACCATTGCTGTGTTCCTCATTCTTTACCAACTCCCTCTACTACTGCATGTTGATGAGAGCTGTTGCTATATCTACTCTCGGATGAAATAAGGTTATCATTTACATGGTAGGTATAGTGAACTGTGCATAATTATACTTGGTAAAAATGAATTGTGATATTGACCAGTTCATTCCACTGGTTTTCTGAATAGCTACATGAGTTCTCTGCAAACACACACACACACAGCCACCAAGTCCATCGACACAGCAAGTCTATCAAGCTCAAAACCCTACTCCTGGTCGTAGGATTCAATTTGCAATATATGCTCCTACTAACGACCCAAACAACCGGATCTACTTCCGCCCAACAACACCAGAGCAGACAGGTCTGCCACGGAGCAATCAGATTCTGGGTTACCAGATACCAAGAAGCCAGTGGGATGTTGCAGAAAATTATGTCTTCCAGCCAGGCCGTATCGCTCACAAGTGACCTCCCTCAGTGGCTCCCTGCCTAGAACTGATGTAAAATGTTGCTAACACACTAAATATAGGCTTTTTATAGAGAGCTCTAGATCTATTTTGCTACTGGTTGTGAATTTAAATTAGTGTGCCACATACATTGTATTAATATCGATACATTGCCAAGTAGATAATATAGCGGTGTATGCTATATTATCTATGATAATACGACCTGGGCGGGGCTAGATTGGTCGCTAGCCAGCATGTCGCGAAAATAACAACTAACCCAGAAGACGTCTTAGTCTCGTGCCCAGACCCTCCCCTCGCAATTAAAAAAACGCAGAAATGAAAAACGAGCGGCGGCGGGGTCTGGGTACAGAAGTCAGTTTCAAAAATTAATCACGGTTTGACATCCCTCAGTAATACACAGTAAGCAACAAATTACGTAATTTGTTTCGTACATGGAATTTTATAATTACATCCCATAGTAGGCAATTATACGAATCGTTGAAGTCTGGTAATAGCGATTGTTGTATGCTCGATTGCGGCTCCATTCTCGTATTGCAAGCAAGTAACGTAAAAGCTGAAGTGGAGAGACTGGGATGGCTACACCCCCAGAGCAAATTACACAGACGGATGTAAGTTCAACTGCTATATATTATCTAATTTGCACAGCTTCAAAATTAATGGTATGATGCCTTTTCTTTGAGTTAGCTATACAATACAGTCAAGTAGTAAGTTAAGCAGAGTAGCTAACTACACTCATCTTCAAGTGCATTTCTCAGCTCACTTTAGCAGAGATGTAGAGTGTGTTCCCTTTCCCGTTCCCTCCCCCTCTCTCTCCCTCCCTGTCTCTCTCCCTCCCTTTTCATCATCAAGGCTCATCATGTATATAGTTACTAATGTGTAAGTAGCTAATTAAATGCTAATAGCTCTGCCTCAGGTTGTAATTTTTACCACTTATAGAGTGACACCCACTGATACCATGGGAGCAGCTCTTGGTGACTGTTAGTGACAACAGCCCTAGCAGGATAGTGTACCTTGACACATCACTGCAAGAACTCCTCTATGACCCCATCATTACAGAAGTGGACTCGAATTTGGCAAGTATGTGGACGGATTAGCTGGTAGTGTTTCCTTGTTTAGCTATGTGTATTAGCAATTTTTTCTTCCCTTAGCACAATTTTACTTTGGGTTTCCGGATCGTCTGCGCAGAGATACTGGTCCATTTCTCCTCAGGAACCGAGTGACCCCGACTGCTGCACCTGTCTTTAGTGGCAATTATCCAGTTTATGATATTCAGCTGCTGGTATGCATTCTGATATAATTATGCAATCATGTTTAATCACCCAGATGTTCTAAAAACTGATTTAACCACAATTTGGTTGCATGTCTAAATTGCAAAACTGGCTTAATAACGATTCAGTCATTAACATTTTAGCAAAAACTGTAACGAACTCTTATTCCACCCCCGTACGCATGCCTGGTGATAACTCATATCGTTTGTGTAGGCTATACAAAAAATACGTAGTTGTTTTGACCGCTTAGTGGTTATATTAATACCTGAATTTCAGATGTCTGAGTACGAAGGTAGGAGTTAGGCATCAAAGGGTTAGTAATTTGTTCCGGAAATTGACTATGGAATGTCAAGTTTCATAGCAAAGAACAAATTACCTACTTTGAAGCCTAACTCCTATACCTCCATAGCCTCGTTCCCAGGCTCCACTGCCCAGCGTTTTTTGCACTTTGGAAAAACACGGGTTTGCAAAAAACGCTGGGCAGTGGAGCCTGGGAACGAGACTATACCTTCATAACGGGTTTTTCCAAAGTGCAAAAAACGCTGGGCAGTGGAGCCTCATCATATTCAGGCATCTGAAATCCGGGTAACCACTAAGTGGTCAAAACACACTTTTTTTTGCAGCTAGTATTCTCAAGTTAGGGGAGCAATCTAAGTCCATACTTATTTGTGTGTTAGACCACTCTGCCTCTCAGCTCTTCTGTAAACTATAACTGCATGCAGCCTAGCCTCGTCCCCAGGCCACACACCCCCACGGGGTGTGTGTGTGTGTGTGTGTGGCCTGGGAACGAGGCTACATGCAGCCAATCATCCCTAGGGAGTACACAAAATAATACAACACCTGCAGAATCAATTACCATAGGCATGCTTTTTTCGTGGAAGTAAATTTTCATAAAATCTTATTCGATGCATGCAGCCAAATTTTCGCAGAGTTTTAAATTTGCAGTTTAGGATCACACGCTACATCTTGTACATACATAATGCATAATTCATGAGTACTAATTTTTGTGGTTGGGATTCAATTGTGAATATAGCAAAAAAATTGTCTAGCATGAAAAAAGTGCACCTGCGATATTTTGGCCATTTGGATAATTACAGCAAGTACAATAGTTACACAGAGTGCAGAATGCTATGTGCAAATCCTAATTTAGCTACACAGTGAAGTTTGGTGACGTCCTTTCATTGTATTGGTATGCAAACTAGAGCAGATGTGCAACCATGTAAAAATTTCAATCTAATCTTTTAGCCAATGTCTGTCAGTGGCAGCGTATTTTTTAATATATTTGCCATAGAACTAGAGTGGATGAAGTGTTATAATTTCTGAAATTTGGTGAAGGTTCTTTCCAGTAGTTTTCTGAACACATGAATTCTCTGTAAATACACACACACACAGCCACAGAGTAACTCGACACAGCAAGTCTATCGAGCTCCAGGCCAAGAAAGCAAATGTCATGTACAGGGTTTCATACAGAATTTTTCGGTGGGGGTGGGAAAAATGATGCATGTAGAGCCACGCCCCCTAGGGGGTGTGGGGGGTATGCTCCCCAGAATTTTTTTTGAAATTTACATTCTCTGAGGTTGCTTCTGGGGCTCCAAAAGGCTGGAAATTAGCTACTAAATAACTAGTGAGTATCCCAAAAAAAATGTCGACATAAATTCTGGGGGGTCCCCCCCCCCCCCCATATGAAACCCTGATGTAGAAGTCAGGCCTCAAAATGTGTGATTTGTGAACCCACATCTAAGCTGCCCATGTACCAAGTAGGTTTGATCATGGCTGGCATGTATAGTAGCTTGCCACACTTGATGTCTGGAGACAGTTCACAGAGGTCTGACTCCCATGGCACTGTGCATGGTGGAATTGACTATAGCAAGTGCACTATATACATCTTGATAACAGCTATTTTGTTGAAACAGTGTGGTTAACCTGATAAGAGTTTAAGTCTGATTATGGCATTATCACTTCATAATCTGTGCCAAAGTTTTTCATTGAGAGGCAAGGAAAGATGGCTACACCCCTAGAGCAAAGCCCACAGGAGACAGTAAGTATACCCGCTTACAATTCAGTAAAGTGACTTTCCTGGAGCTGCTTCTCTTTCCCCTCCCTCCCTCCCTCCCTGGCCTCCCTCCCTCCCTCCCTCCCTCCCTCCCTAGCCATGGCCTCCCTCCCTCCCTCCCTGGCCTCCCTGGCCTCCCTCCCTCCCTCCCTCCCTCCCTCCCTCCTCCATGGCCTCCCTCCCTCCCTCCCTGGCCTCCCTCCCTCCCTCCCTCCCTCCCTGGCCTTCCTCCCTCCAGGCTCCTCATCATAGTTCATTGTGTAGTTGCTAATCTGTACAAGGTCATTAAATGTATAGCCAGCTAGTTAATAGCTGTCAACTAAGTTATAATTTTTACCTAGACCTCAGTGTGGCGTCAGTTGTTAGTGACTGTTGGTGGCAACACCAGGATAGTGTACCTGGACACATCACTGCAAGGACTCCTCTATGACCCCATCATTACAGAAGTTGACAAGAATGTGGCAAGTACGTGGTAGATTATGTAATGTTTTATTGCACTGCTACAAAGGAAAGGTTAATTGTGTTGCTGCATGGAGGGAAGAGAATTATGTTCTGCTGACTGTAATATTTTATATGACTATCATAGTATGGATAGCTCATGGTCACATGCCAAAGTGCTAAGATAACAATATGTTCATCAGTTAAAATCATTACTCTATATACTACACCGATGTAGCCAGTATAGTACACATGCAGTTTGACAGGAAACAATTCATTTCAGACATATATATGACTCTGATAACGTGGGCCTAGTTTATACATGCACATGTCAAAGTGCTGGGTAATAGGTCCATAGTCTTTAATATCTGCAACTCTAGTAACCAAATTTTAGTTAAAATAAAAAACAGTGTGTGTGTGTATTTATATATTATGTATTTTTTCTCCCTTTAGCACAATTTCTGTTTGAGTTTTCAGCCACAATCGGAGATATAGGGCCATTTCATCTCAGGAACCGTGTGACCCCAAGCGCTGCGCCTGTCTTCAGTGTGCAATCTGATGGCAATCCTTCAGTTTATGACATTCAGCTGCTGGTATGCGCTCTGATATTAATATTGTAATGTTCTGCATGGGTAAATATAATATCACTGAAAAAACGGAAGGTTTAGTTTAACCACAGGGTGGATGTCTGCATTGCAAAACTGGCTTAGTAAAGGTTCATCATTTACTTTTAGCAAGCAGCTGTAAATAGCAAACCTTGTTCCACCCCTCTCTGTGTGTCTGGTGGCTACCTGTATTGTCATGCACGTGTAGACTATGATTATAATATTATGTGAGAATGTACTTGTGGGTGTATGCTTGACTGAATGTCAATGATTAGAGCATAACATTATTCACAAAAATATTATCATAGGCTGCATCCCACAAGGTTTGATATTCATAAAAATATGATGTGAATATCGTACACAGCTATAGTTACAATATCGGGTATCATCAGACACATCATGCAAGAGGTGTGGAACAAGGTTTGCTATTCAAAATTCTCAGAGGAAGAATAATACACACACACACACACACTGTTTTTTATTTTAACTAAAATTTGGTTACCAGAGTTGCAGATATTAAATAAAGACTATGGACATATTACCCAGCACTTTGACATGTGCATGTATAAACTAGGCCCACGCTATCAGAGTCATATATATTATGTCTGACATGAATTGTTTCCTGTCAAAACTGTGTACTATACTGGCTACATCGGTGTAATGATTTTAACTGTAGAACATATTGTGTCACCTTAGCACTTTTTGGCATGTGACCATGAGCTATCCATACTATGATAGTCATGTAAAATATTACAGTCACCAGAACATACTTCCCTTCCCTAGATTGGTTGTTTTTCAATAAAGCGAACCGTTCATGGAGCAAGAACTGTTTCACCAGCCAAACCTCATTTGTAAAGTAAATGCGGCTATTGCAAAGTATGTATAAATCATCCCTGTACTCCTATATACTGTACATCCGCAAAATCAATTATTTGGCCGGAATTTGGATAATTACTGTTACTATACAGCAAGTATGGTAGTCATACAGAGTGAAGATGCTATGTGCAAATCCTAATTTAGCTACACAGTGAAACTGGAAGATAGCACCCATAATGTGGAAACTTCCATATTGAAACTATAACATTTTAGCCAATATCTGGCAGTCTTCATATGCATCAAGCAGTGTAGCTATTTTCAATGTGTCTGCCTTAGAACTAGAGAGAGTGGATGAAATGTTTGCAGTTTCTGAAGTTTCATGGTTCATTCTACGTAACAGTTTTCTGACTAGTATTACATGAATTCTCTGCAAACACACACACGCAGGATGCATCGACACAGCAAGTGTATAAAGCTCTAGACCCCACTCCTGGTCCTAGGAACAACAAATTTGCAATATATGCTGAGATTCCTGACGACCCAGACAACCGGATCTACTTCCGTCCAACAACACGAGAGCAGACAGGTCTGCCACGGAGAAATCAGATTCTGGGTCACCAGATACCGAGAATCCAGTGGGTTTTCCGAGAAAATTTCGTCTTCCAGCCAGGCAGTATCGCTCCCACTGACATCATCCCTTAGTGGCCCCCTGCCTAGAACTGATGTAAATTGTGGCTAACACACTAAATATAGGCTTCTTATAGAGAGCTCTAGATCTATTTTGCTACTGGTTGTGTGTTTAAATTAGTATGCCACAAACATTGTATTAACATTGCCAAGTATATTAAAAGATAGCTGGGCGGGGCTAGATTGGTCGCTAGCCAGCATGTCGCGAAAATAACAACTAACCCGGAAGACAATGATTGTCTTACTCTCGTGCCCAAAATGAAAAACGAGGTCTGGGGACGAGACTAGTTTTGAGCATCAGTTTCAAAAATTAATCACGGTGTGACTTGTAGACATCCCGCAGTAATATATACATCGGGCAGTTTGGTATTCACAGTAAGCAACAAATTACGTAATTTGTTTCGTACATGGAATTTTATAATTACAAGTAAGCCAATCAGTTCTGTTGAATTTTGGGCAATCTGATTGAATCGTTGAAGTCTGGTAATAGCGGTTGTTGTATGCTCGATTGCGGCTCCATTCTCGTATTGCAAGCAAGCAACGTAAAAGCTGAAGTGGAGAGAATGGGATGGCTACATCCCCAGAGCAAATTACACGGAAGGATGTAAGTTTAACAGTTCAACTGCTATAATTTGCACAGCTTCAAAATTAATGGCTTTTTTGTATGATGCCGTTTCTAAAATTTGAGTTAGCTATACAATACATAATAGTAAGTTAAGCAGAGTAGCCAACTACACTCATCTTCAAGTGCATTTCTCAGCTCACTTCAGCAGAGATGTAGAGTGCGTTCCCTTTCCTGTTCCCTCCCTCTCTCCCTCCCTCCCTCTCTCTCTCCCTCCATTTTCATCATCAAGGCTCATCATGTATATAGTTACTAATGTGTAAGTAGCTAATTAAATGCTAATAGCTCTGCCTCAGGTTGTAATTTTTACCACTTATAGAGTGGCACTACCCCACCGATACCATGGGAGCAGCTCTTGGTGACTGTTAGTGACAACAGCCCTAGCAGGCCAGGATAGTGTACCTTGACACATCACTGCAAGAACTCCTCTATGACCCCATCATTACAGAAGTGGACTCGAATTTGGCAAGTATGTGGACGGATTAGCTGGTAGTGTTTCCTTGTTTAGCTATGTGTATTAGCAATTTTTTCTTCCCTTAGCACAATTTTACTTTGGGTTTCCGGATCGTCTGCGCAGAGATACTGGTCCATTTCTCCTCAGGAACCGAGTGACCCCGACTGCTGCACCTGTCTTTAGTGGCAATTATCCAGTTTATGATATTCAGCTGCTGGTATGCATTCTGATATAATTATGCAATCATGTTTAATCACCCAGATGTTCTAAAAACTGATTTAACCACAATTTGGTTGCATGTCTGAATTGCAAAACTGGCTTAATAACGATTCAGTCATTAACATTTTAGCAAAAACTGTAACGAACTCTTATTCCACCCCCGTACGCATGCCTGGTGATAACTCATATCGTATGTGTAGGCTATACAAAAAATACGTAGTTGTTTTGACCGCTTAGTGGTAATACATTTCAGCTGTCGGAGTATGAAGGTAGGAGTTAGGCATCAAAGGGGTAATTTGTTCCGGAAATTGACTATGGAATGTAAAGTTTCATAGCAAAGAACAAATTACCTACTTTGAAGCCTAACTCCTATACCTTCATAGCCTCGTTCCCAGGCTCCACTGCCCAGCGTTTATTGCACTTTGGAAAAACACGGGTTTTTCCAAAGTGCAAAAAACGCTGGGCAGTGGAGCCTGGGAACGAGGCTATACCTTCATACTCAGGCATCTGAAATCCGGGTAACCACTAAGTGGTCAAAACACACTTTTTTTTGCAGCTAGTATTCTCAAGTTAGGGGAGCAATCTAAGTCCATAATTATTTGTGTGTTAGACCACTCTGCCTCTCAGCTCTTCTGTAAACTATAACTGCATGCAGCCTAGCCTCGTCCCCAGGCCACACACCCCCACGGGGTGTGTGTGTGTGTGTGTGTGGCCTGGGAACGAGGCTACATGCAGCCAATCATCCCTAGGGAGTACACAAAATAATACAACACCTGCAGAATCAATTACCATAGGCATGCTTTTTTCGTGGAAGTAAATTTTCATAAAATCTTATTCGATGCATGCAGCCAAATTTTCGCAGAGTTTTAAATTTGCAGTTTAGGATCACACGCTACATCTTGTATATACATAATGCATAATTCATGAGTACAAATTTTTGTGGTTGGGATTCAATTGTGAATATAGCAAAAAAATTGTCTAGCATGAAAAAAGTGCACCTGCGATATTTTGGCCATTTGGATAATTACAGCAAGTACAATAGTTACACAGAGTGCAGAATGCTATGTGCAAATCCTAATTTAGCTACACAGTGAAGTTTGGTGACGTCCTTTCATTGTATTGGTTTACAAACTAGAGCAGATGTGCAACCGTATAAAAATATCTATTTTAAAACTAATCTTTTAGCCAATATCTGAAAGTGGCAGTGTATTTTTTAATATATTTACCATAGAACTAGTGTTATAATTTCTGAAGTTTGGTGAAGGTTCATTCCACTAATATTCTGAACACATGAATTCTCTATAAATACACACACACACAGCCACAGAGCAGTAACTCGACACAGCAAGTTTATCGAGCTCCAGGCCAAGGAAGGAACACATTTGCAATATATGCTGAGGTTCCTAACAACCCAGACCAACGAATCTATTTCCGTCCAACAACACCAGAGCATACGGGTCAGCAACGGAAAAATCACATTCGTGGTCATCAGATATCGAGAAGCAAATTTAATGCCGCAGAAAATTATGTCTTCCAGCGAGGCAGTTTCGCTCGCAGTGATGTCGACCTCCCTCCTGCTTCTGACTGAAGATGTTGCTAACACACTGTATAGGCTTCTTATAGATAGTTTGTTTGCATAATATAATGACTTATTGTGTTATATGAAAACTGGTTGTGCAGTAATGCAACATTTATCTGGTGCTCTATAATCTTCATCCTGTTTGTGTGCAAGGGATAATGTGATAATGATTGACTTTCAAATTGCAAGCATAGCTGTCATGCCATCTGGGAATACATATATGTACATACATTGCATAGTAGCTGAAGGGTAATGTGGTCATGTGCATGGATGGCTAGCTACACTGCAAAATATACGTAGCTGCTTGACCACTTAATGCTTACCTAAACTTCAGATGTCTGAGTATGAAGGTGGGAGTTAGACCTCAAAGTGGGTACTTTGTACCTTACTATGGATTATGGCTATAGAATGTCAAGTTCCATGGCAACGAACAAATCACCCACCTTGCGGCCTAACTCCTATCTTCATACTCAGACATCTGAAATGTTTGTAATCACTAAGTATTCAAAACAAATACTTATCTGTTGCAGTGTAGTAGGAAACCATGATTCAGAAATTGTGACATACTTGTGACAATATATAATTGTCCAGCATACGCACAATAAGACAGTAGCTATGTGTGTTGTTTTGCTGTCTATGATTATGAACTTTGCGGACTCAGAGCTTTAGGACGGGGAAGCTGGTTAAGTTTGTCAAGTATTTGTGCCATGGTTGGTCGCTCCTCTGGGTTGCGTTTGGTGCAGTGGATGATCAGTTCGTGCATGAACTGCCACTGATCCTGAACTTGCTGTATCATGTTTCGGTACTGTTCTGGATCGGGGAGCTGGCCGGTGATGACTTCGCACAATAGTACGCCATAGCTGTAGACGTCTATCTTTGTGGTCTGGGGTGGTGGCGGAGTATCGAGGTCATGGACTTGTGGGATGGTCTCGGGTGCTGCGTAGATGAAGGCACCCTCTCCCATGGTCTGGGCCACCCTGGCAAGATTGGCTGACCCAAAGTCGGAGACCTTTGCTCTCCACATTTTATTTGGAAGTGCTTCCAGGAGGACATTGGGGGCACTCACGTCACGGTGGATGATGGGCTCCAGGTGCTCATGGAGGTAGTGCAGGGCATAGGCAACATCTTGAAAGATGGAGACCTTGCTGAAACCCGAAAGCTTCCCATTCTGGTATGCTGTGCGGAGATTCGTATCCAGGAGCTCCATGACAATCAGTGGGGGGAGGTGGGGCATTTGGTCATCGAATACAGCAGCTATAAAGCGTAGAAGGTTTGGGTGGCGAACTTGGGCCATGATTCTTACTTCTCTTCGAAGACGCTCAATGGTGTGTTCATTGAGGATTGCAGGATGTGGCCACTTTACAGCGACTAGCTGACCTTGGAATTTACCCTGAGCGACGGTGCCCCACGCTCCCCTGTCCATTTCCCACAAGATCTCGACTTCACTTCGTGGGACCTTCCAGGCCTCGATTTCCTGTTGGGAGGCAACTTGTGGGGAGACGCTCAAATGCTGCAATTCATCTGCGGCAGAGTCAAGCCTCTGTCGTACGAGGTGTAACTGTAGTTGAGACTGCTTCTCCTTCACCGATGCATCCTCCCACTGGTGTGTTTCTCCTTGCTCTTTTGCAACTTTCTGATCTCTCATTGTCGCTTGAGACGTCGACACTTCATCTCCCGGCAGTTGAGCCTGTTGCTCCGGTTGAGATTTGGGATGCTTTTGAAATTCTGATCTTATCTTCAAAGCCTGTCCATAGATGTCGACAAAACCCCACAGAGGTTGGTCAGTGGGCAGACCACTACATGCTAACCCTTGATCCTTCCCGTCAACAAAGTAGTGTAGATCACCTTTTTTGTTTACCATGCAGCCTACCGACTGACCGACTCCCAGAGATCCCATATTATAGTGGTAGTTACCATCTTTACCAGGAGAACCGGGGCTAGATATGGTGGCGTATGAAAGTAACCAATAGTTGGGTTTGCCCATAAGGGAGAACGCGCAGCGTACCACCTCAATTCCGTCAGGGCATAAGGTTGTTAACCCAAGCGCAAGGTTAGCTTCCCAGTCGGTTGTCTTATCAAGCAGTTTGATCTGAAACATAGTACCCACCGGTATAGGTTGCTCAGTGTACACGATTCCATTCTCAAAGTTTCTCACTCTTTCTGCCACCGTATCGCCCTCAGAGAGCTTGACATTCTTACCGCAGATGTGATGGAATTTACCCGCACTCATCTCCCAAGATCTGTGATGATCAACTGCAGGGCTACTACGGCGCTTATGCCTGGGAATTATAATGAAGCTGTCGTGGCATCCGACTAATTAATGCGCTCAATCGCGGCAAATATTTGAACTTTGAACTATATCTCAGCTCAGCTCCAATGCCGAGTGTAGTGAAATTTGACCAAGCACTAGCTCAGAGTCTACAAGTTCTGCTTCTCTCTCGGAAAAGCAATGAGTACCGCAAGAGAATGATTAGTGGAGCACGTTACGTACCTGCTCTAAAGTATTAACTATGTATGAATTATTAAACGCTCCCCGTGGAATTATGAACACTATTAGTCGGTGATCGTGAGTCCTAAACTGGAATATTAAATAATGGCCTATTATCTATGGTGCGGCGCACGCTTAACTACTAACTAGCTGTAGCCGTTGCACGTGATTAGCCGCGCCCACTGTTAATCACACGATGACTGTGCAGTAATGGTAATGCACAAATCAAAAGACAAACCTACCGCATGCAGTAAAAATATTCTGTACTAATATGCAAGACATTGTGGGGCGAGCCTTAATGACTGTTAGTTCTGCTGGGTGTAGCACAAGCTGGGGAAAATCGAGCCGGGGAGAGCTGGGTAGCCACATTCGACATGATGGTTGCTTGTGCACTCTTTGGACTGGTTTCTTTGGTTTGTGGCACTCTGGGTGTACGGGCACAGTGGTAGTAAGAGTGCTAGTGCCATTGCTGACGGTCGTTTGATTAAGCTGGCTGGAGAACCTGGTTCATTGGAAGCCCATGTTATGCTGACTCCTAAAGATGTATAATATGATGACATTATTAATGACTGTTAGTTCTGCTGTAGACGTACACATGCTGTCTGCAGTTATCCCAGGACAACTGAAACTTGGTCTGTGTACATATACGTTCTGTGTTGACTGGAGGAGTGACGGCCAATGGATTCATTGAAGGATTCAGGGTGATGGCGAGGCTAATGTGCATGCTGTCTGTCAGTGGTGACCATACTGCTGCTGTTGCTTGACACCCTCAACTTTATTATTTATGGTGTGTGTTTGACATGACAGTGTATGTGTGTGGTTTGTGTATGTACGTAGTACAACCCTGCTTATACTGTTGCAACCTGACTGCTCTTTAATTGGGCGAGTTTCAGGCTATCATGAACTTTGAACTATGTGCAGTATGAAGTGGATGTAAGATAGTAATGGCATATGGCACAACTATGAAACTATGTTACATACCTAGCTACTAAAGTATTTTAATATAGTCTGCATGACCTCTGCACTGCACTGTGGTCTCTGTTGTTTTCTGTCACTCTTGCTTTATGCATCTGGCCAGCAGTCTGGCCTCACCTGTTTCTTTCTTCTGTTCGCTTTGGCTTGCGTTGCCGTCTGAGCTAGCTGGCCTGCATGCTGCCTCGGCCGATCACTGTTTAAACTTAATTGTAGATGTATTAAACAAAGTGAGCTGGATAATAGCTGTCTGGCCTCACCTGTTTCTTTATTTACGCTTCGGCCCCTCTCTGCTCCGCGTGCCGATACTGAAAGCGATCGGTGCTGCGGAAGTAAGTGGGCTGGCCCGCGAGACTACTGCTCTGCATGCTGCCTCGGCCGATAGCTACATACACTGGGTGATGATGATTGTTCAGTGTAGCTACCACCCATAGCTTGCTGTCTTTCAAACACTCACACGCCAGATGCCCCTACTCTGATGCCGCCTATATAGCGTGGAATTATTATCGCGTCACGCACATGCCGGTGAAATAGGTATGTCAACGTATTTGCGGTATGACCGTGCTGGACAAATCGTATTCATTCGTTTTTGCGCACGCACAGAAATCCCAACCGACATCACTAAATTGGGGCTCGCTAAGGCTCGCCCCAATAATATGATGACATTATTAATGACTGTTAGTTCTGCTGTGACTTTATGTTGTGTACTGGCTCACTTGAGAGCTCCACAGCAATGATGGTGGTATTGTGCATTACGGATCAAAATTGCAAGGGCTAATCTTTCAGCACAGGTAGCTACATGTACCAGACTTACCGCACCATGTGTGACAGTGCACTGCAGCACATGCAGCTGACATTAAATTTTATGCTGACTCCTAAAGATACTTAGTACACTCAACAACCATAATCAATGAATGCAAACTACAGTCTAAATTGCTGCTGATACCTATAGCTAATCATCTGCATTATAGCTGTTCTTTAACATGTGCTCATTATCATGCACTAATTCTGAAACTGTACTTTCTGTCTCAGCACTTATAATTAGCCTCCGAAATATATACACTACTGTTGGAGAGTGTGTACATGTGCTACATGCCTCCATTGGATGGTTGAAACAGGATACTGGGGGTAGCACTGCTGGATCAGCAATCCATTCCAGCTTGCTCCAACATGCTGTTACAGAATGTTGTCCAAAAATGTACCACACATGTTTTCATTAACCCCCACTGGACTATAGCCCATTGAGGGGAGGCTGTTTTCTCCCTATCACATTACATTAAAAGCCAACAGCAGTCTCATTAAATTTCTAAGTTATGTATGTGCTCACATGACTGTAATCATGAAGGTATGGGGTTTCAGTACTAGTTCAAGTTGTCATAACCTTAATAGTAGTTATGACATCACTGTCATCACATGACAGCAACAGGTATGTCTTAATTACAATAATACACAGTCTGTGCATGCATGCAGGATTAACGTGTATAACTAGAAAGACAGGTATATAATATAAACATAGCATCACAACTGACTATATAATTTAGACTGTGATCATTTAACTGCATGCATGCAACATATTTCAAGAATATGTGAGGTGCTGAGACTACCAAGGAAGACATGGAGGGTTGCATGCAAGAAGGTATGTTGCTGCATGATTCACTATTGTGGTCTCTGGTTGTTCTTGCTCTTGTCCTCTGACTGGAGGTCTTACAAGCTCCGCCTGCGTCTGTGGGTGCGTGGTCAATGGCGTAAGCGCTACGGCAGCAACATGAGTATATTATTATTATTAGTATAAGGTGCATGCATGGTATACTGTGGGATAGCAATAGCTTGTACATTACTCTCACTAACTTAAAGTCATTTTGTAACACTATAGCTGACACTCAGCATGTGAATACATTAATGCAACATTCTGATTCCTAGCTTACATATATACCCTAGCAGTTTTTGTACCTTAATTGGGAATTTTGTGCATAGATTATGGATACTATATTCACTATTGGGCCGTCCTGGTTCCTAATGCCATTAAAATAATTAGAAGTGCCATGGCAGTGCAATCAAATCGAAGAGATACATGCAAAGATGCATGCATGCATTCTTGGATGACAGTAGGGTAAATAATGCAATAATGTAGTACATACTTCTTCATCACATGACTCAATGACATGTATTTGAGGGCATACAGGAATCGATCTATGTAATGCTCAATACTATAGGTTAGCACTGTTAACGTTGCATGAGTCTAACTGTAGTCTGCTGTGTTCTTAGTGATGTTTATGAGCAGTCAGAGTCTTTTTGTTTCGTGAGAAATATCAGCACCTCTACTTTATGTCTATCAACATAAGCCTGGCTTCGGAGCACAACAGTGCCTCCCTCAATGATCCAGTAATACCAGTCCTTTGTGGTGGGATGTTGGAAGTGGAAGCTCTTGTACTGTGAATCACCCGGACCCAGTCTATACTGCCGTTGAATGGTCGGCTTCATTGCCTCCGCCTGTATAAGCAAAAATATTGAGGAAGATAATATTACACAGCACATGTGACTTGTTATGAAATTGATGCTAATTGGCATGTATACTTGTCATGAGTTGAGAAAGCTGGGCAACAGTCCGGCAATGTTCTAGAGAGCTATGGCTACACACATATCCTTTGCAGGCCTTCACAGGTACCCACTTGAATTTTCGCAGGCGACCTATCAGGACAATTAAGGACTCTAACGTGGGAGAGATCTATCTTGCTATATCCTATGACAATAATGATGCTCTGCACTGCATAAGCCAAATTCTTTTGGCGATGGAGATAATGTGTGGGGGCGAATCTACCATCACTTATGGTATTGTTATTAGGTGAGTCAGCTTATTATTATGTTATTTGCCTAGTAGACATTTGAGTAATTAGCTGATTGCTTAGACTTGCAATTCTGAAGCCGAATGGGTAATCACCCTGCTGAAAACTATTACGTTAGTATATGGCAGGATTGGATGATGCAATAATACTGATATTCATACCTCCCACACAAATATTTTGGGTCGTATTAATGGCCAACTCTTTATCAGGCAAGGGGAACTTACATGTGGGAGCAAGACAAATACAGGTTCTTTGGCACTGCAGTCCACACACAGCAGTTTGTCTTCCAGCAATGACAGCAATTGTACTATGTACCCTCCTTCGTAAGGCCTGATGAAGGTAATCTTGAACAAGGCAGCTGCCGCACAGAAATCAGGAGCACCGGTCAACAGCATGCTGTTGCTCCACCACAGGAAGTGGTACACAGTCAGCTGGGTGTGTCTTTCCAAAATATTGATTGGGAGTTGTCGGCTCTGAATGTGCATGTGAGAATGACATTACCAGCAATTAAACTATATATTACTTGCTTCACTTTACTGATGACAAATTTGTGCTGTAGATTTTATTTAGGAGTATATTTATACTCTTGTATGCGTACCTGCAGTTGGTGAGTAGCAACTGTACTCTTCCAAAATCTGAAAACATTCTTCAAAAGGCCATCGGGTGCATCATGTCCCTGTATTTCAAAAACTGATGACTGTTGTCCAACACTCAGTACATGTAGCTGAGGTGTGGATGCGTCAGTGCTAAAAGCAAGCTCAGTAGCCGGCCTACACGGAGGGTGGTGTGGAGAATGGATGTTTGATAATGTGACACAAAAGTTTACCAAGAATAGTTTTATGGTTAGCTAATTAGGTCATTGGACCATGAGATATAACTGAGAAATTAGATTTAGAGATGAGGAATACGTGTCACTTTAACCATGCTGATCTGCATGAGTCTAGCCTCATATATGCAGAGACATTTAGTTCTATCACGGCAAAATTTCAAGCTCGCTGGCTCGTCAATGCTAATTGCATAATAGAGGGTGTAAAGGTTAAATTGTTGCTATACTGAATCCAAACCATGCACATGTACATGCATGGTTTGGCCAGTTCAGCCTCAGGGTCTGGAAGTTTCATCATTCATTTTGTCCTTGTTTGGATAAAGGACATTATCAAATAATAAATTATGTGAAGAATGCGGATTGATAAGATATCTAATAAATGCCGATATTTCCCAGGTTATTTCCCACATACATTGTACTATAGTGCCTATTGTCTTGTCCTGGACATCATAACAGCACAGCAGTAAGATTGTTAATTAAAATACTTCCCATTATTCACCTATAGCTGTAGCTATATAGTCCACTGATGTTTGGCTATAGTAAACAGCAATAAGAGGGATGAAGAGTGCTCACAATTACTTTCCCTGATATTCAATGGTTCCTATCAAGGCATATACTTGTCTTATTATAATACTGGAACTATAATAGTCATGCAGGTGCTCGTACCCACTGAGCAGGACTCGTGCAACTTGCTATAGGAGTGTGCACGTGCACACAGTAGTGATATTGTCAGTGTATGGATTAAGTGAAGAAGGGACTTTGTGGCCCCAATAGACCCTTTACCATTATGATGTAATGGGGGGTAAAAGTGAGCACTAATTGGAGAAAATACATGAGAACATGTGCTTTGATGTAGGTTGCTTGTTTGAAAACATAAGAACATGCTTGTTTACACGTGTTTTCATGTATTTTTTCTATTTAGTGCTCACTTTTACCCCCCATTACATCATAATGGTAAAGGGTCAATTCCCAGCTGGGCCCCTGTTTTGCTTGCATGGACCCTATGACTGTGTACCTCTAGATCTGCACGGATGAATTTGCATGCTTAGTATTAAAGGTACATGTGCAGTGGAATTGAGTGTGTATTTAGTTTTAGGGATAGGCCTTAATAAATTATGCTAGCATTATTTGAGAATAATATTAATGGGTGGCTTGAAGCATTACTGGTATTCTACGATTGCGAAACAAATAATGATAATGACCAAAAATGTAGCTAGATACGACTATACAGGCATGCACCTGAGCTGTTTAATATAGAATAAAGAAAACGCAGATGTATATAGTTGGAGAAATGCTCATATAACTACAGAACAGCACTCTGAGGTTATATCTAAATTCCAAGGGTACTTAATATAATAATTATATTAAGCACTCATATAACCACATATGAGGAGGTTATGTGCATAACCTATGAGTGGGTGGAGTCTATCTGACTTATACTATACTTTCATTGGTCAGTGCATAGCAACAAGCTTCTGTGGTGTAGCTAGAAAAAGCCTAGTTTGTCTTCAGGCCAAGAGTAGCTTATATCACTATATAACCTATGTAATTCAACCAATGATGACTGATGTAATGTAGTATAAGTGTCTAAAACTGTACACATATCCGCATCAGTTTATTGTTTATTATATGATACAAATGTTTTCTATTTACTGAGGAAGGCTAGGAACACATGTATTCCTTGATTACACATCATTATTACTATGCAAGCATCTCATGCAGAAAGTGGCAGAGTACCTGTAAGCATGTATGATAGTACATGCGTGGCTCGATAACAATAATCGATCAACAAATTACTGCCTATATAACAAGCACTCACTTGTAATTGAAGCTGAGCGATTCGTTGAAAAAATTTAATGGTGACGTGTCTCTGTCTTCACATGTGGACACAGTAATATCAGGGCACAGCCTGGCTGAATGTAACCCATAATCACTGTGACACGGTACAGCTGCAGCTTCTCCCTCTAAATCAACTAAGGGCTAGTATTGCAATGCAGAATGAGGTACGGAAAAGAGAATGTATGAATAAATTACATGTAAATATAATACAGCTAGATAGTTAATACTTAATACACTGTATCAGCTATTTACCTTGCATGCATGTGGTAGATCACCTTCCCTCTGCTTGCTCACATCAGTTTGCTTCCTTTGGAGATCCTTATGATCAATACTCGTTTCTCCTTCAAACAGGTCCATGTGGCCTGACCTTAACATTGAATCTTCCAACTCAGCAGAGTCAATTGAACTATACCCGGTAGTAGTAGTAATTATTTCTGTAGATTAGCACCAGCTGCGGCTGTTCAATAGCCAGGAGTCTTAGCTGAGCATACGATTTGCATCTGTGTCTGTGGTTTATACTATAGTAGTGTGCATGCACGCTAGC
The DNA here is from genome assembly GCA_963921505.1 of Phakellia ventilabrum. NCBI lineage: Eukaryota > Metazoa > Porifera > Demospongiae > Axinellida > Axinellidae > Phakellia > Phakellia ventilabrum. The sequence goes on along the minus strand of OY997402.1, from coordinate 4,540,153 downwards.
ACGCTCTATTTATTTACATTGAGCGCCGATGATTAGCTGCGCTACCGGCCTTAGGCCTAAGGTATATAGTCTCGCGAGCCACTTCCGCAGCACCGATCGCTGGGCCTAAGGTGAGTGTGGGAGGTCCCTGGTAAATCCCCTTGCTTAGGGAAAATCTACTGTATGACAGCTAAGCTGGAGTGTCAAAACATTTTTATGCAGTTTCCTTCCCAAAGAAATAGCTAACATTTCTAGGACAGCTGTACCAGGTAGCCAAACTAATTTAAACGTTCATGCATCTACCTTAATATGTTTCCATTAGAAATGTATTATAATAGAGATAATGTCACACCAAACACAGACAAACAAGCATTGATACACATAAACATACTTCATAAAAGGAAGAAATATCACATTCAAAAGTAATAAAAACACGTTGATATGCATGTATACAAGGAGGAGAATATCACATCCAATATAGAACATTGCCACGTTTAACTGCTGTAGCTAACCAGTGAGTATTTTGAACGCTCTAACTTGCTGCAAATCAGCTTCTTCTTTGCTCACAAACGCAATGCTATCATTTTTGTTCGTCCAGTAAAAGCGGATACCCTTCTGATTATTACTTGCTCCAGACTGACACTGTTCTATGGCTGCCCCACACGGGACTATAAAGGACACAGAATTGTAGTCGTGACTTGGGTCGGGGGAAACACGGAAAACAGTGGCTACCTCATTCTGGGACGGCTGCATGTGTGTAAAAACAAAAAGGTTTTCAAAGTAGCACACACACACTGTACTCAAGTGTCACTCATTGCATAAGAGACAGGCAACAAGTTCACAAAAATGTGCATGCAAATATGGCCTGTGACCAGACACTTTGACACACTACTATATAGATGTGAGTGAGATAAGGCAAATAAATTGCTTGCAAAGGTGGCTAAAAATACAGAGTCAGTCAGTTTTAGTTTGTAACCAGGTAACTGCAGTCTTGTGACAGGCATCTGACTGTCATGGGTGGCTGGAATACATCAGACCACCTGATTCAGTGTCCGGTATGTAATTGGATTGGGATCTGAACCTGCTACATATCATTTAGGGCACAGAATTGGAACGTGTCATTGGCATAATATAATATGCATTCAGTTACCTGCCTGCTGTATAAACCAAAGGAGAAGTCATGGTAACGGACACCAATGATCTCATCATTAAGGTCTGTAAAGCAGAACTCTATCCACCTATCATCTAAACTTCGGTTCTTCTCAATAGCGTGGAAGAGAGCTAAAAATCAGAAGAGAGAGAAAGAGAAACCCTAATGAGAGCATACCAGCCCAGTTACAAATAGTCAGCCTTCCCCCTGATGCGCGGGCTCCATACAACTTTAATATGTGAGTGCTTACACCATTTAATAATACTAACTCATATACTATCCTAGCCTCTTCCCCAGGCCACACAGTCGGAGTGGCCTGGGGACGAGGCTAATATATACCACTGCTGTGATACGAAATGTTAGAGAATTGCTTTTGAGTTGGAGAAATGATTAATCAACTTACCATTCATGGAAGCGAAGTCGCCACCAACTTTCAAAGTCCCGTGATCCCAGTATAGAACTCTCCCTGCAGCTGTAGTTCTGGTTTTGTAGACTAGGTTAATTTTGTTTGGTTGACTCTCTGGTACCACTACCATTGACTTCAGAAACTTTGTCGAAAGTGTTGGTGGCCAAAAGGTTTTAACGATTAAACTCTTTAGATTGGCACGCCCGTCCACGACATCCTCCCCCATACTGTATACTGCACGCTCATTGGCTGTGGGATATGAGTGGTTCATCCCTATTTGGCCGAGCCCACCATGGTGACTCCATCTAGTTGTAACATCCTCAATGGGTGTAGTTGGCGCCACTGCCCACCAGTTTTTGCAGTCAGTATAGAAAGCATCGTTGCCATAGGGATGTCTGTGGGATGCTTGTGGTATTTCCTCCAATGAAAGCCTATAAGCATGTATGAATAGTATTAGAGGGCATAAAACCGCCTGCTTTCATGCTTTCCACCATGTGCTTTTCATAGTATACTTTCACTATCATGGTATGAATATATTTATCTGCAGCAAACAATGCATACCTAGGGTAACACAATGTGCATGAATTTCCTTGCTGCATGAGCCAGACAGGACAGCACGAGCCCTGCACGTGCTCACGCTGTACAATTTGGTGGTAGTGAACACTGATTGTGTCGTTTGCGCTCACATGCAGGTATACCATGAAATGTAGTGTCAAGCAACCAACTACTTAAATGATACTTCATACAGCAGCTGTGTTACTTAGCAACTACCAACAAGTGTGCATGCTTTCTCCTTCTGGGTCACGCCTACTTTGACATATTCGCCAAACTGTATAAACATGATCCTCACATGACTACAGTAGCAACTACTAATTATTAATAATTACATACCGACTCCACCCATTACTGGTTAATTATCATAGCTACTGATATAATATAGCTACTCCATAACCTAACATGACAACATACCTCTCTCCCATGGACAATGATATCTGTTTATCTGATATGAAACCATCACTGATATCATATACATTTTGTAGACCTTTTCCGTCATAGCCAGGGGCGAGAAGCAGGTCACGACTGTCATCAGCCACTGTAGTTGTTACTGCTTGCTCACAATAGCTTGCAAATTCCTTTGGGTTGTTGGGCTCCTACGCGAGGAGTGAAATTGTATCGGTAAGGATTCAGGGGAAAACCATGGGATATTCCCCGTATGCAAGTGCGTGGTGGGGAGGGGCCAATGCGAAAGACTGCCATAGATATACAATCCCCTCCCCACACTAACCTCCAATATCTGATCAACTTCACGGCCACCACTCCTCGTTGTAGCATAGATAAAATCTGTGGTCGTAGATTCAGCCATTTGCGCCAATATCGCTAGCAATCTGAAAATAAAAAAACAATATAAATTTCACCTTTACCACGGTACATTGGTGTAGCATGCAGTTTTGAAGGCGATATAGGTACCGAATATTAGCCTTAGTGTCAGCAAGTACCCCTTATTACTGATCCCTGATATCAGCTCGACGTTAAGGTGAAGATCGCTTTAATACAGTAGACGTCTATGCATAGATAATATAGCTCCGTAACTATATTATCTATGGTCTATGCGTGAAAGTTCGGAGGTTACGCGAACTTTTCATTGGTAGGGTACGAGGCTACTGCGACAATACAGATACTGATACTATTCTTAAGTGGCCATGCACTTCAACTTACGAACAATTCGATTCAACTTTGACCCGCTTCGATTTTTAATCGATATCGTTATCTATATCCTGCACGCTTTTATACACACCCATTCGCGCGCGCGAGGTCGATCTCATTCATGTATATCACACGTACGTCCTCGACGCTTACTTGCATATCGCACAGCGATGCTAAATCCGGTATGGTACATAATTAGACGTCACGTCCGTGACATACAGACATCCTCGGAAGCTCATCAAACGCTATGTAATCTGCAAAACTCAGCCTTGGCAGTACAAAAGGTAGTGGTATTTAGCCTGTGTATTAGCCTCGTCCCCAGGCCACACCCCCCACGAAAGAGTACAAAAAGTAGTGGTGTATTTAGCCTGTGTATTAGCATTTTATAGACCATTCATCCACAGATAATAGGTGGAGTTTGTAAGATCAGATAAGAGCAACCATTACCCTGACCATCTTTTTCTGGAAGCTGTGGCTGTGTATATAGTCTCTCCCTTGAATGGCTGCATGCTATGACTAACGGATGGATCATCCAACGCATGATGCCCAAAGAGGCAGTATCGTGAAGATGTCATCATAAGGGGAAGTCCCTTGGAAATCCCCCTTTCCATGGCCTCTGTTCACCTAGGTGATAGGAAACACATGTCTGTCAGGCCTCATTGCCCAAATATGTTCACGAACACACTGCACTAACCTTCTGGAACCAGGACGCTGCAGCCTGGCTACCTGGAATGAAACCCAAAAGCGCGAAATTACAGCTAGGTTTCCTGATGATATCATGATAATATCATTTCACCCAATGGATTGTCAGAGAAACATCTCAGACAGAGTTCTGAAAGAATGATAGACATGTTTTTGGGAAAAAGATATACTGTACTTTTGTATAGTGTTTCATAGGTGAAGCAGCATAAATGTTGAGAGTCTGAACAAAGCCATTTTACAGCCGGTTGGCAATTAAGTAAGGATGTTTTACTGGAAGTTTGACTTCCAGATGATATTATTATTGCATCACACATGAATCATGTGAAGCGGTAGTGACGTGGGCTGATCTCTACCGTACTATAGGGGGGCTTTCCGTGGGGAGTCCCCTTAATCGGCAGAAAACCATTCTACAGTCAAAACAAGATAGGACCACATCCATGAACTGCTGACCTCGGAGGAGGGTGTGTATGTTGGGGGGAAACTAGCTGCCATAAACTTGATTGATACACAAAAGTATGTAATCAAGTGGCAATTGAGTCAGCCTTTCTCATGCACTGTCCATTACACCTATATACACCTTGGGGGGGGGGGGGGGGGGTTATGGGATGCTGCAACATAGATACATAATAATTAGGTGCTAAGACTTATTCATCATGTTGTGTAGGATGGCTGACCGAGCAGCCCATAGTCATAGGAAGTGAATTGTCAACACAGGTCTCTCTTCGTAAACAACCGTGGGCCATCATGTCGTGTGATGTCTGACACTGCCTACGTCAGATGATAAATGAGACCAGAAATGATGCTATTTACCTCGTGTAGTTTTGAAATTGAATACGAAAATATAACAAAAAAAAACTGGCTTGGGCACAAGGCTATATTATCTAATTATAAGCATACATGTTTTGCGAGCTGAAAACGCGTACAATGTTCACAATTAAATATCTAACAATCCTCACACAGAGCATTCTGAGCTCTAAGCAGTGTATTATCATGTCAATACAGAAGCCTACATGTAACTCTGAACCGTTGATGCTATATACAGCTCTACCTTTTTTTTTCCTAATATGGTTGCAATTACAGTGGCATGCATACCCTGGTGAATCCCCACCCATTAATACAATAGCAATACACATGGGGCATTATTGTATGGCTAGTGCTGGGAGTAAGAAACAGCAAGCTACCATGTGCTTTTATATAGCCACACACGCACAAAGCAGCCCCACATACAAGGTGGGTATTCATATGCATATGTTTGTTTACATGCCAGCCAATATGCTGCGCGTGCTCACACTCAATTAAGAAAAGTTGTCAACGTTTATGTGAGTGATAATGATAGCTCAAGGAATGTCTGACTGTCACACACCCAGAGACTGGTATAGTCATACATCCTACCTCCCCACCCCCCAGAGATGCTACTCTAGCCTCATTCCCAGAGGCTGTAGTCAGGTGGGAAAAATCTGGATACGAAGTTACAGCTGATCTTGCATATGAATAAGACCATGAGGGTGCAACACCCCCATAGCAGGGACACACCAACACCAACACCGGTTCTATGAGACAAAGGATTGGCATTCTAAGATTGGTAACAATGTTTACATCAGGTGTGGGCGGGACCATTTGGGGCTCTCCCTGGGAATTTCCCTTCTACATCACAACTATACAATTCTGGGTATGTCTGGGTAACAAACATTGTTTGCCATACAAACATGACTATATACAGTACGGCAGTAAATTTTGCCTTACCAATAAAATTCTCTTAGATAATTACGTAGTACTCTATTAAAGGCAGGTAGTATTAACTACAAGAGCTTGTTTTAATACTGGTATACACCAGCAAATAATTTCCATACAGAAGGCGTAATTTCCGGCCCATTCTCCGTGGACAATAATTTATTGACAAACTTCGCTGAGATCCAGCTGTAGCCTTTTTATACAGCATGTAAAAACTGTAATTAGTTCACCATAAATCTAGTCTAAAATAACATTATAGTACACTACAATGACATCACTATATAATTCTACCCTATATATAAAGTCAGATTTTTATAATTTCTACCCTATATATAAAGTCATGTGCAAATTTGTATAATCTCTACCGTACGTACATAAACTAGATGCATAATTTGAAATTTCTATAAGAATAAGAAATTAATATCTCTACCAAAAGAGAGAACTAGTTAGATTTGTGAGAGAAAGGATATGATATACTTTTACTGACCAGTGTTGTGATACGTATTGCTCCAGAGCCTATACGAACGGAGATTCTCCCTTTTGTCCTGTTCGACGCACACCTTCCAATCTTGGTCCTCTTGCCTCGGGGTAAGATAGTAGTTTCTGTTCCTGCTACCAGCCCAGTAGATAGCGATGGGCGCTTTGGGGTTGCAGAGCAAACAGATGTTGATGGTGACGGCCAGCAGGTACCTTCTGCTGTCGGGTGGCGGTTTCTGTGTTGGGGATGGACCAGTGCAACATTATGACCTGAGCTGAGTGCATGTAGTCTCATACCCAGACCTCTCCTGAGGTTTGGGAATGAGACTAAGTACAGTATACGTATAGACTAAAATATTACTCTGCAGTATGAATTAGACCAGATCTAGAGGACGCAATGCCCAGTTATAATTTTGTGCCATCCCCATATTTGGAGTACTACCATACTCCATGATAAGCTGAGGAGTAAGCCCATCTCTAAGTAACGCCAGCCATCTCGTAAGCCCACTCCTGAGTATAAACCCACCCCTGAGTATTACCCGACTCCTAAGTATAAGCCCACCTCTGAGTATAAGCCCACCCCTGAGTATAAGCCCACCCTGAGTATAAACCCACCCCTGAGTATAAGCCCACTCCTAAGTATAAGCCCACCCCTGAGTATAAGCCCACCCTGAGTATAAGCCCACCCTGAGTATAAGCTCACCCCTAAGTATAAGCCCACCCCTAAGTATAAAACCACCCCTAAGTATAAACCCACCCCTGAGTATTACCCGACTCCTAAGTATAAGCCCACCCCTGACTATAAGCCCACCTCTGAGTATAAGCCCACCCTGAGCATAAGCCCACCCCTGAGTATAAGCCCACCTCTGAGTATAAGCCCACCTCTGAGTATAAGCCTACCCCTGAGTATAAACCCACCCCTGAGTAGTAATTACCCGACTCCTAAGTATAAGCCCACCCCTGAGTATAAGCCCACCCCTGAGTATAAGCCCACCTCTGAGTATAAGCCTACCCCTGAGTATAAACCCACCTCTGAGTGTTGCTCGACTCCTAAGTATAAGCACATTCCTGAGTATAAGCCCACCCCTGACTATAAGCCCACCCCTGACTATAAACCCACCCTGACTACAAGCCCACCCCTGACTATACGCCCACCCTGAGTATAAGCCCACCCCTGACTATAAGCCCACCCTGCCCATTCTTACATATAAGCCCACCCCTGAAAATACACCCACTCCCTAGTTACCAGGATCAAAACTCACCGAGAATGTTACTGGTTCACACTTCACTGTATCCACTCCAACAAATACATTACTTTCGGTGCACCACTGTCCAGTGTCATGGCCAGGCTTGGGTTTCGAACCATCCCTGCACACCTTGAGCTTGGCTGCATGCAAAGAATAACAAGCAGTGTATGATTATAGCACCTGTTTTATGGTCTGAGCAGTGACCAAGAAGACTAGTACCGGCTCTACTCTTCCACATCATTGGGTTTGAGACTTAGCTTGCCCAAAAAAAAATTTTTTTTCTCAGACAATCATTTGTGCAATAATTACAAAATACTTCTACACGTACATGAAGTCGGAGTAAATTTCTAGATGTCAGACGGTTCGGCCTGAGAACGAATATTGAAGCAGTAACAACTCTAGAAAACAGAATCCTTTGTGGCACACACCTGACCATACATACTTCATTAAAAATACCATGGTAACGGTGTGGTCATAATGCGATAGCCAGAGTCTGAGGCTACTTGTGTGTTAGGTTCAGGAGCCATCCTGGTTAAATGCATACCTTCGGGGTCTTTGTTAATGAGTTCAGGAGTTGGTTCCGCCAGATCGAAGTCGTCGCATGACTCCCCAGCAGAACAGTAGCGCACTTCTAAAAGTCTCGGGACCTCTTTGTCTACTCCGTGTTCGTCCTTGACAGTGATGGTGGCAAAATAGTTCTCCTACAAAGTGAAGGATTGAATCAGACTGTAAACTACGTGAAGACAGGGTTACTAAATCTTTGTACTAGCAATTTATAATAATTGCCTCAGGGAATGTACATGTACACCAAATACTTCCCTTATGACTATCATTATCATGCAAGTACTAATTATGGCTTTCTTGTATAATAGCAATCTGTGATCTGTAATGTGAAGCGCTTCCTTTCACTCGCTCTCAAAAGTGCTTGACCTCGAGCAATTTCGATACACGCAATTATGCCAACTTAATAGATCCATGCCTAGCTGGAAAAAGGCATAATGATGCACGGCCCTTAGGCAGTTGTGAAATCTAGAAACCTATATGCAGTTTGTCCGGGCTTCCCATAATAAGGATTTGTTCTTCCACCAGTATAGGCATGTAATAATGATGTGTGGGTTTCAGGTGCTCTAATTATTATCGTATGTTATATGTTTATTATCATAATATGTTTCATATGCCGAAATAGTCACAAACTGGCTAATTTATAAAACTTAAGCTAAGCGGAGTCCTGATCATCTAACGAATTTTACATCACACACTATTACCATTAGATATGTAGTCTGGCTAGCCTGCTGGACCCCTCCCCCTCCCAGAGAGAGGAAAAAGGGGGAGGGGCTGGCAGAGCTTGCACAAAAATTACAAAATTCAATTCAAACTGGTTAATCAGCTTCACTATTCAGGATTCTGTAAGCAATTACATCATCATCGTATTGCAGTTTTGAACGAGCATACGCATGTGATACAATGAAATTAGCATCAAGTAAGTGAATGGAAGACATGCAACAGCCCACAGGAATGAATTAGCAGCCATCGACACAATTAAGACAATTTATGACTTCATTGCATCATGCAATAAAGAATGCTGCAAGTCCTACGTTTCTTAATTGATTGGTCCTACAAGTCTTCAATTACTCCGGTTTTTGTATATGCACATGTAGTAGGATACCTTAGCAAGGCACCTTCCCTCTTTCTCCTTTCGGGGGGGGCTAGCGAGGCTAAAATTACATGATGTAAAATTCATGATATGAGTGCCTGTTCTTATTAAGATCGTAGCATGTTCTTATATGGGCAGGAAGCTCAGATAGTAGGTTTCCAGCAATATGGCTCCAGTGCTCTGACGATTACTTGTGGGCATTATAAATTGGATGGGTATTTGAAAAATTACTATTATCAAATTTGTTATAATAGTTTGCATATAAAATGATATGTACTGACGCAGTTAACATGTACGCACTTCTCTTTACTGCGTGTATAGACACATATTAGTATACAGTGATAACACACTTCTGCGTGAGCATTGTGTACTGCTGTGCAATCACACATGCGTATTATTATCAGCAGGTATTAAATATCGCCAGCTTGTGAAGTTGTGCAAATTTGTGTCAATAGACTTTTGGGTCCTAATATTTACTCACGATTAGCAGCATTAGCACACAAGTTCTAAGGATGGGGGCGGTGTGGAAAGTACCTTGTGAAAGGTTTGAGTAGACTTAGTGAAATTTTAGACTTACTGCGTCTGCAGTATAGCCACTGAAGTCAATGGCGACTCTGTTTTCTGCTGAAGGCGGTTCTGGCGGCCCAGACAGCTTTTCTATCACAATCCCAACACCAGCATCAGGACGTTTACTTGTGAGCAGGAAGACGTCTTTTGTCTCTTTGATCACACAGCAACATTCGCACTCCTTGGTGATGACACGCCCGTCCTCTAGGGGGGTGGTTATCTCACTGGTCACAGCCGCATCGTCAGACGTCATACGTGCCATCCTGGACATACATGGCAGACAAAACAAACTGGCTCAGTGACATAATTAAGTCATGATCGATGCACTAATTATCATAAAGATGGGGCAGTACCGGGCCAAGTTTTTGTCCCCCCACTGTGGAGAGAAATTGGGGGCATTTGTGAGATAATCGCTGGCCAGTGCGAAAGTGAGCCCTGGGATAAGGCTAGACTAGCTCCATAAAAAAAAATCACTTTTTCTAAGCCAAGACCGCAGAGTAAAAAATCTAAGATACAAGCTGTGAGGTGTTTCCATGTACGTCACTGCGGCCACACAAATACTATAAACCTCGGAGCATGATTTCCACACGAAGTATACAAAAGCGAAATGCTAAGCTGGACAATACAGCCTGGGAATGTGAATTGAGTAAAATTAGGGACATTGTGATGGAATTCCATATGATACGTAGGCAATACGGTTGTTGGAACACTCTTTCCTGCTAACCACTTGCTAAAATAAGGCTACACTCTGAGCTAATATGTATAAGTGGAAACACAGACCACAATACTGTGTACACACTACCCTGGGGGTACCATGCAGGGCCCCAGTACATGCTGCACCCCATTCTCTCATCCCTGCTATGCTCATTAGTGTTTCCGGGAAAATAAAAAAGCGCATTCATTATTAATTTTCAGGGAATCCTGGGTCCAACCAGAATCAAGACCTAGCAGGTAGTCAAAACAGAGCCCAGGGGAATTACTAGTTGAACTTGTAAACAAAGTAGTTAAGAATGGTTTATATAGGTTTTCAGCTTTCCATATGGAAACATGAGCACGCATGGAGCCGGGAGGCCTGGAAACAAGGCGTTTGTAAAGGAATACTCTGTGTTGTACTACTGAAACTAGCACTACAAAACACATAAACTGACACCTAGTGAGAAGTTTGTAGCATATCAGTAATTCATTATTACACTATATAATAAAGTACGCATAGCTGCTTTAATTAAGTCCAGTTTTCCACCATGCAAAAATGCTGCCTGGCAACAATGCTAGACTTGGACAGGAATTTATCCCTACATAATAATTATTTATCCTTACATAATTTAGAGCCTTCATTAAGTATACATCTATGATGCAGACAAACGACAAGTTTGGACCACTCACTCTTTCTTTTGTTCTTCACTGTGGGGAGGTGGAGGGGCACCTCCTGAGGCCGAGGGATTCTCCGGTTCCTCTTCAATAAGTCCGTACTTGTGGGAGCCTCTTTCTTTCTCAAGAACGTACGTGTACCACTCACACAGCTCTGCACCACTTAGCTTAGGCTCAAAGACCAGACTAGTCTCGCGGAGCAGATGTCGAACTTCATTCATTTCCGATTCTATTGAAGACTGTGAGTGGACACCGGAGGACATGCGACGTCCTTGAGATTTCTGATACTTGGTGATGCTACTGTCTGTGCTGGGGTCTTTCTCAGACTGGTGGTCCCCCTGTGAAAGGGAGAATGGGTCTTCAGTCTCTCATACCCAGACTTCCTTCCCGCAGGGAGTGGTCTGGTGACTATCGACAGAAAGCGGGGTTGTTGATTGGTCAGCAGTGGCAGCTAATGAATACTGACAGCAGTTAAGTGGACATTCATTAGATGATGTAATACTATGATCCACCAATCAAATAACTGGTTTAAAACGTTAGATGATGTAATACTATAATCCACCAACCACATCACCAGTTTAAAATGTTTACGGCTGACCAAGCAACAACCCCGCTTTGTATTGATAGTCACCAAACCGCTCCTTGCGGGAGGGGAGATCTGGGCACGAGACTATCTGCACACAGGAAGCATGTATATATAATTAGCACACAGATCAAGTTTTAAATATTTGCTGCTATATAAAGAATAGTCTTGCAAGCCAGACCTAATCAACCCAGTACCATGGTACATTTACAAAACCTCTAAGGACAATATTATATCTGTAACAATACTCTTATTATACATCATTAGTTAGAGACTTCAGGCTGCATAGGCCCCTCAAAACTCAGAATCTGATACTGCAGAATCTCACCGGGGTTACAGTAAATGCTAGATGACGTCGACAATACCGCCCATGCACGCGCTTTCTGTTGCTGCATTTCTTGTATTTCCGCCTCTAGCTAGCGAGCTCGTGTCAGACCCCTCGCCTTGGAGTTCAATTCACAGCAAATTTTGAATGCAAAGTAGCCAAATTATGTAAAAAAAATTACGTACACTGTTTAACTTTAGAATACGGTAGTGAAGTGTGGGCTTGTAATAAACGGCAGACAGCTTCTTTAGAATCCATTCAGCTAGGAGCAGCCAAGAAGATACTTGGCTGCTCTTCCAAAACGTGTAATGAAGCGGTAAGGGGAGATATGGGGTTAGAGTCCTTGAAAGGGAGGAGGGATAGAAGCAAACTTAAGTGGTGGTATAAAGTCAATAAGTTGGATAATGAGCGGTATCCTAGAGTACTATTAGATGCTGAGTGGGAAGTGAAACCATGTAGAGGTAGGCAGAGGAAAACTTGGATGAAATTAATTAATGAATTGCTGCTGCAGTTAGATTTAGATAGCCAAGAGGTATTAGCTGCAGATAATATTAATTTGTTTTTAGATACGGTAGACGAAGCGTTGAGGGATAGAGAATACAAGGACTTTAATGACAGCTTGAATACTAAAGTTAAGTTGAATCTGTACAAGTCTTTCTGTAAGGAAATAGAATTCAAGAATTATTTGCAGGGGGTAGGTGATCCGGGTACAAGATTATTGTTTAAGTTTCGGTCAGGTACAAACGGTCTGAATGAAGAGTTAGGAAGACATAGGGGTAAAAATGATGATAGGCAGTGTAAATTATGCAGGGGTGAATGTGAGAGTGTGGTACATGTTCTCTGGGAGTGTCCAGCATATGACGTACAGCATTAGAAATAATTTCATGGTAGAATTAGAAAATCTATTGGGGGGGAGGTTTGGGAGTTTAGTACACTTGATAATTTTAATAAGGCAAGCTTTATTTTAGGGTTTGAGAATTGGAACAGGGATGATTTTAAAGCATTATTAAAGCTAGTTAAGAGCTTTGTATTATTGATATGGGAGGCTAGGAAGAAGGAATTGTATGGTGATCAGGATTGTGTGGTCTCTGGTTGTTCTTGCTCTTGTCCTCTGACTGGAGGTCTTACAAGCTCCGCCTACGTCTGTGGGTGCGTGGTCAATGGCGTAAGCGCTACGGCAGCAACATGAGTATATTATTATTATTATTGGGGCAAGACTCGACGTTGCAGCAAATGGTCTCTGGGGAGGCCGCTTTGAGAGAACCTACCTGGATGTTAGGGTGTTCAACCCCCATGCTCCCACCAACAGAAACACCAGCATCACCAATTGCTACTGGAAACACGAAGCTGAGAAAAAACGTGTTTACGAGCAGCGCATACTAGAGGTGGAACACTCAACCTTCACACCTCTGGTGTTCTCCGTGACAGGGGGAATGGCCAAACAGTGTACAACGTTCTACAAAAGGCTAGCCTCCCTCTTAGCAGATAAATGGGGACACTCCTACAGCTCAACTCTCTGCTGGCTGCGATGTCGCATCTCCTTCTCCCTTCTACGGTCTGCCATACAGTGTATCAGAGGCGCCCGCTCCTCTCGCGGCCATGTCGTCAAGTCAACTCACCCCATCGACCTTGTCAACAACGAGGCACAACTCAGCCCAGTATGAAACAATAACAACACTACATGCTATGTGAACTTCTGTTGATATGTACAGCAAGCCAGTTTCCTTCACCCCTGTTTTTTTATTCTTACTGTAATCTTTGCGTTTATTATTACTTTGAAGGTACGTGATTATTATTAACTCACACTTGTCGCCATTGTGCGTATGATGGGGGCTATTGCTTCTTAGTCCACTCGGGAGAACTTGCCATACAACCTGCTCAGGTGCACCGTAGCGTTGCCTGAAACACTACGGAATCCCCGCTTCGGTTATATCGTTATGCGATACCGGAAGCGTTAATCATTGAGGACTAACACGCGGCGTTTATAATTTGCTGCGGGACCACGTGAGACTACGGCGGCGTATGTAAAAACTGCAGGCCAGCCACCGGACTTTAACGCCTCCCCTAGCCTCGACCTAGATTTTATCTTGCAGCCGTGGCGGAGTAATAAATGGCTGCAAGTGGGTCTCCCTCGCTGATCCGTTAACGTAGTCTCGTGCCCGTAGTCCCAGACTTGTAGTACTTACGAGCGTTTATAGCTGGACTCTGGGCACGTGAACGTTCAGCGAGGGGGAGGAGCCAATGTCAGACTAACCGTATTACAAAGAAAGGAGGGGCTCACCTGCCTGCATACGTGGCATGACGTCATCTCAAGCGTACTATACTACTGCACTGCACTGGGATCGGGGCATGACGTCATCACAAGTCATCACAAGTGTCTAATGTACAGGGAGGGATAGTAGAGGTGACTACATATGTTATCAGCTATTCCCCAGGCTCCCCCTCATGTTTGAACACTAGGGATGTCTGGGATCAGTGCTACCATGCAGATAGCTAGCATTTTTCAACGATGGTGCTTTTGTGAGAGTGTAGGGGGCAATTTGCTAAAATATAAGCACCTCAAGCATTAGTTAGCCCACTGCTGGATGCCTGACCTTGAGAATCAGTGCAAGAATTGTGGGTTATGCAAATGGCAGTGTCATGTACACATGCAGTCCTGATTCTCAAGGTCAGGCATCCAGCAGTAACTGGGGTTTATTGTATAGTAAGGGATAGTAGGAGTGGTTGTAGTAATGATTTCAAATGACACATGCACTCTGCTATAGCTAGCATGCAAATATGTACTAATTGAAGTCTTCGATTATGAGACTTCAATTATCTCTGTCACGTATGTATAACTGGCCAAAATTTACACAGGAATTTACTATCATGCACATTTCACAATGTACATCGTAACCTGAATTTTTTTTTTGGGCATCGCCCACATTTAAACTCATTTGCGTAATTACTTAGTACATTTTCCTCTGGTACAGTCTCATTCAGATTGCCCCTCCCCTTGCCCCACCCATAAAGGAAGCTCTACTTCCTGCTTCCTTTTCTGCGTGGAACTGAAATGCATAATGAACAGGGGTTACCCACATAATTAAGGCTTCGGTTCTGTCCACATGACTATGTCCCTACATCAATCATAGCTGAACACACAGGGAGGATAGTTTCTGCAAACTTTAACTTCCTGATGATATTGGTTATTAAATTTCGTCACATCAACGGGATTTTCCCACGGAAATTCCCTCTTCTAGCAAACAGAAATCATCCGATGATACGCCCCTCACATGATTGTCTGACTACTTCTTCAAATATGACTAATTGCCTTGTTCCTGCTAGTACAAATTTGGATTAACTACATTAACTGCAGCTGGCTGTGGTTGTGTGTTAGACAAGTGGGAGACTACCCCAGGAATTTTCCTCATAGTAGTAGATGCATTTGCTTGACCTTTATGGAGGTAAGTATGCAGTATCACCTCAGTGAATAGAAATATTACAGAGGTTTGCAAGTTGCTTGAAGGTTGCACCTGCATGGCCCATCAAAGAATCTATTTCCTGTCTGGTTGACCTTTAATGAAATTAAGTGGTCAAGGTTCTGGACCTTCAACCAACCTACAAATCTCAGTATTGATACTGGTATAGATCTAGTCTGTCTGTCAGTATTGTGTGTGTGTGTGTGTGCGTATGTGGATTGATTGCATCCCAACTGTACGTTTTAGTGGTATAAGGCGCATGAAACAAGAGCGCTTATGATAAAATGTACCTTTTGGTTGTGGCAGCCGATGTGTTTAATTAACCCTTAATCTGCTAGTTTTTTTTTCCTGTTTTGCGTATATAACTTACATACTAGCCAACCGTTCACAAAAAAGGGACAGTAGTTAGTACAGTGAACTCCTGCATATTTCTCTGTGTGATGATTTATATCAGGTTCGAATCTGGGCAGGGGATAACTTTAAATTTCTTTTTTGCTCGCTCATGTATATATAACGAATACAGATGAAGAGTTAATGGGTTAGGCTCAGGAGTGAAACAGCTGACAGTTTACATTGGTAGTCATAAACAGGTTTGCTAGAACAATGTGTGTGTGTGTGTGTGTGGGTGTATGATCTCAGCTAGCTGGCACACCAACATAAGCGTCAAATCAGCCAACGTGCTTAATTAACCTTTAAACTGCTAAGGTTTTTTCCAATTTTGCGTACATAGCTAACATATTAGCCAACCGTTACTGCAGCTATGCAACAAGCACAGATGAAGAATTAATGGATCATAGGGTTTGCCTCAAGTGAAACAGCTGACAGTTTACATCAGTGGTCATATACAATTATTTGGTTTGCTAGAACAATGTGTGTGTGGGTGTACGATCTCAGCTAGCTGGAACACCAACATCCTTTGATGTGAATGTGAGAATGCCTAATAAGGTCAAAACTGAGTGTTTTGATAGGTCAGCCTCAGTGGCTGTGGGTACTCTCCCAGAGACTTCCCCCTCCTCCTTCAACACATGCCACTGCTTGGTGACCCTTTTACATCATAGCTTTAATACTCTCTGTACCATATGCTGGGAAGCTAACAAAATAACAATTAAGCTCTATAACGAATGTGCATAATAATACAATGTATTTTAGCTTGAAATAAATAGTACTTCAGCTGACATAAGTATCACAAAGGTATATAATATATTCATATGTTTACGTCCTTCACAAAAGCTATGAATTACAATAGTAGCCCAGCCAGAGCAACAGGGGGTCTGTCTGTCTACCTGTCCACCCACTCCACGCCACCCGTGGGACCAATTGAGCAAACTAAGCAGAAATTTGGATCCCAAGCCTCCCCCGCCAAAATATTCTTCTGCCGTGCAGAAAACGTTTCTCTAAGATAAAATCTGGGGCAGTGGAGGCCGCCTGAGATCACGACTAGTTCAACTGATACATGGTCAATAGTTCAGTAGGGCCCACATCTGAAATACGTCTATTTTCCATAGAGGATGTACTACGGTAGGGCAGAAGTTACACCCCTCCGATACATTCTCTATGAAAACAGGTAAATTTCAGTGATGTATACCTCAGAGATGGAATACGTTGCTGTTTTCAAATTTGAGGCAGAAGTTGCACCCCCCCCCCCAATTTTTTTTACATATTAATGTCAGTGTGTAGAGTCCTCTTTTAGATCATCCGATTGGCTGAAGGTCATGTGATCAGAGCTTAGATCAATGGTAATTAATTAAGTGGGTGGTCAGCATACCAACAACAGTACCTGTTAGGTGAGGAGGGAATTCCTCTCAAATATTATACTCCATACTGTCAACAAAATGTACTGGGTAGCTATGGTTACAACAGATCATGAACCAGTCATGATAAAATCAAACTAGATATGGGCTCACTTTAAAGTTCTGAATTTATAATATTATGAAGAACAGTGGGATGGAACATGGACTGCAGTGGGGTGGAACATGGGTGGAACATGGACTACAGTGGGGTGGAACATGGACGGCAGTGGGGTGAAACAGGGACTGCAATGGGGTGGAACACGGACTATAATGCTGAGGAAAGTACATTTAGGAGCTTTTAAAATATCAGGAGCCTGCCAAAATCAAAATGTCAGTTGCTATGACAAAATCTAGAAACTGGATACAAGCAACTAGCATTCTGAATTTTAAAAATTCACCTAATATGGTATAATTATTATAAAGAGCAGTGAGCATGACATGAGACTACTTCTGAGGTGAGTAGAAAACATGCAAAATTGGAAATAAAAATTATGTTAAGTTACTTGCCAACATGGTGATAGTCGGTACTCCATTTTCTGTACTTTGGAACCTTTGTCTGTGGGTCTCCCTCAACTGCTACCTTCCACTCTTGGCCTATAAGTTGTGGCACGAGATAGTAGTTGTAACCATTGCCTTCCGACCAGTATATAGCAATGGGCGGGTTGCATCTTTTGCAGCCAAATATCGTAACAGCCATCAAATATTCATTTTTCTCGTCAGTGGGAAATGCCTGCAGAAAACAGACCAGACAATGTGCACACTATAAGCTCAGGATACAACTCATATTCTCAAGTGATTAGCTTAAGGTGGTGCCTTAGTGATAATGCATGGAAGACACTTCAAACCGTGCATGTATATGTACAGTGCCAGGGGCTATTTGTAAATATTACGTCATCATCGTAGCCGCAGGCTATAAGAGAATAATCAACAATTAACACCCGCATACAGTTTTTCGGCCAGGCACAACCAAGAAATGGGATGAAAGTGAGAAAACAACAATATCTACAGCCTGATAAAGCGATAAAATCTAGATTTTTAGTGAAATTGCCCAGACAGTCTATTCATGACACTGTCGTGACAGTACTTGAATATTCTCCCATACTGCCCACAATTAGTGCGTGTGAGACTCACCGAAAACGCTTTGAGCTGACGGTGCTTCTTATCCACTCCAAGATATATTTTGCCTTTGTTGGTGACAAGGTTGCCCTTCAGACCTTGGCCAGGCTTTCCGCTAGGATTTTCTACTGACAAGTTTACTACAGAATGAAAGGGATTTACAAAAGACAAATCCTTGCTAACTCCACATAAATGAAGAATACTTGTCACTTCACTGAACATACTTACACAGGCATTCTGGGAACTTGAGAACCTGCATACTCTGATTGCAAAAAACGACAAACCTTTAGAGGCTCAAGATTATAATTATGGAGAGAGAAAAACTACAAACCAATCCAGCTACAAGTATATGTAGATTGGCTGAAAAATTGGAGGCCTGGGAATAAGGCTAAATTTGTGTGAGGTACGCTTTCATAAGTACCTCCAGGATCCTCCTGTTGAATTTTTTTAGTCACAGGAGCCAGCCTGCATGGACTGCTACAGCCCTTGTCGGGAGCATCATATGATAATTCAAGGATCTTCTGGACTTCTTCGCCACCAATTTCGACTTTAGTATAGTACTGTCTCTGTATATGGTGTATAAGAAAAATCAGTATGTTAATCTACAAAGGAGATAGGATTGTGAATATGACCATACTCAGTGAATGATAGCAATTTTACCTCGCCATTTGGATTGGTTAAAAGCTTAATAATTAAAAGTGTTACTGTCACACAAAACTCCGCCTACATATTATTAATTAACAAAATAAAACACTACTAATGGATGTCACAGCTATAGGATCGACACACGTTGCATTTGTAAACTTTGTGGCCTGGCTATGAGTTCACATTTTGCAATTATTAGAACCTCGCAATTAAAACCGGTCCTACGGTATGTGTATTCTCATTTGCCTCCCTTGGCGTCAATTATGCACATGAGAAACACAAGAGAGACTACCTACTGTTTCTATTTAGATGACTTACTGGTTCAGTAATATACTGTCCAGAGTCCTCAGCAACCCTACAGCCCTTAGCTCCAGAAGACGGTGGGGAGCCCAAGAGTTCCTCGATCGTAATCGTAAACCTACCATCACTTGACAGTTGTTCAGCGGGAGTTAGCAGCATGACAGCTTCCTGTTTTTTGATTCTATCACTGCCGCACTCGTGTTGATCAGACACAATCTCATTTGCTGGAGAATCAGAGTCAGGAACCACTTTGTTCCCACTTTTCACGGCAGTGTCTTGATTGTCGGAAGTGCTACAGAGAAAAAGAATGCCCCATCAGGCCAAAGGGCACAATTAATTATTCACGACCATGGCACTCTCAGTTTACACATCTACACTGTGGTTCTACTGCATGTTTCTCACCCAAACCTACAGAGATTTGCAGGTTGGTTGAAGGTCCTCTGCAAGTGTTCTATGCAAATGCAGTGAACCGTGACTTCTTGCAACCTTCAACCAACTTGCAAACCTCTGTAATCAGTTTTACCAAAATATCCGAACAGGAAGCATGCATAGCAACAAGAAAATTTGCAATTATTAATAATTATTTAACTATTAATTTTGCTACGCACAGCCCACCATCGAAATTGGATACTCAAAAGCGACCATGTTTAAGGCCTAGGCCAACAAAACGGATGCCTAAGCTAGCTACAATACATAGGTGCATGGGCAATCAGTCAGAGCATGTCGCAGTAGGCTGAGTTCTTATATCAACAGTGCATGCCACATGTGGGATATGCCACAGGAAGCCCTAGGCCCCAGGCCTATGGCCCTCAAGGCTTCCTATGTTAACAGTGCCCATATCTCACATGTGGCAAGAGAGAAGCCATGCTACAACTATTGCACAAAGTCTGAGTATTCTAGCCTTCATCTGCCATCTCCAGCCTTGTGCCCAGGGCTTCTTACTCTAAAGGCTGCAGAACCCCACGAGAGACAAGATGCACCACCGTTTGGCAACTTTTGAGCTCACAGAAAATCTCAGAGAGTGTACAGGCAATCCTAAACCGTGAAACTGTCTTGTTGCTTGTAATTTACTATACCAATACTATCGTGATCACGGGTTGAATTCAAAACATTCATGTGATTTTAATTTCGTGTGATGTTGTTCGACTGCCTCTGCACCATAAACATGGACAATGAATAATAATTAGCCATTGGTAAAAAGTCTCAAAGACAACATCAGATATGAAAAAATACTACTGAGGCAAAAGTCTAGAGTGTGCTTTAGAGACCATGAATTTTTCTCACAACCTGAGACAATAAAGTCAGCAGACTAAACAGCTTCCATATAAGTACATCCTAGAGAAGTCAGGTTGTTATCACAGGCATTTTTCGTTTTGCAAATACAACTGAGAGTACATGTAGACTAGCAAAGAATCCCCCAAAAAACTACTGTGCTTTTTTTTAAGAGATGACCTTCACCACACCACAACCTCATTAATGATCTGGTTGCTTGCTTAATTTGATGCCCACAAATTCATTATGTTAGTGGTGTACATTACCAAACAGTAACCATGAAATGATAGATAAATGTGCTCAAACTATATACACACCCACTCTGGAATTCCCTGTACTACAACCTGAAACAGTATGTTTACCATCCATGTAGCAGAATACTGGGGTAGTCCAATGGGGATTAATGAAAAAATGTATGACACATTTTAGGTCGACGTCAACATTCTGTAATAGCATGTTGGAGGACATTCTGATGCCACCTGGAATGGATTGCTGACCCAGCAATACTACCCCAGTATCCTGTTTCAATAATCAAATGGAGGCATGTAGCACTACACACTCTGAAACAGCAGTGTATATATTTTGGTGTGTAGACAGACAAAAGTAAAACAGTGTAACTCTATTGGAATACACCTGCATTGTAAAATAATTTAAAGTAGTACATCAGTGTAAATCTTGAGCATGGAAATCCGTACTAGTATAACTGTGTCCACACTGCAAAAAACAGGAGGGTTGTTTCAGTTGCATTTTAAAGATCACAAATAACCCTCTGAATGCACACAATTTAAGTTTCAAAAACAACCCTCATGTTTTTGCAGTGCATGTACAAAACACGAGGATTGTTTTTGATCCTTAAATCCTTAAATTGCAACTGTGCAAGTGGCCGTAGGCTCACTCACCTGGCTTGCTCTTTACCACAGGGAGGTGGCAGAGGACCTCCAGAGGCCTGTGGACATTCCTCCCAGCACAGACCATGAAAGCCTTTCTCGCTCTCTCCGACATAACTGAGCCATTCACAAATAGTTGAAGTCTGTGTTGTATCACCTGAAGTGTCAGCACCACTGCTGTTGAATTGTTGCGCGTTTCTGTCAGAATCACCAGCTGAAGTTTCATTGGGGCCATCCTCCTGCTCAGATGTGGATGAGGGCTCACTTGCTGTAATGAACGGTCAAATACTTATCTACTATCTGAGCAAGGCTGAGTATTTTCTTACATACAAGGTAAGTTAGTGTAATTATCTGTAGAACAACTTCTATCACAAGAATTAACACACAAATAAAATCACCATTTGTTTGGTCAACAGCAGTAACGGGGGCTGTCTCGGGAGAGTCAAGGGATGAGTTTGCCCGAGAACGATCAGTAACACTACTTGAGCGAGAAACTTCAGAAGCAGTGCTACCCATGCGGGAATAGTAGCCACTCTCTTCACTGTCACCTTTCTTAAGTTCATGGTGCGATGATCCAGTGGTGCTATTGGAGCTAGGGAGTCCAGCATCACCACCCAAACCGCTCACAAGCTGATTATGATCTCCAGCTGCAGCCTAAAAGACCAAGGCAATGGTACAGTGATGCACTTGTGGCTTCAGTGCAGTAATAATTTTTAATCATACAAGTGTTCCTAATCACCATTATAAGAATGCACTTCAAGATATTATCATCGTTTCCCCACAGCAGTACACATGCACCAAAATAACATAAAGCAAAAACGCCCTAGTCTCGCGCGCCAGACCGTAGGTCCGGCGGGCGAGACTAAGCTCTGGCTAATTATAGGATCATTGTGGATGGTGATTTGTTTTCGGAAACTGCAAATGTAACCATTATTATATATATAGACGTTGTTATTTCGAGGTATAAAGGCTACATTCTCCAAACTTCCAGCGCTGACACTAGGCCTTTGCCTGCACAACTTGCCGAAGCTGCAAATCTCGTTTGTGCGCTAGACCACCGAGCACAGAATTACCTCATCGAAAAATAATTTGTCATGAATTGCCCCGCCTTCACTTGGCTACTAAACTCACCCCGTGCAAATTTCTTTCGACGTCCATCCTGTGTATACTTGCATCAGGTCTACGCACCTCGTTCGAGTGAGGTAGAGTTTATATACAGTACTATAAGGGAGAGCTGCCTTCAATTATCTTATATGGCCTCAGAGTTTCCGGTTAGGCGGTTGCACGTGTAGGGGTGCCGCAAGCCACAGGAATTTCGGCACACGGAGATCTGCCCCCCATGCAAATTTTCTTAGGAAAATTGGACCCCCTCAGGAAAACTAGCACCCCTCATCGTAGTACAAGCAATAATCCTAGGACATATCATACTCCCATAAACAAACACTAGGAATTTAGGAACCCGCTATAAAATGTTCTATAATAAACTGATTCTGGCACCCCCTGCAAATAATTCCAGGATGTATCACACCTCCCATCAAAATATACTAGGAATTTAGAAACCCCTACTATAATGAACTGATTCTGCATGGTATCCCCTACCAATAATCCCACGATATATCACACCCCTACCACAAATACTTTAGGAACACCCTACTAAAATTCACTGCAATTTAATACTCGATAACAGCGAATAATATGTTCAAGCAGGACAAATGCGGTTAATAACATGCATTCAATATAATTCATTTTATCCTACCCTAGAGTCAACCGTGCATTCAATAGTGAGTTGTCATTTTATCCTACCCTAGAGTCAACTGTGCTTGTGTGGGTGATCACATCAGTCCCAGATGGCACTATAATTAGATTTCTTTTGTTGAATAATTGTTAGTACAAACCACTCTCCCACCTGATTGCACCAGTGGCCCTAACATAATTACATAAATATATAATCTGACCTAACTGTAAATGTGGCCCAGGCAGACTATAACTATTGTTTCACATGCAGAAACACCCGGTTTGTGTCAGGTTACATAAGTGTACAAATGGGTCATAATTTCATACTGCTTTCCATAATTATCATATCGCAAAAATTTGTTGTCATATACTCGCTAATAAGGCAAAGGGAAAAAACACACAACTTAAAAAAATAATAATAACTGTGTCGTATATAATTATCATTTCAAAGAGGATGTCATTTGGGTTCTCTTTCTACCAACCACAAATTGGATTCACAAACACCAGTGGCTCTAACATAATTACATAACTGTAAATGTGGCCCAGGCAGACTATATAACTATTGTTTCACAGAAACACCCGGTTTGTGTCAGGTTACATAAGTGTACAAATGGGTCATAATTTCATACTGCTTTCATATCACAAAAATTTGTTGCCATATACTCGCTAATAAGGCAAAGGGAAAAAACACACAACTTACAAAATTAATAACTGTGTCGTATATAATTATCATTTCAGAGAGGATCTCGGTTGGTTCTCTGTGTTCATGTCAATTGGGTTCTCTTTCTACCAACCACAAATTGGCTTCACAAACACATCATCAAATGCTGACATTTTAACTGCTGGGCTGCAGTCTTTGTCAGGTTGTGATGTCTGCCCTGCAGCCCAGCAGTAGAAACGTCGGAATTTGATGATATGCTTGTGAAGTCCGTAGAAAGAGGAACCCGCAATCATGTTGCAGTTTCTCCTTATAATTTTTGTGATGTCATTAGAAAGAGAAACCTGCATAGATTCAATGATAATAAGGTTGTGGATTTCTCTTTCTATTATGGCCAGTGTGTTTACCTAGCTTGCCTTAACAAAGGCACAAATTGAAAACAAAGACAAGTAAGCAAAGGCACAAGGCAAAAACAAAGCAAAGTTTTATCACATAAAAGTACAGTGCGTTAAGTTTACAAGAGACCCAATACAAGACAGGAAGGCTATGCAATTTATTAATACTGCTACTGATGGTAATAAAGCAAGCTAAAGCAGGATTCAGTTCAGAACGAGAGAGAAATGGAGAAAGAGGTGCCCTATGTAGCTAGCTAGCTGACTTATAACCGATCCTGTGAGCTCTACAAGGGCAAATCAATACAGGCAGAAGATTATGCTATAGTGTCATGGGTGCGGGTGTGCTGAGTGTTCAATGCCCCAACTTATCTTTACTACTGCCTAACTATTCAAGGATTTCCCATACAGCACATGGACTCGGCTCCTATCTTACACAATCTGATCCAGCTGTCAATGAATATCATTAATGGACTAGGGATTTTCCTCAGCAACTGCAAGTTCACAAATTTGACTTTTAAATACTACAGCGCTAGCATGCACTTCTCTAGACGTTTGGTTATACTCTCAGGTGCGTGCTCCATGTTCTTATTTTTCTGACCTGGAGCCAACGAAACCTTCCCCAAGATAGCTACTTAGCATCTTCCCAAGGAAATCCTGGAAGCATCACAACGGGTTTTCATGAACTTCTGGTAGTGGCTGTATTCTCTAATCGAATCAGGAAGTGAGCTTATTAAATGCATGGTCACATGTGACCTTCAGTTTCCTGCCTTTCCTGTAAATAGCGTACTAACATAGTTTTCTTGAATGTCAGACTATGCCAGGCTTCTCCATCCTACACTCAATCCTCCCTCCCCAGTTTTAAAAAAAAAGTGAGCCTGGATGGGGCATTAATTGAAGCTACCCTCAGAGTCAGAAATTTAAAGCAAAATGAAAGCAACAAAGTATCTTAGGAGCTATACACTACTCCTGTGACTAGGTCACATGACTAGGTCACATGACTGCCCATTGTCACTTAGCATTGCTAGGTGTTGCCACCATTTTACTGTTAAAGGACCTTTGCAACACAGGGCTCAGCTAGAGAACCTTATGAGGAAGTGTCTCAAAGACTAATTAATCACTCATATCTGCCCTCTCTATATATATAGTGTATTTACTTAGGAACAGCTGAATGGGCTAAAATTTCCTGAATCAGCTATAGTACTTTTTTGTGGGATGATGTCATCATGTGTGCAACCCTCTGTCATTAAATATCGGTGTGATGTGGTGTACTGTAAGTTGTAAGTCGCTACATGTGTGTAAACTAGCTCATGAATTATCTCATACCAAGTTAGATTGACAGAATGTATAGGGCAGTTTTACAAAACAGGCAAAGCAATTAATTTATGAATTGGGCCGAGTACATACTTGTTCAATAATAAAACCAGCAGACAGTTTACAAACTGGGCAAGTACACTTTGTAAACTGCCTCATGGTCAGTGATAAAATGTGCAGGCCAATTTATAAACTGTGTGGCAATTTATAAATTGGCGCCCATTTTAAAAACCTGTGGTACAATTAAATTATCTTGATTTACAAAAAGAATTCAATGGGTTCAAACACACTAGCTAGTTGTTGGTTCATTCAAGTTGTAATTAACGATAGCTGTTCCTTTGCTCACAGTAGAGCTTGCAGTACTAGTGTGAGGTCCCTAATCAGTGTGTGCACCATTCTGCCAATCTGACCCTAGCTGTTGCCGTGGTCAGCATAGCTTGTAGTTTCCCACTGTGGTCTCATTTTAGGACAGCTCCATTGAAGGGTTTCCCCCATGCAGCCATGCATGTGGCATGTGACCCCATGAACCTGTGGGCAGTTTAGCTTGTAGTGTTTCCCACTACATTGTATGGTTTCATTTATGGTAACGGCTTCCTGTAGAGCTGCATGCATGTAGCATGTGACGGTCATGTACATGTACCCCATTGTGTTGGCAAAAAAAAAATATGTGAACCATGTAGGGATGTAAATCCCTAAAATGTCAAATGAGGAGTACATTAGCCCTATTAACGGCTGGGATGCAGCTGTAATGTAATTAGGTTAGCTCCCATGACACTCCATGGTGCTTTTTTCTTGCCTTTTATATTTTCTGACCTGAGGGCACAACATCAAGGTAACATTGAAGGTGTCATAGGGGCTGTTAAAAACACCAGTAAACTTGCTAGAAGATTGCGCAACTGCATTTTGGAAATAGTGGGTGTTAACTTCCTGCTCATTGCTGTGAAGTCCTTATTATTCAAGGACCCACAGAGTGAAGGCAGTGTCCTTATTATTCAAGGACCCACAGAGTTAAGGCAGTGTCCTTATTATTCAAGGACCC
Source organism: Phakellia ventilabrum (assembly GCA_963921505.1). Classification (NCBI taxonomy): domain Eukaryota; kingdom Metazoa; phylum Porifera; class Demospongiae; order Axinellida; family Axinellidae; genus Phakellia; species Phakellia ventilabrum. The sequence continues at coordinate 4,513,655 of OY997402.1, read as the reverse complement.
ACAGAGTTAAGGCAGTGTCATTATTCAAGGACCCACAGAATGAAGGCAGTGTCCTTTATTCAAGGACCCACAGCGTGAAGGCCGTGTCCTTATTATTCAAGGACCCACAGCATGAAGGCAGTGTCCTTATTATTCAAGGACCCACAGAGTTAAGGCAGTGTCCTTATTATTCAAGGACCCACAGAGTTAAGGCAGTGTCCTTATTATTCAAGGACCCACAGAGTTAAGGCAGTGTCCTTATTATTCAAGACCCACAGAATGAAGGCAGTGTCCTTATTATTCAAGGACCCACAGAGTGAAGGCAGTGTCCTTATTATTCAAGGACCCACAGAGTTAAGGCAGTGTCCTTATTATTCAGACCCACAGAATGAAGGCAGTGTCCTTATTATTCAAGGACCCACAGAGTGAAGGCAGTGTCCTTTATTCAAGGACCCACAGCGTGAAGGCCGTGTCCTTATTATTCAAGGACCCACAGCATGAAGGCCGTGTCCTTATTATTCAAGGACCCACAGCATGAAGGCAGTGTCCTTATTATTCAAGGACCCACAGAGTGAAGGCACTGTCCTTATTATTCAAGGACCCACAGAGTGAAGGCCGTGTCCTTATTATTCAAGGACCCACAGAATGAAGGCAGTGTCCTTATTATTCAAGGACCCACAGATTGAAGGCAGTGTCCTTAGTATTCAAGGACCCATAGAGGATTCCTGCATGTGGTAGTTTGGCAGAGTAGAAATAAAGTTGCCTTTTTATAATATCTACAAGAACGGCCTTGTGAGTTGAGAACTCCCAGGAGGTACTTGTGACACCCAACTACCAGAGGAAAGTTAACAACTCCCTGTGGACAGTCAGTACGTTATCTCTACTGCCCCAAAAGATGCTGAAGAAAAACTCATAACTTCCCACTGGTTCTTTTTATGAATATTTTGGATAATGTAGTTCCTAAACAGGTATTATTGGCTACGTCTATTTTATGCACATAGAAATACAGAATTGCAAAAGGTAAGTACAATATATTAATATTATAGATGTATGGGCAGTGTATAATACATAAATTAAACAATGTAATATGCATGGCCAGGTCACTTTACAGTTATAATAGCAATCAATGACTAGCGTTTATTCGTCCACAGACGATACGTGGCATTGATATTCTTTTCCTCACTTGGATGTGGTTTTTTAACAGCTTTTATTTCAATTTCGTTCCCCGACACTGGTAACAGATAGTAGCGGTGGTCAAAGTTCTTGGAGGCGTAGTACATCACCACCTGCTCCCATTTGCCACACTCAGTCAGACAGCGAAGGATGGTTAGAGCAGCCAGGGTGTATCTGTCTTCTGACCGCTTTACGAAGCCTTCCTGTGGAGGGTGGAAGTGGCTCATGTGTCATCAATAGACCCTTTACCATTATGATGTAATGGGGGGTAAAAGTGAGCACTAAATGGAGAAAATACATGAGAACATGTGCTTTGATGTAGTTTTCTTGTACGAAAACATAGGAACATGCTTGTTTACACCTGTTTTCCTGTATTTTCTCCATTTAGTGCTCACTTTTACCCCCCATTACATCATAATGGTAAAGGGTCCATTAGCTAGCTGCACAATATTCATAACTCTAGGGAAATTTTAAACTGTAAATTATTAGTCATGGTGCCTGACCCAATGATTACTGCAATGCTACTAAAGCTGCTATACATATATGGCACAGAATTCCTTGCACTTCTAACTGTTAGGGTGAAATGTTTCCATGCTTTACACGGAGACGTACTGCATCAAGCAAGACCGTTTTGCATCAGGATATAGGTACCAGTCCGAATGGCAACTGTAATCAAAGGGAACCGCTGTTTAGTTAAGATAGTTAGAATCACAGCGTAATGATCTTTGTCAGACTCCTACTCTCAGAGACAGGTGAGACTCATTAGAAAACTATACAGTCAGGACAATGTATTCAAGGGAAAGTCCTTCTTATTCAAGGAATTGCAAAACGCCAGGGAATGTTATTGTACTTACATGTAGTAGTCATGGCATTGCAGAAATATCATACAATGCACTAACTACTCAGGAATTGCAGAGACGTTATTTACTTTTGTAATAGTAAACCACAGCTGCAAAAAAGCTAGATGCAAGGATATCTATTACTCTATGTTGTTTGGCAATAATTATTTACGACAGCTATCCTCACACATGCAAACGTTAACCCTTTTACCCTATAGCTACATGTCCCACATTCAAGTGAGAAACTGTACCAGGCCCACAGCTATAAGCTAGCTATAGTGAAGTGTGCATGTGGCCCTGAGGACAAGGCAAGGAAAGGGCTTTGTTTTCACTTGGCTTGTTGTTATTGAAACCTGTTGAGAGGGCATACTGCATACACAGGCATGATCTGTGCATACACTAGCCTTGTGTAGGGAGACCTAGGTACAAGACTCATATACACGTATACACACAGTCCATTCCGGCAAGCTTACGCACTCTGTCATATGTCTCCAGATGGGCCACTTTGGGGTCGCTGCTGTCAACACGAAGGGCAACATATGCTCCTGCCTTTGATACAAGCTTTCCGACCGTGCCGCGCCCAGGTCTACCGGTCTCGTCAGGCTGATAAAACATTTCTGGAGTGACAGAGAACAATCAGAAGCTTAAAGTAAGTGACTACTGCAGCAAACAAGTCATACTGGAGCACTCTGCATCTCATACCCAAGCCCCCTGCCTACACAGTAGCGTACATTAACAGTAAATAGTTGGATTCCAAATCTGGGAAAAATACAGCTTGTGCTCGACTGTGAGGATGATTCAGAATCTCACTATACATTGAATTATAAACAGTGCAGACGGGAAATGATATGGCAGTGATGAAAGTGAAGGTCAAGCTATCGCTGATACAAAAGTCCAGGTTGCAGTTAGGTAGTTTATTCTGCTTGGGGATAAATTAAGGCCGATAATATGACTCAGCCGTGGTTCACTCACCATCTGGACCTGGGGGACCTGTCACTGGCTCCAGTCTTGGGGAAGGAAAGTCCACACCCTCCTGATCCAGCGGTGCCGCTAGAGCTACTACTTCACCGGAAGACTTAATAAGTGAATAGAACACATTCTAGAAAACAGAAAAAGAAGCTGAAAGCCATGATAGTCATTATCTTGAACATTCCTGTGAGGTTTTTTGTCAACCTTCATTTTGAATACCTTGGCAGGCGGATGAAATCGCCAGAAACAGGTAATGTATATATAGTGTAAGCAACATTATAAGGATTACCATAGTACAATGACAAGTTTATTCTCATTGTATTGTAATGAGTGTGCAACCAATATTCTTTTACTAATGTCCATGCAGTACTACCCAAAGGTAACCCTAATCAAAGTGTGGTACTGTTTAATTAATTAGAGTCATAGACTCATTGCCAGATCAGTAGCTAACGTTTAGTGTAAAAATTACACTTAGGTTAAGCAGTGAGACTGCCACAGACACACTGAATGTTGCACTCACAGATTTCACTTCCCAGACATCAATGTCATTAGCACTCAGAGGCTTAGCATCGCTCGTAGCTGATTTGTCATCTCGCGTACGAAGGATGAATATCAGAGAATTACTTGCTGTTGCGATGGAAATACTAGGAGGGTCTTTTTGGTCTGGAGAGGGTGAAGATGTAGGCGAGCTGCTGTCTGCTTCAACCCGCGAAGATGTAGGGGAGCTGGTATCTGCTTCAACCCGACGGCGTGAAGATTTGTCTTTGTAGAATTGAATGGCTTCAAAGAGTTCTCTATCATCCTGTAATGAATAGTCACGTACCATTGCTGTAGGCTGATAGAAAATGCATACATGTATACACACATGTAAAGTGACACCATTCAATTGATGTGATGGTAATGTGGCCTCATATCCAGGTATCCCCTCAAAAGTTTTCTTACACAGTAAATTTTTCTATGGCTGCAATGCAAGGTGAGGCCTGGATATGAGGCTAACTTTAACAGGTGTCGAGAATCTATGAAAACCTGTACAAATAGATTACTTATGCCATAGACAGCAAACTTCAAATATGGCCGCCATAGTTAATTATTCTGGATATAGTAATACGTATACCGTACCATCTTCAAACTCTTGCAGTAGTCATGTGTATCACGGAAGAAAGGTTAGTTCAATTGTGGAGGCCAGGGGCTTTGCATATAGAATTATTTCTTTACACTTGGGAGTGCATTAAACTATTCCATCACCTGATAGATGGTTTGAGTAAAAATCGACAATGTATAGTCACAAATGGTAGCTACAGGGCTCATGCTCGCCTGTATGGGGTCTGCACCTAGTATACATGTTGGTGTAGTAGTGTCAAGCAACCATGCAGTAATACAAACTATTACTTCATACAGCTCTGTTACTTAGTAACTAGCAACAAATATTTATATATGTGAAACTGCTACAGGTAACCAAAAATAACCCCTTAGTATTTGCAATGCATGGCTACTATATTTGGTGCTACTGAATACTAAAATTGGCAGCACATAGTAGTAGTCAGTATAATAGTAATTATGCAAGAGCCAACTGAGAAACCCCCTCTTCATATTATTATAGTAGTCATGCTGGATACACTTAGCAAGAATCCATATACAAAAGTTCGAGCTTGGGTTCAGTTTTCATTATCAAGCCACACCATGTATTATGTATGCATGCTGCATCATACTAAGTGTTATGGTTTCCTCTCAAGAAGGCTGGAGCCTATAGTAATACTACATGCACTCCATGAGAGTTAATTAAGTTAACGTACCAACATCTACCCTCATAATTTTATGACTCAGTAGCCATTACCAGTTTTGCCACCAAGGACAAGGATCACTAGTCAAAGTGGTCTGACACACATGCAGGCTTACTGCTTCACACAGCTGTGCAGGCTTACTGCCTCACACAGCTGTGCAGGCTTACTGCTTCACACAGCTGTGCAGGCTTACTGCCTCACATAAGTGGTTAATGAGTTGATAGATAATACTAGCTACCACATGACTTTGAACATTTTTTTATCGTCATATGAATGCTGGTATTATCATGCAAACTTGGGTTTCTGTGTATATTCCTGAGCTGTGTCATACCACTTTATGGTAAACCTTGATGTATATTGAAGACAAGGGCTAGAGTAATTACGCCATTATGTATACGTACTGAATTAATTAAGTGACCTTGACTACTAACGGTACCTATATACCTCCTCTGGGCCTGGCAATGGGGCCAGCAGATCTAAGCCCTTCTAGAATGGCTTCAATTGTAGTGGGGTAGCCTATACCGGTAGCTGAAAGTCCCGTATATTGGCTAGCTTGGCTGATTAGCCACTAGATCCAGCTCTTCATAATCTTTTAATTCGGTAACTGATTACAATATGATCTCACATGTATCTACCCCTTTCGTTGAAGAATCAGTACAGTAAATAGTATCTTATAGATAATTACCCCAAGAGAAAGGAAAAACCATATACTCATTCCACACAAGAGGCAAAGTTAAATAGCTATTCTGACAGTGGATGTAGCAACTATTACACTTTTCTGCATCATCGCGCGCGTTTTCATTATAGCTCACCATCATTGTCTTCTGTTCACGTTCAGCCATCCTCAGACAATTTGTCAGTGGTTCTGTAGTGCAGTGCATGCACGCGCACGAGACTAGAGCTATGACGTAACACCGGAAGTACGTACATATAGTCTTTGGATGGCCGGCGCTGCTATCACATGATGCCTGTGTACATGTCCTGTTTAAGAAAGGGAATTGGTGTCTATTTAGCCTAAGATAATTTCCCTTATATGATCGGCGTGTTAAATTAAGTTATTGTGTATGAAAATACCCTGATAGACTTATTTTAAATCCCGTTCAGAGTTTGAAGCCTGCAAATATCAGACTGTACTACACATTACCAGGTTAGGTATTTTAATAGCTACAAGTTTGATTGTATTCTTTAGTTATAATTGCACATTTTAGTTATAGCTTCTGAAGACTTTTGTGGAATCATCCTAGTCTCATTCCCAGGTTCCACTGCCCAGCGCTTTTTGCACTTTGAAAAAACTCGTGCCAGGCTCCACTGCCCAGTGTTTTTTTTGCACTTCGGAAAAACACACACCCGTGTTTTTCCAAAGTGAAAAAACAACAACACTGGGCAGTGGAGCCTGGGAACGAGGCTAGAATCATCCTTCAATAAGACTACACATGCCTAACAGTACTTTCTAATATTATAGCATAATATGCATAAACCCACCATTCCTGATTCTCAAGGTCAGGCATCCAGCAGTAACTGGGGTTTATTGTATAGTAAGGGATAGTAGGAGTGGTTGTATAATGATTTCAAATGCTGCAAAGTGAAGCCTACATGTTATGCATACATGTTCAGCGGATAATAAGCAAAATCAAGAAGATATGATAAACTACAACTGATTTATGGTCACTACATATAACAGTTTTTCGTATAGCTACACATTATGCATAACCATTTTATGGTTAGCAATACTAGATTTCATTCGTCCACAGACGATACATGGCACTGATACCCTCTTCCTCATTTGGAAGTGGTTTTTTAGCAGTTTTTATCTCGACTTCATTTGCCTGTGTTGGAGTGACATAGTAGCGATAGTCGAAGGCCTTGGAGGTGTAGTACATCGCCACCCGGCGCATTTTGTTACAGATGAGACAACGATGGATGGTTATAGCCGCCAAGGTGTACTTGTCTCCTGAACTCAAAAGCTGTATGAAGGTTTCCTGGTCATTAGGAGAGAGAACTTAAGGGATAGAGGATGGAGAAGAAGAGAGAACAGACTATATTTTCTGCATAATAGTAGACTGTTAACTCACTCTGTCATATGTCTCCAGACGGGCCACTTTGTGGTCATCGCTGTCAACACGTAGAGCAACGTATGCTCCAGCAACTGAGAAAAACTCACCCATAGTACCCTGCCCCGGTTTTCCAGTCTCGTTTCTCAGACGAAACATTTCTGAAACAAAATTACACGGGAGTATCATTTGTTATTCTCTGACCTATTGAGATGCTTTGAAGCCCAGCTGAAAGTAAACTTAGCGCACAATAATCGCATTCTTAGAGTAAAGCTATTGGATAAGCGTGAGGTTCAAATTTTGTGCACGGTTTACTACAAATGAAACAATCACCCACCACACTTAGTACCCTAGCTTCACCTCGTGGGCTTGAGGAGAGACCAGTAACTGGTGCCAGTCTTACAGGTGGTCTCCCAGACATAGGGGAGTCTACAGCCTCCAGAGCTGCCACTTCACCAGTCGGGTGGTAGGTATAGAAGGATCGTGAATCCTATAGGGATCGATGGGCTATTGTTAACTTAGTAGTGCATGCATGCATGCATGGTGAGTGAATTAAGAGTAGGAATAGAGAAAGCTAGGGGTAAAAGATATAGCATGCTGTTAGATATAAATGTGTCTGCCGATCCCAAAACTATAGACTCCCCTCATCATGCCTATACAGGAAATCAATTTTATATTACTTCCACCTTCTACTTTAATGGAAGCTAGAGCTTAAACAAGGAAGACTTCCAAGGCCTTTTGCACAGATCAAAATTATACTCACAGATCGATGCACTTTCCCAGACATCAATAGCGCTACCAGTCAGTGGCTTGACTGCATTTATAGCTGATCTGTTGTCTTCCTCTTTTCGAATGCCGAGGATAAACATCGCTTTTATGATGGTAGAGGTGTATTTTGAATCTGGAGGAGGTGATGGGGTAGGAGAATCCGTACTTGCTGAAATTCGTCCGACCTGATCCGGACATGAGGAGGTGGAAGAGTCATCATCTACTGCAGCTGCAGCGGACGGAACCGGCTTCTCTTCATACAGCCCATGGAATTCACCATCACCCTCCTCACTTTTCTTCATGGCATCAAACAGTTCATCATCTTCTGGTATGGTATTGAAGAAGCACTGCATATTCAGGATATTATTTTAATATGAGTGGCCACTTGCAAGCTTTTAATGTCTTCACTTTGAAAGCAGAAGGGTTGCTTTAATTTAACTTAGACCTAGTCATGACCTTTGAAGTGTGCCTGCCTAATAAGGTATCTATAGATACCTGCTGGCAAGGTCTCTAACCTGGCCTTTTAGATACCTCATCTATATTCATGAAATTACTGGCTGCCTATCACAACTGAAGCGCTCAGCATGGGGCAGGTTGCTGGACTTCAAAGTGCTTGCTTCAAAGGTTAGCAGCAGGCACTTATAGAGGTGCTGTTATAACACTATAGGTCTAAATAGACACCTCTGTGTCTGTATCTCAGTCAATAGATATCTCCTTCACTCGGTACCCATTTTCCTGAGATACCTCCACCTCGGTGTCTAACCTATGTTCAGTTGTGTTAATCTCACTTACCTAAAGAATATACACACAAGTATGTTACTTATACTACATTGGACTATAGCTAGGTCATGTTTTCTTGTGGTTTTGCCTTACTATTCAGCCTTTCCCAATTATTGGCACATTAATTATGATAAATTGATCATATAAGTAAGTAATGCATATATACCTTAGTCTTGCTCCCTAGTTTGCTGAGAAAATACCAGCTTTGCAAACTTGATGGCTTCTAAACCCTGGGGACTCTTTGGGGACTTCCCTCAGTCAGGAGCTGCAGACTGGCCACTACAAAAGCCAGTAAAGCGGCTTCATTATGTGATTATTACTTACCACTACAAAAGCCAGTAAAGGGGCTTCATTATGTGATCATTACTTACCAGGAAGGAATCTACATACCAGCTTTGATGATGTTATCCTAGTTGCATTTCTAAAAGTGCAGCACTGCATATGACACCCCCACTATACATGATCCTTCCACTACAGCTGATTCCATGGAGAATCATTACCTGTAGCTGGGCCTGTGCTAATTATGTCGTTGAGAATAATCGGAATTAGAATAATGCAAGAATAATCGGCATGTTTTTACGTAGATTGCGTCATTCTAATAATTAGCAGCAGCGTCTTAAGTGCTTTTTAGTTTATTTGGAAAGTGTTGCGTACACAGCTCAGCGCCTATAGTGAAGCATTTCTCACCTACCATATATGGTTTGGCAGCAGCCTTGAGAGACATTGTACACATAAACCCATTAGGATATGTACATAACCACCAGCAGCAGAACTGCATCCAGGACTACATAGAATCATCACTGATGCTGCAATACAATAAGCATTAACAGTATTTTGGTAAGTTTATATGCTGTAATTTTTTGAGAATAATCGGCTGTTTTTGAAAGAATAATAGGGACATTTAGCAAGAAGTCAGGAATTGAATAATAGGCAAATTAAAACGAATAATTAGCTCAGGCCTACCTGTAGCTGGTATAAAAGGCTGCAGCTGCAGTAGTTTACACTATCCTTGTGAGCTTGGAAGTGTATGGGTGAGTAAACAGTGGACTATAGCATTTACTACAGTGTGAATGTTTTGGTTACTGGAGTTGCATCAATACAATACTGCACTGGTACTCTCATACACAGCTAGTTGCACTACACAGCTTCACTACAAAAAACAACAAGGGCTTCAATCTGTAATCTACAGTTTGAGTTTCAACAGCTCAGCAAGTGAATCACTTTACAAACCTATTTCTTCAGAAAGGAAAGGGCCATTAGATCATGCATTTGACAACACATAATCTTGTACAAGCCCTGTTACTATCCTCACCACGGAAAAATGATTCTGCTGGGTTTCCCAAAGTAAGGCCATAGTTTCCAGTTTCTCATGCAGGCCCTCCCACATCTAGTTTACACTTGCATCTAATTTTTTTAAATTAAATGGCAAGTATCACGTAACTGTGTAGTCCCACCTGCATTCCTAGGAATCCATAACTGTCTGAGAAATCGAAAACTTTATTCTCATGGCCTAAAGTGATCTTGATAATCTGCGTTTAATTTCACAATCTCTGGTAGCAGGTCTATAACTGGGGTAACCCTATGTGTGTTTAATATTATACTCTATTTTTGCAGGAGTGTAAAGATTGCACTCCACCGCAGACACAGTAGCTTGAGAGCTACTTCTACAGCTTCTCTTTTGCACTGTGCCAAGTCTTAGCAGTAGGTTCTCTCTCCCAGAATACTCAAGAGAAGTGCAAGTCATTTCATTTCAGCTCCTTATTCACAAGCACAAAATCCAAGCTACACATTTTGTAACAAGTTGCATCCTCATGTGTGCAATTTGCACTTTAATAGCTCACCTCTCCCTGTATTGAGTTTCTTTCCAAATCGGAATTAGCCATCTTCAACATGAGAGACCGACTTCTGTCACTCTGAGCCTTAGCTATCTATTAGCCAGTATTATACCGCGGTATAATCGATATGACATCATCGCTACTGACGGCGCGCGTGCACGCCGGCCAGCCAAAGGGTAAATAACAAATCACAGTGGTATCATAGTGAAAGAAAACAGGGCTCCTTGTGTAGATTTATGATAATATCACCTTGTTAGCCGCTGGACCTGCACAAAACTGATAACAAAGCAGCTTTTCAAGGGCAAGCGGTTGTTTGACTGGTCCCTATGTATTGCAATGCAGGGTAAAATGAAATCAGGGGCGTAGGAAGATGTTTTGTAGCACGGGGGCTGACATTGGCCAATGAATTGGTGGATATGTATGTCTGCGGGCGAAGCCCGCTCTGTCTAGGGGGGTGCGGGGGCATGCCCCCCCGAGAAATTTTTAAAATTTAGATGCTCTGAGATCAATTCTGGTGCATTCTGAGCCAACTTTCCCTACATTTTATTGAGGGTAATTTTTCTTTTTATGATTTTTAGCCACTCATGAAATGCATAGAAGCATAGTGATAATGTTCAAGAAACACAATTTTTTTTATAATATGATAAAAAAAACTCTGTTGTTGTCTGTGTAGGAGAAACAATGAACTTAAATTTGCCTAAATAGTTCAGTCAGCGTCTGTTTGCAGACACAAACTCCAGGGTATCTCGCACCGCGACTCCGAGTGATCGTCAGCGCAGCAGCTGCGGCGGTGAGTTGGCAACTGGCTCAGTGCTCGGGGCTTCCTGCGACGAGTCCTCGTCAGTTTTTGTATAATAACAAGCGTGTACAAAGGTAAGAAGTTTATCCGACATAACACAGCCTGGCCATTGACACGCCCACTTGTCACGCCGCCACGTGACAAGCAGACGTGAAACGCGTAGATATGCTGTATGCTGTAGCTAACGGTGCATAGCATTAGCTTACCTTGAGAAGTTACTATTCGCCGTGGAACCGGGGGCTGGAAGAAAGATTGGATGAGCCTCTGCGTCATCCTACTGCGGGAACAGTCAGAGCTGTGGTTCTTCACACCTCGCATGACGAAAATGTTAGGGGGCTCAGCCCCTTTTCAAGGGCAAGCGGTTGTTTGACTGGTCCCTATGTATTGCAATGCAGGGTAAAATGAAATGAAATGAAATGGCACGAGAATCCATGTGATTCCACGTTAATCACATATCATTACAGTTTCTATAGTTACAGCCTTTGTTGAACTAAATAAGTGTGTACAGTTTCTATAGTTACAGCCTTTGTTGAACTAAATAAGTGTGCGATTACAAAAAGTGTGCGATTATGGAAATAATCGCACTCTTATCTATAGGGGTAAATGTATTGTTACTAATATAGTATGTGATTAGAATACCAACACCATATAAAGTATGCTAGTCACTTTCATTAATCACTATATATAGTGCTAGCAAGCCAGCCATTGCTGAACGAGAGGCAATTAATCATATTAATTTTATTGGATTATTAATGTCACGGAACAGCTTAGAGTTATGAGCTTTGCATTCACACCCTACAAAATTACCACAATCCAGTATCAAAGCTACACATTTTGCAGTATAATTTATATGACATCATTGTTACCAACAGCCATGTCGATGTCCCGGCCAGCCAATGGTAAATAAAAAAACAGCAATGATATCGTGGTGAAAGAAAACAGGGCTGCTTGTTAAGTCTGCATGTATAAAAATACTAGGACAAGATTTGGACAAAACGTTTTACAAAACTAGTAGCTAATACAAAATATTTCACAAAACAGTTAATATTTGAAGTCTCCTAGCTTGCATTGCTGCATTTGTCCCTGTAAATCTACAGCAGAACCTGATATCTTATGCACATTGCAGCATCTTGTCTTTGGTTTTGAGGCCCACACTCTTAGAATTACGATCATCCACATCTGTTCTGCCAACCGTTGCACCACCCCCAGCATGCTCATCTACGCCCATCCCTGAATCAACTGACGACAAGCGTTCTTCGTGTCTGGATGGGCTTGAATCTTCTACGTTGAATGGTGGTGTTGCACTCTTGTGTCGACCTTCGAGTGTATCTTCATATGGAATCAGAGCTGGTTCTTCTTCAGACGAGCCAAAGTTGGAGTCAGCTGGACTTAGGCTTGTGGGAGTTTTGCTACTTTCGAACTCCAGCTTCTGTGGCGAGGATAGCGTACTTGGGGACGGCGATTCGACATTCTGTTTATCTGATGGTGCATCGGAGAAATCTCGGCCTGTGTGGTGCTCACTGTGCGAGAAGAACAGGTGCTTCTTCCATTCCCCGCTATCGCTGATTTCCTCCCAAGGCACGGGGTGAATCTTCAAGGATCCATCAGGATCAACATGAATGTAGTAGCGGTGTTTGAGCGTGTTGAAGAAAATGGCCATGTTGCAGTCGATGCCTGCCTCAGAGGCGATTCTAACGTTCACCAGAGGTGTGAACCCGGCTTCTGAAGGGTAAGAGGTTGCTTGGCTCTGAGCTTCAAGTTTTTCTGTCAGCTTTGCCTGTGGAAGCAACAGGGAGTCATTTTAATGAATTGAAAGCCTTCATACTTTTGGTAATGGCCCAGTATTGTATATACTGCAGTACACGCAAACTCAAGCATGTATGTATGTAGCTATACGTATAATGCAAAAGGACCACGTGAAATGCTCTGCCATGGATTTTGTATAACCAAACAACTGTGAATTTAAAATACTGATCATTTCCATAGAGGTTAGCAGCCACTTAATCTGCCAGAGGTTAGCAGCAGCCGGTGTGTGGATGTGTACATACATACATTCATTATTACTTAAGGTAGAATTTTTCTGGAAAATGAATCCCCTAACAAAGTCAATATCAAAGCCTACACCAGCAGTTTGCATGTGATCATATGTTTCTAGAACACACTTTGATCATTTGTCCTATAGAGCACACAGGCTAAGTCCCATGCGTGCACTCAAAATTCTACTACATCACAGATACCTCATCCATTGCTAAAAGTTGTGGGCCACCAGAGTCATTCAGTTCCAGGACCAGGAATCCGCCTGCATCACTTGTGATCAAACAGACGTCCCTATTTACTGTAATCTCCGAGATGCGCATAGCTGCATGGAATAGATTTATAGCAATTATAGTTGAATGTTGTCCTCAATCATTCATACTAGGAGCAGCCACATATATAGTTATAGTCATTATAGTGTGTATCGATCTTTAAGGAATATTGCACCATGTAGCTGGTATAGCTAACGTATAGTTATGTGCCTGATCGGGTTGAAAAACTAGTCACTTTGATTTAAGAGTAAAGTGGTTAAAGCACCCTAAGCTACCTGTTTTCATTCTGCATGAGCTGTATGGCTTGGGTTTGCCGCACGCGTATGTTTTGTTTGTGTGGGTAGTCTTAGCATGCTTTTTAGACTGTATAAACATTCCAGCAAGCCTTACAGGCAGAAGGCTTAGATCGACAGAAAGCCATATCTACCGTAAACACATTAATAAGTATGCAGCCAGCATGATGTAGCTATAGGCTTCACATGACGTTGCATGTGAAAGTGAAGGGTTAGTACACAAAACTAATCTATGGTGTTTGTATGAGAATATCCACACACAATCATGATCGATGTATAGCAGTATACGCATGCGCAGAAATGCCTCACACAGCAGGAATACTGTAACATACATCTGTACAGTTGAAGCACAGCTGAGTCGGCTACATTGTTGAGTGTGCTGCATGACCATGCTGAGGCCACTCTCCACTTGACAGTTGTACCATACAAGCACTGCACATGGAGGAGCTAAAGCTCCCCTTCTCGATTATCTATAGTAGATCTCTGACTCTATTTGTGATAATACTTCGTTCAATCGTTGCATTCGCCAATCGCCCCGTTTGTCTGTTAGCGCTTCCATCTTCACTTGTACGTAAACGCTACACGAATAGGAGCTGTAGCCAGCTTATCCTATCGAAAGTACGTAATAGATTTACTCAGATCACTGACTCTTCATGCATAAGAAGTCAAAGAAGGCATGTCTATCATACGATAAATACGTCTATTATATACATACAAATACACTAGCTGAGATTTTAATTAAGCTACGCTGCAAGATTAGCTACTTGCCTTACGCTAAGGTGCTCAGCAATAATAGCTAGCTACATGCAGCTTGTAGTCTGGCATGATAGATAATCTTACTTCCATCTGGTGCCTCAACAGCTATTATTGCTGAGCACCTTAGCGCAAGGCAAGTAGCTAATCTCACGTTTTATCCTCAGAGCTATTCCTCCACTCTGTTTGTTATCAATGGGTACACCAGTTAAGGAGATTCTAGAGCAGCATTCTGAGGAATAGCTCAGAGGATAAAACATGAGCTACTTTCCTTGCGCTAAGGTGCTCAGCAATAATAGCTACATGCAGCTTGTAGTCTAGCTGGCATGATAATCTTACTTCCATCTGGTGCCTCAACAGTTGGCGGGAGGCTCAAATGGGCACTTGATGTCTCATCAGGATTTGGGCCCTGTGCTGGGTCGAGGCGCACCAACCTTTTCTCCATATCTTCGCCGATAGAGGTCGACACAACTTGCTGTTGAAGAATTATAAATGTAATTATGCATCACCCATGTACAAATATCCGCTGCCAGGCCTCTGACAACACTATCAAAGTATTTCAAACTGTATCCAACTAATACATGGATTAGTAAGCTCAATTACATATGACATAATATGTACATGCATGCTTACCAAATCAGGGGTCATGGTGGGTGAGAATTTTGCGATGGTTCTATCGCTACCTAGCCGGACGGACTTCAATTTAATCCCCTTCACGGGTATCTGCTGCGTTTTTCCCTTGGGGTTCTTGCAGTTAAATAGATACAGCTTGCCTTTATCAGCATACATGGCCCAGACGTTGTCTATGATTGAATTTGAAGCACTGCCTGGGGTGGGCACCTCTTTCCCAGGTTTGGAGAACTTTGGTCCATCTCTACTGATGGATCGGACCCATACTGAGAATGTAACTGCATCATCTGGAGTTGGACTGCAAGCAGAAAAGTAAACATAAACAAATATATTATTAATGAGAGGCAATTTTTTGGGCTATAAGAGTGATCACTGTTAGTAGCTACCATGTAAGGTACTTATCACAATTAATCACCAATGTGCCTTTCTCCAATGTATACTGCTGTATTGATTATTTAGTACCTATAGCCTCGTTCCCAGGCCACACGCCTCCCCATAAAAGAGTGACCTGGTATATCTACTGTTTGCACATGCGTGTAATTTACTAAAAATCTTGGTAAATCGTGAACTATCGTGTTATGTCCGCATATAATGACGTCAAAGTGTAAAATGAAAATAGCAGGTTTTATGGCCTGCAGTGCAGGGGTGTGGTCTGGGAATGAGGCTAACTAGTGCCTAGTATACAAAGCAGTAGCTAGTTATTTTTCACTGTGGTTATAGTCTCAAGTTCAGGGAAAGACTGTTATGTGTTTCCTCAGTATCAATCTTGTGTAGCTTGCATTATATAGCTAGCAAACTTACATTCCAGCATTTATGAGGACTGGTCTGTTGCTCCCAGGCGATCCTTTCATTGGGGAGTACACAATATTAACAGCCTGTACAGGTGACGTAGAGCTGCTCAACCCCTCTTGGACCTTCCCGATTACTTCAAACCCTTGATACTTGTCTTCTTTAATGGCCGCTTCTCCCATCAGCTGGCATAATTGGGAACTGATGTTCTTGGAGGTGATTTGCCCTTCCGACTGACACATGCATATCTCCACAGGAGTGGGGAGGCCGTCAGGCGATCCATCATCACAATTTTGTTGAGGCACCGTGACATCACCAGTACCATCATCGCTCCCAATCTGATTTTGGCTGCAAACGGACGCAGGCGATCCATCATCACAATTTTGTTGAGGCACCGTGACATCACCAGTACCATCATCGCTCCCAATCTGATTTTGGCTGCAAACGGACGCTTGGCGGCTGCATACAGATGATTGGCTGCTCAAGGAGCTTGACAAGCTGATGACATCCAGCGAGTTGGGTCTTCCTAGGCTTCCCTGAATAACAACAGAAAAGGAATAGAATAAAAAAGAAGTAATACTTCTCAAAAAAATACCGTAGCTACAAGTTGAACTATAGTCTATTAACGTTAATATGATACATATACTACTAGCTAAACTTCAAACCTTAGTTACTGCTGTATGCCTGACATTAAGGTAAGTATGCGGGAAACAATAATTACTCGACTTTGTTAATATGGTAATTAATTATATACCAAGCTCTTTTGCAGGAACGCATCGAGCCGGCGAAGCCGGTGTCTTTACTATTTCAGGCAGCATAGCTACTACATTTTAATGTGCTGTTTTCCAAACCATACGGAGCTATATTTATATCTATGTCCAAACAACAGAGCTATCTGTTTGCATTACGAACAAAAGTTTAATTTGCAGAAATAGAACTCACTGCATCACAACCTACCTCGGGGTCCGACGTCGACATGAGCTGTGGTAGTGACATTGCAGAACGAGAACACAACTGAAGTGCAGTATTCACTTTACAGTCTCAATGCACTGGCCTACACTTGCGAGCTTTCAGTATTCGACTGTTGGAATTTAATACGCAGATACACTTTCGTGATTATAACCAAGTTAATTTCTGCTCATTGGCGGTAACGACTGGACAAGTGCAAACTAACGCTTCTTTTTATGTACTGTGTGGATTTGAACTGACGTCACACCTTCCCCCAGCGATTGGGGCGCGCGCGAAAGGCCCGGGCGGGGCTAGCGTGCGAGACTAGCCCACCGATGCTTTGAAAATGGCGAGCTTGAGCCAGGCCGTGGCTGAGTTGATCAAAAACGGTGTCATACACAACGCAACTGCCAAGCATTCTGCCACAGTAAGTAGAAACATTGATAATAATTATAGCTACATTATCTATAGTGGAAACCAATTAGCCATGTTATAGCAGAAGCAGACACTCTTTTAATCATACGAGTCCCAAACCCAAGCTAGTTCGTATAATTTTTCATCACTCATTCGATCTCCCTGCAGTTGATATTCCTCCACGGTTTGGGAGACACAGGGCACGGATGGGGTTACAGCCTGAATGAAATAAAACAGCCTCACCTCAAGGTCATCTGCCCAACGGCGTAAGTTAGTAAAATATAATGCTGGACTTGTCCTACGTGTATTTTGTGATCTCTCTCTTCTTTTTTCTTCCAGTGCTATAATGCCTGTCACGATCAACGGAGGGTATAGAATGCCTTCATGGTATGTTCGTAAGTAATCTCATTCCAATGCCAGCCTCGTCTTCAGATCCCTAGCCCACTGTTAACAGAGTGTCATATAACTGTGCCAACCAATCAAATTTTTTGCATTCCTATAGCGTTACATACACACATACATACACATATACATACATACATACATACATACAGACATACAGACATACGTACATACATGCATACATACACGCATACATACATACATGCATACACGGAGTCTCAATGCAACACGATTAGTTGCCTCTCCACAATTATACAGGTTTGATATCTACCAGTTGGACAAGTCTAGCAAACAGGACGAGCCTGGAATACTGGCAGCAGCCACTCAAGGTACAGGCAGTGATTATAACCTCATTTCCAGTCTTCACTCTGCTGGCTTTTTATACTGAATAAACTTTACACATTGTAACTGGAAACTCTGGAATAGAGACTGGGAATGAGGCTGTATAATGTTCACAGAGTGAGGAATAGAGACTGGGAATGAGGCTGTATAACATATTCAGTGTGAGAAAACACAGAAATGGAGACTGGGAATGAGGCGGTATAAGAAAATTAGAGACTGGGGGCCAAGGCTCCTATGATACACAATGTAAAGCAACTGTTTTTGTTTCTGTTTCTGCTTGTTCACTCTGTTTAGTATACCTTCTCTGGTTTTAGCAACTGACAACATGTGGTTCTTTCTTCGATCTTTTCCGTTACTCTCCGCTGGAGCCCGTCATAAATGGAAATGATGTCATAACTTTCTAGATCAGAGCTACCGTTAATCTAGATGGCAAAGAAGTGGTAGCTTGGTAACCATTGCTTATGCTGTTTTTGGTAGCTAACTGGAAGTGCACTACGATATCGCTGAGTCAGCATATTTGCTGGAACCATTCTACAGCTGCACTTGGCTTGGAACAATAAACCTTTTACCATTATGATGTAATGGGTGTAAGAGTGAGCACTAAATGGAGAAAATACAGGAGAGCATGTGTAAACGAGCATGTTACATCAAAGCATCACTTTTATCCCCCCCCCCCCCCCATTACATCATAATGGTTAAAGGTCTGTTGGTCCCTAATGCACTCATCTAAAGTCCGATCAGTATGGTTTATGTTTTGGGAATAATTACCTCTTGATATTGTCAAAGAAGAAGTAATTGTCTTGTAAACTCCGTTGTAAGTGAAATTAGATATTCTCTAATCTCGTCAGAAATCAGATGATTCTGTGCTTATCAGATATGCCTGTACTGGTAGTCACAAAATAATACCTTATATGTGGACATAATTGTTTGCAGGTTATGCAAATTAATTTTGGTGCACAGTAATTTTGTAATTTTGCAGTATATTAGCAGATAGTCAAATCTGTGCAAAAATGAATATCTGCAGATAGTATCACCTTAGGGTAACATGTTAAAAGTCTGCTACAAACCAGCAGACCATATTAATTTTGGTGTATGAATGAAAGGCTAAAATTTAATCTTCACACATGAGCCGTTGTTGCTATGGGAGTTTGGTATCTGCACTTTCCACTCGGATGCTCACTGTGTTGCAGATCAACTATCAAAAGGGAAAGGAGATGTTACATAGTAGCTCTAAGCTGATTTTTTTTGGCAGTTTTCGAATTCTCATATCTCAATAACCAACAGTGAGACGTGACTGATTCTTCGTACAGTACAAGTACATTTTACTAAGGGAAAGGAGATGTTACATAGTAGCTCTAAGCTGATTTTTTTTGGCAGTTTTCGAATTCTCATATCTCAATAACCAACAGTGAGACGTGACTGATTCTTCGTACAGTACAAGTACATTTTACTAACCTTCGACCTTCAACCTTCGACCTTTGCTAGAAGTCTGCAGCTCTCTACATTTCTAAGATATGCGTTGCCGATTTTGAGAAATTGTCGAGTGATTGAGAATGCAGTGATCTCCGCCCCATACCTTCCTTGTGGTTTGACTGAAAGGCTTCATTTCCAGGCTATTGCTACAGTAATATCCCTTGTAATAACAACCCATGTTTTGTTTTGATCCTGTAAAGTGTTACAGAGATACGCATCTTTAAATTGTGTGCATTTGAAATGCGCAACGTGGTCCCTTTCCTTACATCCGCTCACGTAATAATTATGTGGCTAAGGTCCCTGTGAGTGGAGTGGGTGAGAGAATTTTAGTATTTGGTAGTCAACAGGTGTACATGTAGTAAAAAATAGCCTCATCCCCGGGCTCTCGTCCCCAGGCTCTCGTCCCCAGGCTCTCGTCCCCGGGCTCTCGTCCCCAGGCTCTCGTCCCCAGGCTCTCGTCCCCAGGCTCTCGTCCCCGGGCTCTCGTCCCCAGGCTCTCGTCCCCAGGCTCTCGTCCCTAGGCTCTTGTGCATGTTTCACTTGCTACCGAAGAGCCTGTTTTCTCACGTGATTTAACCTACTTAATTGCGCGTGGGCAGGGACCACTCGAAAGACGGTTGCACTTCTCTACCTTTTACTGGTGGCATTGATCAGCGCTCAGTCTGTGAAAGAGTAGCTACACATGCACAAGAAGTATAGATTTGCTGCCTTCCTTCGTTGTCTGAGAACTACAGCTGTTGTTGAAAATTTACCCTTCTACCACCCTTCTACTCTATGCATCACACATGTCGGCCTGGGAACAAGGCCAAGTAAAAAGTACAAGAGTTCAAAAGTTTCCTTGTAGCGCTACCGTGGAGACACTAGGTTGATAAGGTTCAGAATTGTTACTACACAGCCTCCCATCCAACATTATCTAGCGGCCATGGTGACATTTGTACGATACAAGTAGGAAATTGCATTTTAATTCCCATGGATCTGATCGTTACTGATTATGTAATGTTTATGTAATATTATCTTTTCTCTTTTTCTAAATCTTTTTTGGTTGCTATGTCTTTGGCTCAGCATGTGATGAAAACTTACAAGTCAAAATACCCCTTGCAGCTAGAGAAAACAATCTTTTGGTGTAGTTTCAGATTCAAATTCAAATTTCCCACTTTGAAGAGGTGTATAAAGCTGTAAAGTAAATTATTTCATTTCCTGGCCACCTGGCAAAAAAGCTACCTTTCTAGAGTTGCCAGAAAGTTGGTTTATATTCCAATTGACTCTGTTATTACGAACACACACACTCACACACACACTCACACACACACACGCACACACACACACATATACATACACACACACACTCACACACATACACACAGTTCATGAACTACTGGAATATGAGCAAACTTCAACTGGTATCCCTTCCAACAGAATAGTTCTCGGTAAGAGCCACCCTCAAGCAACGTCCTTTACAATCCTATACCTAGTTGCCCTTCTTTTTAGAGTACTAATTCACCTCTAGCACGGAGTCAACTCTACCAGTTCTAGAAACAGCCTACCTTTAGCAAAACAGAATATTCGTTAGCAATGACACCAGAGAACCCACCTCTAACAAGGAACCACCTCTAGCAAAAGCCCACCTCTAGTAATTAAGGGCCTACTTCTAGCAATCGGATACCACTCACCACTGTTGCACTGGGGCTGCCACATATACAAGTACCAATTTGTCCTCTTATCTTTCTAGCCTTCCCTCCCTCCATCCCCCCTCTCTCTATCCATCCCCCCCTCCCTCCCTCCCTCCCTCCTCTCTCTATCTATCCTCCCTCCCTCCCTCCCTCCCTCCCTCCCTCCTCTCTCCCTCCCTCCCCCCCCCCCTCCCACTCTCACAGGGGGATTCTCCCAGGGTGGTAGCCTGGCCATGTACTCTGCTCTGACCTACGGCAAGCAGCTGGCTGGGATCCTTGCTCTTAGCAGCTACATCTCCCTTCATAATATTCTGCAAGAGGTGTGTGTGTCTGTGTCTGTGTGTGTGTGTGTGTGTGTGTGTGTCTGTGTGTGTGTGTGTGTGTGTGTGTGTGTGTGTGTGTGTGTGTGTGTGTGTGTGTGTGTGTGTGTGTGTGTGTGTGTGTGTGTGTGTGCGTGTGTGTGAGTGAGTGAGTGAGTGAGTCAGAGAGTTGATGAGAGAGTAATATCTGACCTTTGCCCCTGGCCTAATCACAGTGGGTGGATATCTGATCCTGGGAATTGAAAGTTTTTTTCTCAAGATCCTCAGATAGTCTAAACTGTTTAGGAAACATTATTGCCATGATGCCGCTTTCACATAGCTCTTATCTTGCAGTACTTGCAATGTCGTTAGTTACAGTGGGTGCATAGTCAACCTTTTACACACACGTATGCACATACGTGTACACACACACATACATACACACACACACACACACACACACACACATACACACACATACACAGAAAATGACTGAAGCAAATAAGGAAATCCCCTTTCTCCAATGTCATGGTGAGCTCTAATCAGATTCAATACCACATCGGTTCTTACTATTCTAAAATACTCCAGTTACGTCCTCATTAGGACTCCCACAGAGTATCAACTTAGCCTCGTTCCCAGGCTCCACTAGTACTGCCCAGCGTTTTTGGCACTTTGGAAAACCCGTGTTTTTTCCAAAAGTGCAAAAAAAAACGCTGGGCAGTGGAGCCTGGGAACGAGCTTAGCACTTCATCCTTCTATAATTTGATTACATCATTAAAATGATCTCACTCTGACAGGCGACAGTGACCCAATGGTGAACTATAAGTGGGGTCAGTTGAGTTCAGAGTTCATTCAGACATTCAACAAGAAGGACTACGAGTTCAAGACCTACGCTGGACTGGCACACTCCTCAACTCCTCAGGTAAGAGACGGAACAGACTCTCAAGAAGCCTTCAAACCAGGTCGAGTATCGTGATTTGAAGGTTTCTACTTTCAGTGGTGTTATTACTACCGCTCAGTGCTTGAGATATGTTAGTAACTGCATGGTATTCCACCCAGAGGGCCTCACGGAAATCGAGTTGCAATGTACTGTTCAGCTTGACCATTCAGCCAGTCCGAAGCTTTGAGAACGGCAGTCATTACTTTCCTGCTGCCTAATCAGTCTTACCACTGTCGATGAACCTCCCGCCAACATTCCCTTCCTCTCCTCGCTACCACTGCTTCTACTTTACCTAATTAGCCGAGAAGGGATCATAATCTTGTAATCTTGGCATGTATTGACAGCCATATAGCATTCTACGAAATTGCTGAGTCATCACTTTCATTGTAAGCACTGGAAGATGAGGCAGCTGCAGTTAGCTACAGACTTCAGTTGGATGATTTACATGGCTGATTTTTAGATGTGACATATCACTCTAAACCATAACATTTTGTCTGATGTCTTCCAATTAGGCATTGACAAATTATGCTCAACATATGCCCTATTAAATGCTATGTATTATCCATGCCCAAATCACTGTGTAGATATAGAAAATTCGTATGACAAGCTTTGGCTTTTCCCAGACCCACCCGGTCCGAAAACAAGACCTCTCTCTCACTCCTAGTTAGGAAATGAGACTGAACGTAATTGCAATAACAGCTTTATTTCCGGTACCTTCTTTTAAAAACAGAAGCTTTGGGGAGTACAGACTGGGAACAACTATATACCTGTGCACATGTAGAAACATATTATTTTGCACAATATTGTGTTTTCTTGTACTTCAGAGATGTTTTCTCAATAGAGTGTAAGAAAACGTAAAATTGATTTTCCAAAAGATAAAATGAATATTTTGTTCCCAAGCACCCCTCCCACGTAAGTGGGAGGGGTGCTTGGTAATAAGACTAAGGACTAAAACTGTAACCGTGTTCCCAGGCTCCCCTCCCACTCCTCATTCTCAGGTTTCCCTCCCACTCACATTTTTTGTTGACAGCAGTAATGGACCTTTTTACCTTTGATGTATGTAATGGGAGGGGGGGGGGTTAAAATGCTGGGCCATGGGAACAAACAGTCGTATTATCCCATGATTCTACGTATATCTCCCTCTCAGGAAATGCGTGATGTCCGAGATTGGCTGAGCAGAGTTCTCCCACCTACCGGTGGGGCAATGTAGAGAGTCAGTAGACAGTATTGATGATGGAAATATTATTTCAAATTTGCATTGCTTGTTCCGAGGCTCTAACGAAGGAAATGAGGCTACGATGTAACTAACCTCTATTCCAGTCTCCACTCTGCAGCAGGTTGTACCAACATGCAAAGAAAAACGCTGCCGAGTGGAGACTGGGAACGAGGCTATAGGTATAATATTTAGAACATTGGCCCAGCTCCAGGCATGGATGACATTGTTTGAGAGTGCGACCCAGAGGCAGGATGTGGTCTAAGAATGAAACTCAAGGTCGTCTGTTACGTATCCGAGAATGAAACCGATTAATCTAGAGTAATCTGTTTCATTCTCAGATAACAAACAACTTTATGCACTCTGACCCGCACAGACTTGCATCCTATAGCATGCGCCTGTTGAAACTGCAAAATGCATGCTAGAATCAAAACTGTTTTCCTTTTTCAGTGTTTTATCTTGTGTGTTTCTGCTTGCTCTGCAGTTTACTACATAGCTCTCCATGGCTTTAGCAAACTGAGCCCTGGGATGTGCAAACTGTACACGTGGTATTTAATTAGCGACAAATATTGCAGCAGCAGCTACACGTAGTGTGGAGAACAGAGTTTATAAACTCTCTCTTCTTGGGTATTATAAGCTTTTACGGTAAATTTCCTCCTCCAACCACGGAATTTTCAAAAGTTCCAGTAGTTTATTAATAGCTAATTTCCAGCCTTTAGTCAACCTCCAGATTGAGTATCTAATTTCTGGGGAAGCATGCTCCCAGACCCCCCTCATGATTAGGTGTACGTTTTGGGGTATGGAGTGCACTGGGTTGAGACAAGGGTCTTGTCCTCGACAGCCCTCGGGCTTTGTCGGTGCACGTGGGGCTCATTTCCCATACTACCACATAGAGACTAAAGCTGATCCATGAAGTCTAAAGGCAGGCTTAGTTATTGCAACTTTAAGCACTGAAAGTTAATTATAACAGGTAAAAAAGCAAAGCACCCCCCGCCCCAATATTTCTGGATGTTTCTTAATGCTCTGGAGTATGCATTAAATGGCAGCACAACATAACGTAAAGTGTTCGGGGTCAACTGAGCTCTGGAGAAAATATAAAGGCATGCTTAATAAAGTGACATCAATATTGAGAAACTCAAAACAGTCATTCTTTTCAAGGAATTTACGTTAACATTAGAAGGTTTTGGAAAACAATGAAGCTCTTCAGGAAGGATTCAGCCACAATATATACCGTCAATGCAGCAGTCTGATGGTACATGTGCAGACAATAAGCTGGACAAAGCAAACATGTTTGAACAATTACTTCTCTAAACGCTTCACTTCCTCATTGCCACCCCTCTATGGCTCCTTTGGGTCTGCTGAACACCTGGAATTGCCATTATAGTGCTATATTGTGTGTTGCATAATATTTTTTTCAACAGAAAACAAAAACAAAAACACTTTTTTCTCTACTAGTTTTGTAAACAGTTTACCCCAGAATTTTGTGTTTATAATATAATCTACCATTAGTTCATTTAAAACTGCTGTAAATTGTATTGTTTTGTGTATTTGAACTTTTCTTTGTTTCTGTTTATATTTGTTTTGCTCTTTAATTTGTCTTCGTGGTTCCTTAACACTAGCAACCATATGCTATTGGGACCCTGATGTACATGTTTTGCCTGTTTCAGCTTTAACATAAAAAATGAGCTCATCGAACTCACCACAAACTAGGGCTTATACTGCTAGTGTGCTTTTCCTAATGACTTGTCAATCCAACTATTTTGTTACGTTAGTATTCAGTGTGTGTAGCTGCTTGTAAATAATGAATAATTCAGTAGCCATCAGCCTATCAGACTTGAATTTTTTTCCCCAGGCTTATAGTGATAAATAGATGGCTTTTTGTAGTATTTCGAAACAACTTAACTTAATAATTGGAGAGAGAAAAAAAAGAAGCCAATAGATATGGCCCCTAGCTTGACGGGCAAACAATTCTTCCCAGGCTTACTACTGATAGATAGATGACTATTTGTGGTATTTCTATAAAGAGAAACAACTTAAGTTGGAGGGGAAAAAAGAAGCCTGGCTCCCGACGGTCAAACTTCTAAACAAGTTTTCCTAGGCTTAGTATTGATAGACTATCTGTGGTGTTTCAATAAAGAGAAGCAACTTAACTTGGAGTGGGAAAGAGAAGCCTGTAGCTAGCTCCTGGACGGTCAAATAATTCTTCCCAGGCTTAGTACTGATAGAGATGACTATTCGTGGTATTTCTGTAAAGAGAAACAGCTTATAAGTTGGAGGGGAAAAAAGAACTAGCCTCCCTCCCTCCTGGATGATCAAACTTATCAACAATTCTTCCCAGGCCTAGTTGGAGAAAAAGAACTAGTCTCCCTCCCTCCTGGATGGTAAAACTTATAAACAATTCTTCCCAGGCCTAGTTGGAGGGGGAAAAACACGCCTAGTGAGCTTCCCATCCCTCCTGCAGGGTCAGACATACTTGTAGAGGTATGGCTGCCCCAGAAGCGTTGGATAGGCGAGACTGGGAATCACGGTGGGCACCGCAACTTGCCCAGACGTCCATTCAGCTTCGGGATCCGAAGAAAGAACCGGCGTTCTGCTACTAGGTCGTAGAAAGTCGAAGATCAATATGTGTACAGGGGGCCCAATCCCCGACTTGATCACCTTGGGGAGATAACGCTCCGAACCCCAGTCTGCAAACGAGCGCACCATTTCGACAATCCGTCAGACGATTGTCAAATTCAGTATTATAAACCCCAACCGTCTGAGAGCTGAATCTCAATAGGTTATGCATGTAAAGCGGTGAACCTCAAGAGTTGAACCTCAATAGGTTCACACATCACTATCAGACTTACTTTCTTTTGTTGGTACATCGAGAGTCAGGAGTTAAAATGATATAATACATACATACAGCATACAAACTACAGTACTGCCTCAATTACTTCACCATTAATAATAATTATAAGCACCAATTATTAATCCATTGCACCATAGCCTTGTTCCCAGGCTCCACACTACGGCTTTGTTTTCATGCTACCTGTTTTGGCTCTCACTCTTGAAGTTCATCCTTTAGTCCTGTATAGCTAGCTATATATGCACCTGCTACCATTCATCCCATGCAGTACTAATAAGTTGGGGTAATGATATCTAGGGCATGCCACTCTTTATTCTGAGTGCCCTGAGAGGCAATATGGTGGCGTCCACGTCTAAGGCACTTTGTATGACAAATTGAGTCTCTCACTATAAAGGCTTTCTTTTTTAGCATTGTTAATAGCTAGCTATAATGGTAGGAATAGGCTGAAAGCTGCAGACATAGCTAGCTACCTTTGATGTGTGACTCCATGCTTGATCAGCGGGAGGAAGCTCTGAATGGGGGTGGAGGATCCCTTGTCTTTTTCCCTATACCCCTGGACACTGTTGCAGATGAGACCTTCTGAACTTAGGTGAGCCTAGGTGACATGTACACCTGAGACCGAGTCACAATATTAATTTATTAAAGTAGCTAGGCCCCTAAAAATGAAAATACAGCCACAGTACATTTATAATAGACTACCTGCTTGCTGAATTTGAAATTTATAGAGTGTTCTTGTGTATAATCAGGGCCTACAATTTATCTGTTCTACTACTAGCAAGCTCATGTCTGCCACTGGGGCAGGGGTCAATTTGTCTCGCCAATTTCATGAGGTTGGATACACCTACAGGTCATAAACGACCCGGTGTTCAACTTCATCACATGATTCCGGCAAGTATCAGCTGAGTTTGACGAAGGCATCATGCATGCATACCAAAACTTCTTCATAAAAACTGAGCATACATAAAGCAGGCACTCATGAACATTCCAAAAAAAGATTCTTCTCTAAAAAAATTATTACAGTGAAATGGCATCATGCAAAAAAACTTGAAAACACAGTACAAGAATGGCTGTACGTTTGGCGTTTGACTAACATAACAGAACTTGATCTTATAACACAACATGCACATGCAAACTCAGTAAACTGGACTATCAGCGCATTGATGACATCAGTGGATAGTGGCTCATCATTACATAATTTATGGATCTTCTTTACACAAAGAACTGTCACAAGCTACTTTACGCTCAATACTTTATCCCTAGCCATAAGCTGGAGACACAGTGAGGCCTTGTGATAACATAGTGTAATAAGAGTTCACACCTGATGATTGTGTATAGTGCTTGTGTCCCAGTGCCTCCTACTGCCACTCTCTTGGGCAGTGATGTGTGTACACTACAGTCGGTTCATGCCAGTCCTGGTCTGGTACTGGCCATGGGATATGCACTGGAGCAGTGGTATGGCATCGGGATCTGCTGTAGAGTTCTAAACACCACATGTACACAAGACATGACATTGTAGCCTATAGCTTGTGAGTGGGGTCGAAATTGTATTCACTGCATCACAGCACGCATCCCATACAAAGCCTTATCAGCGAAGCCGGTGTAAAGGGTTAACATCATTCACTCCTGGTTATGAATTCAAAGAGAGGATCAGATGTCACTGATTAGCCACCATTGACGTCACCACACTGAACTGGTAGACCATCATGCCAATGAAAGACCAAAGACATAATTATAGCTAATAGCAACCTGATGCTAGGCTCAATGTGTGTGCTCAGAAACACTTTACATGTAGAGTTACTACAAAATGATCATGACAAAGACAGCAAAGTACACTAAAAAGTGCTTCATGCCCTTGCATGGTTACAGCTGATGGGCCAGTACTTGATGTGTAGGCTGAGGATCTGTGGAGCCACTTGGAAGGGGAGGGGTGGCACTCTGGTGTGTGTGTGTGTGTGTGTGTGTGTGTGTGTGTGTGTGTGTGTGTGTGAGGGATCAAGGCATGAAAGGCTACATTAGACACACACATGTACAGCATGTGCAGGTGGTGGGTTATCATTATTCATGGCTATGTACGTATACACTTGACTTGTAGAGGTCAGGAAATTATGACATCACAGTACAGCATATTTGGTCATCGGAATCAGACCGCGGACAATAAAAGTGTTGTTGACGTTTGAGGGCTACAGTGAGCATTACAGTGTCTGGAGTTGGCTACTGAAGGTCACAGACACAAGATACCACAATGGCTGGTAAGGCTAGTGATTTTTTTAGGCATTTTTTGCATTTAGATTGTATTTGTGTGTGTCTCAGGCACTAGTTAAAACTGTTTTGCTAATAATAACTGCAATATTGCTATCATGATATCAATTGCTGATATTTGCTGCATGGAATCTATTACTTTGTAATGTGGAGTTAGCTATCATAATCAGCCGTTAGAATTTTTCAATGGGCTCCCAGGATGGATGGTGGGAGATGGGAAGAAAGGGGGTTAGAGGGCGTGAAAGGAGTAAAACTCAAAGTTTTGGACAAAGCACAGGCCCTGGGACAGATCTAAGACATTTTGAAAAGTGGGAGGGGGGGGGGGGGGGGTCAGACATGTAGGAGTGGTATAGCTGAACAGGGGGAGGAGGGGGGAGAAGGGGAGGAGGGAGGGGAGGGTGTGGAAGGAGTGGAACTCAAAATTTTATATCAACACAACATAAAGAAACGAAGGATAGATCCCGGAGCAAATCTAAGATATTTTTTGAAGGTGGGGTTAGACCCACGACAGCAGTGTAGCTAGCTAAAACAAATTAGTACTGATGTAAAAGTACCTCCATGGGGTGAAAAAAAATGCACGTGATTTTCAGCTATTAATAAACACGTTTGACCTCAAGTACATGTAGCTAAGTGGGGGAGGGGAAGGGGGAGGGGCAGTAATGCAGACAAGTCCAGACTAACCTCAGGCAACCTCTCGTTCGCTACCTAGATGTCTATGTTGCTATATGTACGTACGTAGAGAACGATGGTACAGTTGGAAAGAGGCAGGTCACATAGGAACATGGCTGCCACGGTGTTATAGCCACAGCAAATGAACCACCAAGTGACTAGTCTCAGGAGTGTCTTCATCAAGCACTGGACGTAGCTAAGGCTTTCTCGAGAGCTGAAAAGCAAAAATGAGCCTTTCCTGAATGTCGAAAAGATTCTACTGGTACTGGGCGGGGGGGGGGGGGGGTGAATCTACCCTGTCATGTTCCAATTATCAAAAACAACAGGACACCTGTAATATTGCACATTACAAACTGTAGCTTATGCATATGACTGACCAGATAACCACCGGTATATCCAGGGAAGCCGCTGTGATCACATGGTACGGGACAGCCTCAGATGACACACACGATATTGCAGCTATAGCCTCGTCCTTTACCTACCTGTGTGTGTGTGTGTGTGTGTGTGTGTGCACGCACACGTGTGCATGTGTGTGCATGTGTATGTGTGTGTGCATGCATTGTGGAATGTAGACATTGCGTTTCTCAGCTGAATACAGGCAAGGCAATTACAAATACAACAAAACGTTATCTGCTCATGAAGCAAAGCAGCAGTGATAAGCCTGGCACATACAGGCCAACAGTTAACATCCCAATCGACTGGAGAGGGGGGCCCGGGAGGGAGGGGGGGAAGAGTGTAGTGGCAACTTCCAACACTACCCAACATGGCATACTCCTGATTACAGGGACACACATGCTGGGCTTCCTTTACACAACACACTCTCATTCCCTCACACAGCCATGGATCACCCACCACAATCACGAGATCGCAACGTACGATTATTGAAAACGGAGACCCTTGGCAGTGGGTCCTATGGAGTGGTCTGCAAAGCCATGTGGGGCCAACGTCTCTGTGCCGCCAAACTCCTCCACCTTATCTTTTTCCAATCCAATGACCCCGGTATGATGACAACTAGGAGAAAGTTCGAACAGGAGTGTCGCTTCCTCAGTGACATGAAACATCCGAACATCGTCGCATATCTCGGGACCTCCCACGACCCCGACTCCGGCCTCCTAGTTTTACTCATGGAACTCGGTGATGAAAGCCTCACTCACTTTCTTGAGCGATCCCAACAACCACTGGTCTACCACATCGAGGTGGACCTGTGCCACGATATAGCCCAGGCACTAGCTTACATCCACTCAAGAGAAATCATCCATCGCGACCTCTCCGGCAATAACGTCCTACTGATTGCAGGCAAAGCCAAAATCACGGATTTTGGGATGTCAAAGCTTCTCGATGCAAACCGACGTATGACGCCACTGACCATGTGTCCTGGAACCTTGGCCTACATGCCACCAGAGGCCCTCGGAGATCCTCCTGTCTACACCAAAAAAATTGACTGCTTCTCCTTCGGAGTGCTACAGATTCAGATTATGACCCGCCAGTTCCCTGACCCCGGTCCTGCCATGCAAGTGGTTGAAGACTCACGATCTCCAACTGGTACTGTGAAGATGCCAGTTCTTGACAGCGAACGTCGCAAATCCCACATCGATCTCATTGACCCCACACACGCCCTCCTCCCAACAGCCCTCAGCTGCCTCAGCTACTTAGAGAAGGATCGCCCCACAGCCCAGGACCTCTGCCAACAGCTAGCTACTTTCAAGGAGGCCCCCCACTATACCCACAGCATGCAGCAAGCACAACTCAGGGAACTACAGGAACAAAATGAAGTGCAAACTCAGCAAATTCGTCAGCAACTACAAACCCTAGCGCAAGAACTTCGAACCCAGGAACGACAACTACGGGATAGTCAGAGTCACACACACACTCTACAGCAGGAGCTACGAGATAGCCAGAGGCGTCTGGACACCCTACAGCAGGAGCTACAGGACAGGCAGAGACGAATGGACACCCCACAGCAGGAGCTACAGGATAGCCAGAGACGCATGGACACTCTACAGCAGGAACTTCGAGCCAAGGACCAACAACTGCAGGATAGCCAGAGACGTACACACACACTACAGCAGGAGCTACAAGATCGCCAGAGACGCATGGACGCCCTACAGCAGGAACTTCGAGCCAAGGACCAACAACTGCTGGATAGCCATAGATGCACACACACCCTACAGCAGGAGCTACAGGATAGGCAGCGACAGAACCAGCAACTCACACACCAAGTGGAAGAGAAACAGCACACGATTGATGAAGTAAATCGACAGCTACAAGCTAATGAGCAGGTCACAGCGGAATTCCAACGAAACCTCCTACAGCACGAGCAAACAAACAGCCAACTGAGGAGGGATCTACAACAAGCAGTGGAAGAGAAACAGGCTGGAGAGAGGCAGCTACAGGAACTAACTCAGAGGCTGCAAGTAATGGAGGTGGGAGTACAAGAAAAATCTATCACCCGACCCAGGCAGGAGCTACAACAAGCCCAGCCAGTGGAGCATGCAGCTGTGGGCCAACAGAGGCAGCTACAGAAACCAAAAACGCAACAGCTGCAACAAATGAAGCGGACAGCAACACCTCCACAAAAAGCTCTCGTGCAACAGAAGACAATACGAGACATGAAATGGCAGAAAGAGTCGAAAGCGCCAGAGGCAATGTTCAGAGGATCTGCAGCTTCAGATTCCAAAATGGCGTACTTCAACGGGTGTGACTCTACTAAAGTCTATAGCTATGACTCTGACACACAGAAATGGCGTCAGCTACCAAACACCCCACACACCAACACCGCCCTAGTGGTGGTTCAGCACATCCTAACAATGGTGGGAGGTTATGTGAGCGGTAAAGTAACCAACTCCCTCCTCAGTCTCATGGGGGTGGGTGGGGGCATGAAATGGCTCCCACACTTCCCAGCGATGCCCACTGCTCGGCGCCACACTGCAGCCGTGTGCAGTGGCCACTCCCTCATCGTCGCTGGAGGGGAGGTCGATCGTTTCAACAGACTAGCGACAGTGGAGGTGCTGGATATTGACACTAAGCAATGGTCGACTGCCTGCTCCCTACCACACCCCTTCTCTGAGGCTACCATATCGATCTGTCGTGAGCGGCTCTACCTGATGGGTGGCTTCGATGAGACTGGCCATGAGACACACTCAGTCCTCACCTGCTCCGTACCAGAACTACTCCAGTCCCAGACCGAGAAGCTACGAACGGAACCGGAACCAGACAGACAGACTACAAAATGGCGGCGTATAGCTGATGCCCCATCCTCCCTCTCCTCCTGTGCCACCCTCTGTGGGCAGCTGGTTGCCGTGGGAGGGTGGAAAGATCTCAAGAACACTGCAGCCATTTTTGTCTATAAAGAAACAACAGACTCGTGGGAAGCCATGGGAGACATGCCAACCGCTCGACGCTTGGCTCTAGTAGCCATCCTCAATGGGAAGCTGATGGTCGTCGGAGGCGGGAGGTGGTGGACTACAACTGATGTAGTAGAAATATTGTGTTGAAGAAAACTTGTTTGCTTGTTAATTCTGTTACTGATTCTTGTAAGTTTGTTTTTTTGATGCTATTTGACAACTTTTTCCGGTTCAGTGGGCATTGCTAATTTGTTTACTAATTAATTATAATCTAATTAGTAGTTGGCATGGTAATTTACCCCGCAAAGTGCCTGACCTTGGGAATTAGGAGCAAATAATAAATAAAAACATTACGTCATTGGTAGCTTGCAAAATTAAAAGAGAAAATTAGCCTAAGGCTATAGGGTCAGGCAATTAGCGGGTAAGCGGTAAGAAAGCGCTTTCGACCTGCGCGGTTGAAACGCTTTCTTACTGCATGCCAGCTACTACTCTAGCACTAACCTGGCTCCTGTTTGCTTGAAGTCCACTTGAATTTGAAGTACCAGTAGCTATAAAAAATTCTAGCGTAACTAAACTAAACGCCTTTCAGTTTGAAAGGCACAGCACTAGCTAGGTAGGCATTAAAAGAACAGGTTGCTGTACCGCTTCACTATCGCTAGCTCTGGAGCAGCAGCTAGAGCAAAATGAGTATTCCTGTCGGTTTGAAGGCATTTAACAAAAAAAAAGCAGTAACTGAGCCACGTAAAGTAGCACGTATGTAAAATTCTAGCGTAACCAAATGCCTTTCGGCACAGCACTAGCTAAAAGAACAGGCTGCTATACCGCTTCACCACCATCACTAGAGAATAATGCAGTGCCTAGTATTTCCTGTCTATTTGAAGGCATTTAACAAAAAAGGCAGCAACTGAGCTACGTACAGTGGCATAGCTACCACAGCTAGCTAGACCGACGGACATTCACTGACTGACTGAGCGTTAATAAGTTGCAGCTGCCTGAGGGACCGCCTATGGCATTGCTCGCGGGTCGGGCGCACGCCCGCTTAATGAGCCGTCTCGTATCATACTCCCACCCACTTTAGCAGACTATGTAGCGGTATCTAGGTATCTAGAGGTATCTAGAACCTCTGATAAGGACACTTCGAAATAAGGACATTCTCCAAATAGAGGACATACCAAATGCACCAATTGGTTATTTTATTGGCAAACTAGCTAGCCTCCTGACAAGGGACAACAGAGCATGTCCTTTATTGAAGAGCTTTCAGTTCATTATCTACAATGTACCACCCCACTGTTTTTGCAATACACTTTAATAAAACTACTACATGTAGACCCTTCATGCATTTACCTTTACATCAGTTATTCTGAAGTTGAATTTAGACAATTTAAAATCTAGAGCGGATATATGCTCTAGCGCACATGCAGCTGTCTGAAGAGAATATAATTTTTTAGAGTCACATACAAAGTACACCCAGGGCAGCAGCTGGCCAAGTTGATCCATTGTGACTCATCAATATGTCCACACGACATAAATGCACTATATTCAAAGGAACACAGTGCATGGCTGTACTTCAATAATATATTGGTCACTTGTAGCCAATCTCCCTAGCACCTTTATCTCGAACCCAGGCCTTTCTCGCTGGCTGCGAGATAAAATCTGGGCGAGGAAGGCCTGGATTTGAGACTACTTTAACAGTAGGTTTTGTATTCATTTAGTCATAATTATGAGTAACACATAATGAAATGTAGCTACAGTTGTATGCATAATTATTTAAAATTTGAAGTAGGACGGGTCAAACGTGTGCACTCTCACGTAGCCATCCTCACCTCCACTGCTGTGGCTGTGGGAGAGAGAGACAAGACAGCCAGTGTATGCCATTAGACTAATGTGCCTTTGAGTAAGAGCCCATGCAGCATACTGAAAATATGAGTAATTAAAGAATTACAAGAGCACTAAATTAGGATGTTGGCAAAGTTAGAACGGTACAGTCTATGGGGTGTGATATGTGTCAAAATTAACATTATGACCATCATAAATATTTGAGGGCACATTATAACAATATGCACGCACAACATAAGGTTATGAGGGCACAACTTTTTACAAGCAATGAATATTCACAGTTAAGGAAACAGTTTACTTAGTCATGTGCAGAAATGGCAACTTTTGATGGCAGAGTCATATTGTACTACACAGTACAACAATTAATTCAAGGGTAGCTTGGCAAGTTGCCATTGGGAGATCAGTCCCAACAAAGTCAGAAGACTAGAAGAGCTCACTTAGCAGCTGATAGTGAAGCCAGCACATCACCTGCATGGGACTCCAATGTCACTGAAAGTAGAGAAACCAGCATAAGCAAATACCAATCAAAAGGTGGACCACAATAATTCAATACTCACTGGCCAGCTGTTGTACACTCCACGATTCTCACTGCATACTGGCCCGTGAAACTAGGCCTGTACTACAAACAAACTCTCCTAGCGGATGGAATTTGAGTGAGCAGGAGAACACAGTCTGGTTCCAGGTTGAGTGAGTGTATCCCAAATCAGATTTACTGGGGTAGTCTCGATCATTCCACCCACCATTGGGGGGGGGCTAGGGCACCAGTAAATGGGTACGTACGTGGGAGGGGTGCTTGGGAACGAGACTAAGGATTAAAACTGTAACCGCGTTCCCAGGTTCCCCTCCCACTCCTCATTCCCAGGCTCCCCTCCCACTCCTCATTCCCAGGTTCCCCTCCCACTCACATTTTTTGTTGACAGCAGTAATGGACCTTTTTACCTTTGATGTATGTAATGGGATGGGGGGAGGGGGGGGGGGTAAAAATGCTGGGCCGTGGGAACAAAGTCTTATACAGTTGTATCATCCCATGATTCTACGTATATCTCCCTCTCGGGAAATGTGTGATGTCCGAGATTGGCTGAGCAGAGTTCTCCCATCTACCGGTGGGGCAGTGTAGAGAGTCAGTTGACAGTATTGATGATGGAAGTATTATTTCAAATTTGCATTGCTTATTCCGAGACTCTAACGAAGGAAATGAGGCTACGATGTAACTAACCTCTTTTCCAGTCTCCACTCTGCAGCAGGTTGTAGCAACAATGCCAAGAAAAACGCTGCCGAGTGGAGACTGGGAACGAGGCTATAGGCATAATAATTTAGAACATTGGCCCAGCTCCAGGCATGTTTGAGAGTGCGACCCAGAGGCAGGATGTGGTCTAAGAATGAAACTCAAGGTCGTCTGTTACATATCCGAGAATGAAACCGATTAATTTAGAGTAATCTATTTCATTCTCAGACAACAAAAAAACTTTATGCACTCTGACCCGAACAGACTTGCATCCTATAGCATGCGCCTGTTGAAACTGCAAAATGCATGCTAGAATCAAACTGTTTTCCTTTTTCAGTGTTTTATCTTGTGTGTTTCTGCTTGCTCTGCAGTTTACTACTGTAACATAGCTCTCCATGGCTTTAGCAAACTGAGCCCTGGGATGTGCAAACTGTGGTATTTAATTAGCAACAAATATTGCAGCTGCAGCTGCACGTAGTGTGGAGAACAGAGTTTATAAACTCTCTCTTCTAGGGGAAGCTTTTAAGCCTCCTCCAACCACGGATCGTTCCTCAGTAGTTTATTAATAGCTAATTTCCAGCCTTTAGTCAACCTCCAGATTGAGTATCTAATTTCAAAATTTTTCTGGGGAAGCATGCTCCCAGACCCCCCTCATTATTTAGGTGTACGTTTTGGGGTATGGAGTGCACTGGGTTTAGACAAGGGTCTTGTCCTCGACAGCCCGAGGGCTGTGTCGGCGCACGTGGGACTCATTTCCCATACTGCCACATACTGGGCGGATCCAGGATCGCATCAGCACGTGATCGAGTGCTTGTGCCACCCCACGGCAGTCTAATACTAGTAGTTCTACATGTATTATGCCAGCATAATGCTTTATGCTTGAAGGTTCGATTATGTTCGAAATTATGCTGGCATAATGCACCAAGGCCTAGCCACAGCCAGGCTTAATTATTAGTATGTACTGCCATGCATGCAGCTGCATGGCTGGCCAATGGTAACCCGGGTAACGAGGCTTTTCAGAAACTGATGGTGTGTCATGGGGGGCTGCTGGGAAGCTCCCTGAAACTTTCAACACATGTAGGGCGCCCAATACCCATGGCCATTTAGCTACTGCATACATGTACACTTAGAGCTGGCTAATTAGCCACTGGGGAGCATCATTATAATAGGGGACGAGCCAGGATGAGACTAAATTGTAATTTTGAGCTTACCATAGCAGTAAAACTGGCCAGTCTTAGTACAGCTTCTGCCATGAATGCTCTTAATTAGTTAGGCAAGTGTTTGGATGTACATGTAATATAAATTTCTCATAACAAATTGAACACATACGGCAATAATATAAATAATGACACAATAATTTATTGATATGAAAGTGAGTGATAAAATAGTGCTATATAGTCAACTGATTGACTGCCATACAACTACTGTAACAGTGCATTGAGATCAACTTGCACAGTTTGATCGCAACTTCAGTTTGAGAGACTCAGTCCACCTGTGTAATAAATTTCTTTGATTAGCTCGAAGCGCGAGCACGTGGTCCAATGAACCCCTTCAGGATGGTGGCACACTTCCGTGGCCTGTCCATGGCTATTGTGTGGCCACACCTCTCGAGGAGGACGACCTTTGAGTTCTGGATCAGTTCGCTCATGAGTTTAGCTCCCGAAGGGTGGCAAATCTGAGGATCGTGTGTGAGAGTGAGAGAGAGAGAGAGAGAGAGAGTGATTTGGAGTCCGGTATTGTACTGCTTTAAGAGGAGCTTATCCGTAGCATCAACACAAACTGTTATCACAGTCCAAAGTACTTGTTCAGACTGTGCACTATCATTATACGATAGTTTGAATGTGGTATGCCAATAATAGGCACATTAATTGATAAAATTAATCTTATGCAAATCTATCTCCCAATGTGTTTGGATTGTACACTATCTTTGTATGACAGCTTGTTAGTCAACAAACCGTATCATAATCAGTTTTCATGTTACTTTTTATTATGCACTCTCTTCGTAAGATGGGTTAAAACCTTGCACATCCAGCCCCATGAGACAATTGTGCATTATCGGTTTATAAGATAAATTTTACCACCGTCGTGATCCCAGGGACGTCTCTCCAGTCAAGACAGAGCGAGGTCTGGGACGATCCCAATGATTATCGGGGTCCCCACCCCACATTTTATCTTCTTCTTTCAAAGGCAAGTCTCCTAAGCATTCTAAAGACACACTCTTCTAGTTTCTATCCCACTTACTCTCTTGCTATATTTATCTATAGGTGTATGTGCAAAGTGTTAAATATGGCTGGGTGCTCCTAGCCGTACAGGACACATCGCAGTGTGGTATGAAACATTATTGAATGTTGTACTGGATGCAAACGATATGCGATATGCAACAGACCGTACAAGCGTACGTAAAGATGAAACATTATTGAATGTTGTACTGGATGCAAACGATATGCGATATGCAACACATCGCAGTGTGGTATGAAACATTATTGAATGTTGTACTGGATGCAAACGATATGTGATATGCAACAGACCGTACAAGCGTACACAAGTGTAAGACACTCAGGAAAGTGGGTGAAATAGCACAAGGTGAAGCTTAATGCTTTCTCCCACTGTGAGTGAATTACCTTCATACATTATACTCTATATCTCATTATTCACAATAGGTATGTGGAAGTGGTATGGTCATTATTAGCTATGAATTTCCATATTCATGACATAAGGACGAAAGGGGGTCCCCTACATGTGCAGCTGCCATGGACTTAACAATTATAGCTATAGAGGTGGGCTTATGGTAACCCATACTTACAATGGTTCATTTTAATAATTAAAACACCTGTTCATGTACATGTACCACGTACAAGAATTATTGTTCTATTTAAGTGAAAATGGTGAAAAAAAAACCTGTTTGATGCCGCTTACTGACAGCATAATAAATAGATTGGTATAAAAATTCAGCGATAGTGAAAATTAAAATTTCAATAATGAGTGATAAAATTGGTAAATATACATGTATACACACATATGTGACAAAACATGACATCATAATTATGTAACAGCTCACGATCAGATTATTGCATCTGTCGTGTTGGAGATGAGTTCCTATGTCACTAAGACTAGTCTCTCTAGCATGAGTCTGACGCACATGAAGTGTGTCGGGCAACAAATTCACTAATCAAATGTGCCGATTTCCTTGGCTTGTCCATGGTGACGACATGGCCGCAGTCCTCCATTACGACCACTTCTGAGCCACTAATGAGCTCGTTCATGAGGTCGGCTCCAGATGGGTGACACACCTGTGTATGTAGAGGGGACGAGTCTGCCGACTTGCCTCCCATCCACTACTGTACCTAAGTATACATCTATGCAGCCCTTAGTATCAGCCCACAATTGACTATGAGCCCAATCCAGTATAAGCCCACCCTGAGTATAAGCCCACCCTCCACCCGTGACTATGTAAGCCCACCCTGAGTATACGTCCACCCTGACTATAAGCCCACCACTGACTATAAGCCCACCCCTGAGTATAAGCCCACTCCTGAGTATAAGCCCACTCCGAGTATAAGCCCACCCTGAGTATGAGCCCACCCTGAGTATAAGCCCACCCTGAGCGTACACACGAATCATGTAAAAAATCTAAAGATGGTAACACGACGACAGTTGAGACAGCTTCAATTTCATGTCACATACCAAGGTACTTTAAGAAGTTAAGGAGAGGAGCTCTTCCCCCTGATAAGGTGCTTGTGTACAGGCTACCCCCATCGGTGCAAGATTCACGTGAGAAAAAAGTACCAGGCTTTCCCATAGCTGCTGTTACAATGTGCAGTTGTACATGGCCCCACACCATGTGAACCTATAATATTTGGTGGTATCACACAAATATTAGTGGTAATATTTGATGGTATCACACAAATATTGGGGTAATGTCATATTAATATTTGGTGGTATCACACAAATATTAGTACAATGTCCTAGTAATATTTGGTGGTGTCACACAAATATTAGTGCAATGTCTTAGTAATATTCAGCAAGTGTTGCGTACCTTGTCATGCTTGCCCCACACGATGAGTGTAGGTGTAGTGATCTGTGACGCCATCTGCTTGATGTAAGACTCGTCCCTCTCTTCCTCGCATCCGTTTATCAGATTGTGCTGCACTGTAGCGCAGAGAAGAACGCAAGAGTATGTTAGAGCGATACAAGAGTTATACCGCTTCCTTAATTATGCATATAGGTGGGGTCTAATCGAAAAATGGCTACATTTCTCTACCAATCGCCGGCAACACTGCTTCAACTAGCACTCAGTCTGTGGCACATACATACATACATACAGCAGCTAAAACGTGATGGAAGGAGCGTTAAATGTGATGTATAGGTGTGAACATTTAAGTAATGTGAGACTGAGTGCTGTTTGAGATTCCACACATGTGTGCCTAATGCCCGGCTCCTTTGAGCTGGTGGGAGATTGTGCAACTGGCATCATCCGATGTTGTGATGTTATCAAATGGGACTCCGCACACGCCCAACCCCAGCATGTCTTCAGACAAACTAAATGGAACGCTAACCATTCACACCTAGCTATATAACTGCATTTAGTCTAGCTGCTATATACATGTATGTATAAGTAATAATAGCATCCTACCTCTGCCTACACAAACACACATCCCTGCTTCACAGACTGGGCACTGGAGCATTTTCAGGCTATACTAGCTGTGTGCTTAGGGCATTCCCATGCCCAAAAGACATATTATACCGCATGGTATACGTTTCACTGTGAAATTTAAAGCTCATTGGGTTTCAGGCTCTAGCTAGTACATGTTATATATGTACCATGGGTTTCTACTGTACATGGGTTTTGTACCCTGAGTGCAGTTTTAAGTATTCCCGGATGTACACTATAGACTAAGTATGACACTCACTTTCTCTCCAGTTTTTGTAATGGGGTCTCTGCCATTCGGTGAGGGCCTGTCTCATTCTGTAGTGAAAGGTGTAGGCTTTGGAATTGTAGAGCACCAATTCGATCATGTTTTGGAAGTCTTCGGCTGTTTTCGGGAGGAGGCTGGACATCTCGCCCGTCCTCTCCATCGTCTCAATGAACTCTGTCTTCTTTCCGTTGGATAGTCTGTGAAGACCTGTGTGTGTGTGTGTGTGCATGTGTGAGTTGTGTGTGGGTGGAAAGTAAATTTCCTTCCTCCAATACTACTATGCCTTGAATTAGGTAAAAGCCTTCATGTAGAGAGGTACACAGAGAAGACTTCAGGTAAGGAAGGAAATGGCAGGGAAATGACTAATTATGGACCTTTCTGTTTCACCAGGCAGGATTGAATATTGGATATGCAATACTGCTAACTGGCTTCCTTTACCACCTCAGTTGGTGAGGGGAGAGAGTTGTACAGCCCTATACAGCACCAGTCGCATGCTTGCTAGGCAAACAGTACACATAACTACCACGACATAATTATGATGTAATATGATGTAATCACATACATAGATATGCAGCATCCCTGCCACCACCGTGCATTTACTGTACACACAACGCTATCTTTACCCACCCTGAGAGTCGCTACCACTGAGTAGGCGTATTCACATACCAGGAGGGCACATGAGGATGAGGCTCTTGAGCTCCTCGGGGAACTGGGAGGCATAGGCGGCAGAGATCAGAGCACCAAGGGAGATGCCAGCCAGGTGGAATTGCTTGAGCTCTAGACCTTCAATGAACTGTGTGTGTGTGTGTGGACATATGTGCATGTATATAATATTACAGAGTCGACAAGCTATATGTACTGTGCAGTATACCGTACAGCAATAAAATTGTCCCAGTGGCCCAAAATATTACAGGCTGCTCCACTACATTCCTACCCATATATAATACAGGTAGTGGATACCCACTATTCCCCCCCCCTCCTCCCCGAGATCGAGACTACAATCCCATAAAAACCTCATTCCCCGCTGCATTCCCAGGCCTTTCTGCCATCTCACAGCCTAGGCAAAAAGGCATGAATGGGGGGGGGGGGGGACCACATAAATTTTTAAATATGACTGCTTTGTCCTACAGAATGATGATCAAATTATGCGTGCATGAAACCATGCAAGTCTCACTGCCTAATTAACTGTCAAGTGTCATGTGATTGATTCCATACCAGTCAGCTAGAGTCATATCACACGACATGACATCCCACAACACAGGAAATCTGCTGAGGCTCAGTAAAACTGATTACCTTGAGGCAGCCATTTTGGAGGAAACCTTGAGCCTGCGGGAGACTTAACAAAGCCTAATTTAGGTGGATTATGCCATAATTAGGAGACCAGGACAAAACCCATAAGCATTTTGAACACTAGGTCCCTATATAAAGGTCAAATAACAGCTGCTGGTTAACTCTCGGGTGCAGAGGGTGGTTAGCTGCTGGTAAACTCCAGGTGCTAAAACCACACTGACGAGGACCAAATAGACCGAAACAGCTGTCATCAGCTGTAGTTGTTTGCATTAGCAGGCTCTCCGTCCTAATGTACGTACACGAGACCATGTCCGATTTTCTTCAGGCTTACTTCGATTATGCTCGGTGCAATACGGAAGCATTTGAGCAATAATAATTATGAGGGTATAATAACAACTAATGCAGATGTGTACATTGTGGGCATGAAATGACCTGACAGTCAGTGACAGCCGCCTATAATCATGGTGGAGCTAGACAGTTCGACGTAGCCAGGTGCTGGTCCTTTGAACATACTATTGAGTACACTGTAAATGAGTGTGAATAACGCTTGCAAGCCCGACCTCTTACAAACACAGTAGTGATGTAACCACTTCAGTGCCTTCACAGAATCAATGGAGTACTAACGTTAATCATGCACACATACATTATCGATATTCATATATTCAAATGCCCTACTGGCACTAAGATTACTATTCATAATCAGTAATTGTATGACTAAACGAAGTCATACTGCACACACATCTCATATGATCGAACCAGTGAGAAGGAATTCACCTTGTATATAGACATACACTCACTACACAGTACATACTGTATATAGGCAACCATCAGACCCATTCAGAGCCAGTCTGACCACAAGTATGCTGACCACTCAGCCCACTTGCCCTCTGGCCTTGAATCTGTTTGCCCACTTAAGTCACCCCACTACAGCTAGGCTGGCAACATTGGGTGAGATCACAGCAGCTTTGAGTCACCCCACTCATTGATGACAGCTGGCTAGCTAGGATTGCAAAATCACAGCCTTGATGGTGATCACATGATTAATGTTTGATAGACCATCTTTTAAATTGAGCGCTTTGACTCCTGCCAAGCTACCAAGTACATGCATGTATGGCTTGAATGTACCAGGCTGGGAGGGTGAGCATGGGATCGAGACTGACTTATAAAGACAACGGATTTACATGTACCGGTAAGTATGACTGCTGTAATGACAATCCAAGAAAGTGGATCTCCAGTGCTTAGCAACTGCTTAGCAACCTCTCTAAAATCATGCAGAAAAGGTTTAAGCTTTGATCATCCTCAGAAGCCAACTGACGTTTCCTACTCCGACTTCATAGAGCCTTCCTTTAAAATTAAACTTGTACGTCACTGTGCGTGTGCAGCTTTTATCCATATTAGGCTAAGTTCCTTAGTTTGTGTTTATTCCACTGAAACCTCACAATGTACATGTATGGATGAAAATCTTTTGACAGTACTTTAGTATGACCACTGTAATCCCAATTCATAGGAAGTGGATCTCCAGTGCTTAGCAACCATCTCTGTGGCATCTACCACACAAACAATGTACACA
Organism: Phakellia ventilabrum; assembly: GCA_963921505.1. NCBI lineage: Eukaryota > Metazoa > Porifera > Demospongiae > Axinellida > Axinellidae > Phakellia > Phakellia ventilabrum. Next base: position 4,470,252 of record OY997402.1, on the reverse strand, counting down.
ACAAAAGTGGGAAGTTTCTTTATGTGCTCTCCAATGTACACCAAAACCATGCAGGAAAGATTAGAGTTTGAACCATCCCTCAGAAGCCACCTGATATTTTCCAAACCACACAGTTCATAGTTTCTCAGAGCCATACATGTAAGTTTATCACAAGTGGAGTGCAGCTTGCCATATTACATAGGCCAATTTCCTAGAAAGGAAGGTAGTCATTTGGAGTTGAATTGTTGCTCTGAATAAGGTCATAGTTTCTCCAGCCAAAAGCTTGTCACAAGTGGCAGGCCAAGTTTCTAAGCCAAGTTTCTAAGAAGGACATGCTTGAATTGTGTGTGGTTTCAGTTGACAAATTACTTACTTTGTTCCATAACCCAAACAAACCTTTGAGTGCAACGATATCAGGTAGTGGCCAAGGTATAATTGCCGCTGATTTCTGCCAATTAGTATGCCAAATTGATAGCCTACATTGTACATCCCACGGTATGTCCGCCAGTGTGAGAGCAGGAAAAGTAAGGCAGCTAGGTAGTGTGCATGGGGACTACTCGTACACATGCCTCGGAGAGAATTAGGTGGCTCAACTTTTCTCCACGGTTACGAGGGAAAAAATGGGGTAGATAGGCCTATAGTTACAAGGCCAGGCTACATGTCTATGTTTCAGTATAATGGCTTCTATTGTCAATGCTTTAAGTGCACAAAGAGAGGCTATACGAGACGCAGCTGTCATGGGCTATATGGCTATAGCTACAAAAAAAACAACTTGTTGACAGGTCCACTAGGTTAGGTTTACTTTTTGAAAATACTCAAACTTGTTGATAAGATGAGTGTATTTTTTGAAAACGAAAATGTTTACTCTGCTCTCCCTTGCATGTGAAATGACAACAGTGGTCTTGGCAGTAAACAACGACTCAGTGTGTGGGAGCACCTCATGCAACACCATACCTGACGTAGCTTCTTGACCATGCCTTTCGTCGAGTAGTCTCCGTTCGGTTTGAAGCTGGACTCTCCGTGCCCGGGCAAGTCCACAACCACAATTCTCCACTCCTATTGGAGAAAGAGCGACCGTAGTACAATAAACTAAGAAATTTAGGGTGGTCATCACAAATACATTAACAGCCATGAGTAACGAAAGTAAGGCATGATATGTATCTGTAAACTAGAGACTAGAAATTTTCACCCCTTTCCTGCCTGAAACTGACACCTATTAACACATTTTCAGTTGCAATACATCAGAACTGATAATTAATGCAATAACACACAGCTGCCTCAGCCAAACACAGTGTCTAGGTAACTGCAGATGGGTTTCGTCTTAGCCTCATCTGTACCCACCTTTGGAAGATACTTGGACACGATCATCCACATTGTCTTATTGCTGGTGAAGCCATGCAGAAACACCACCGTTGTCGCATTCTCGGGGTCAGGGGCGGGTCTGTCGTAGTAGCAGAAACTGAAGTCTCCGAGGTGGAGGAATCTTCTGTACAGCCCAGCAACAATGTAGCCGCCAAACCTGAGCGTAGATTGAATTCCACTCACATAACGCAATCAAATTCTCTCTCCCTCTCTTCCACCACACCCCCTCCCCCACACACATGCATGCAAATCTAGCCTACTCACCCTGAATTTATCAACCATATTTATACTAAAATAAATCACTACAAACTGTGCCAAAGTATACACAATTTAGGGCAGGGAGGGAATGAGGACATTCATCAGCATAGATACAGCATGTACTAATAATGCTGGCAGTAGCTACTCATCTACTGGTCCTTTCTTTCAAGGAAAAGTCAAATATAAACTGGAGGAAATTTTAGATAGACGGTAGCTATATACACGTACCATAGCATACACTCTACATTAAACCATACGTAGATACGTACCGTATCGATAGTGTACTGTGCACCATAGCTACGAAGTGTTTGATATGATAGTCAAGTGGACGATGAATATTCTAATATACTCACAGTTGGTAGCCATGGAGTAGTGGCACTGGATAGATCCAGTACATTGCCAGCACAACTGCAGCCACGGCAGCTGGGGGAACCATGATCGAGGTTACGACGTCCATGGTTTAGTAGCTACTTGCGTTCTGAAGGCGTCGGCGTGCGTATGTGTTGATGGTAGTGCGGGCGTCTCTAGTCCCAAAATAGCTGCGACCGACAAGGTACTGAAGTCTATAACTATTTACTATACTCGTGATATCCCATGGCTTATATACTTCGTAATAGTATCAGGCCATAATCCCTTTCATATTAAAATCACCTCATCGACCGGTCACCCTTGACACCCTTACGTTAAGGTCAAAGTGCACAATAACGGGCCGGAATCGTGGCTAGTAAAAACTGGAATGAATTAAGCTCACTGACTGTGTCGGTTATTTGGCCAGGCACACTTCTTATGCAGTACGTGGCAAAAATTGATCCCACCTCTTGACTTTCTAGTAGGCATACTCAATGGGTAAACTTGCTAGACTAAGAGCAGCCTTGCTTGCAGTCCGGCCATCGTGACATGTCCCCAGGCTCTCTTGCGTGTTGCTGGAGAGCCTGGCACGTGATTTGACTTACCTGAGTACTGTGAGTGTACAATAATTCATAAAACATGCATAGGAAATTACAGCAAAATTCAACAGCAAATAGAATAATACACGACCATACAAGAGTATTACAGCATTACAAAAGTGATCATTAATCAAATAGCATACAAAAAATACACCCGGTTCTTATAACATGTGGTGTATTGGTTATTATAGAGGGCCAGGGTGGCATAGATGCTGCATAATTACAATTCTAGTCCTGAGGATGAAGCACAAAGTATTTTATGGACGCCCTTTGTTTTTTGAATGTTTTTCTTATTTGTTTTTTTGTGTTGTTCCATCCAGGCACACACATACGAAAACCACACATCGTGACCCATAGGTCAATTATCATGGAAGTGATAGTGGGATGAAACCTGTTAAATATCAAAGTGCATTCTTTTCTTCATAACTGCTTGTTCCTGGGTTGTGAGTGTGCTCTGCTCAACAGGGAAGGATGATTTGAGAACTGCCTTGAACATTGTACTGTGTCACTCACATGCTGAAAGAAGATAGCGAATGCCTCGGCGTTGACTGAGTGACTAAGGAAAGCTTTCCACTTCGCCTGGTAGGAGTCCGGCACTTGTGCGGAGTTTGTGGAATGAAAAAATGGTCTAGCTATTGACATTGGCGTCATAATGACATTGGCGTCATAATGACATTGGCGTCATAATGACATTGGCGTCATAATGACATTACTTGGACCTATATATGTTGAACTGTAAGATGGCTGGCCCAGGCTAAAACAGTGGGTCACACATCCCTGACTGATCATCCATAATTCTTATACCAATCTGAACCTTTAAATCATGCTATAAGCTCTCCTATAATCTTAACATCCCTATTTTGAGCCACAAGTGACAAATAAGTTTCAAATTAACCACAAAACTTGTTGCAGCTTCTATAATATTATGTCCACACTATGGTTACCATACAGCATTATAAGAGTACACCATTAAGCAAATAAAATACAAAAACTCTCCAGCTATTGCACATGTTATACATTTTAGCAACTTACAGCAGCACCATTTAGTAAACAGCATAATTGTAAACTTGTCCATTCTTGTTCTTACTCAATTCACTGTTCCACGCGTGAGCAAAATCCTGGCCACTTCATCAATTTCCTTCGTGTGCTGCAGAGCGTACACGTGGCCATCATACATGATCTCCGTCAAAGAGGGTTTGTCAACTTCCGCTATGCCATAAATTCGAGTCAGGTTAGGTGCGAAGCGGTGGTATTTCGTACCCATGGTTGTGCACCAGGCATCAGCTATATCGGTCACCATACCGTCCGATGCCGTTGCTTGAGAAATAAACTGGTTAACGAGAAGCACTAATCCAGAAACAGTGTCGCGGATGCTGAACAGACTCATGAACTTTGCAAAGCCTACCTCTCCCAAATGAGGGAGACTGACACCAACTTTCTCATGGTCTGTAACCGGGACCTTGCCTGTGCCAACAGAAAGGACGAAACCAATTTTGACTTCTTTTTTTTCCTTCTTTCCCTGATTGATGATATCGGTGAGCGCGGAAAGGGTGGGATTGTTCGCCATCACCCCACCATCGATCATCTTTCCTTCGAAGGGTTCGAAAAAGATCGGTGCAGCTAAGGAAGCACGGGACGCCTCCCACACTTCCCTCTCGCTGGGACCCGGAAGGCCGTCTCTAGGTTCACCGTAGTTGCACATGAGGTGCAGGTGGGGCGGGTCCTTGTCCCCTAGAACCGTTGTAATAATTACCCTCGGCTTCTCTACGCTATTCATCTTGACATTGTCGCCAAGCAGTTCCTTGAGGCATTGCTTCATTTTTTCAGCAGAGAAAGGGACGGAGCCTTTGATCACGTCGTCGCAAATCTGGAAGACCCCGGCACGGAGCGTCTCTGGAGAAGCACTGCGGTACCCAAAGCCGAGAGTGAGAAAGGAACCCGCACTAGTGCCTGTGATGTAGTCGAAGTAGGACTTCATAGGGCCACACTTTGGGTTGAGTTGCTTCATTCGCTTATACAGGAAGAAGATGATCTGAAGAGTCGATAGACACTTCATGCCACCTCCGTCCAAAGCAAGCAGGAAGACGGAGTCATCGCCATCGGGGATGGGAATTGGCTCAAAAGCGTCAGGGATATCGACAGTGGCAGCTTTGTCCATCATCTGTAGGGTGTTTTGAAGAATTTGGACACACTTTGCCGCCTCCTTACCTTTGGATTCCCGTGCTATATCTAAAGGAGTTTTCCCGGCATTGTTGGTGGATTTCAAATCTGCGAAAAAGACGATGAGCAACCTAACTAACACCAGGTGTCCAACCTCGGAAGCATAGTGCAAGGCCACGTCTCCGGTTTCAGGCTGACGGACATTCGGATCAGCTCCAGCTACAAGAAGAGATACAGCGCTCTTTAGATACTTTTTCTTGACGGCAAACATCAACGGGGTGAACCCCGTCTTGTCATGTGCATTGAGGGCATTCGTAAAATCGAAATGTGTAGGATCGTCAGCAGCAGGTGTAGACAGAGTGGCACCAGCTTCCATTAGCTCACAGACAGCGTCTGGGTTGTCTTTCTCGAAAGCAAGAAGGAGAGATGTCTTCCCCTCCTTGTTCGTCTCCTCCAGAAGTCGTTGTCTCTCATCATCACTTTGGGCAGATTCGAGGAGTGCCTTCACGAACTTTGCAGACCCATAGCTGGCTGCCCTGTGGAGGGTGGTCTCGCCTCTGCGATTTCTTGCTCCTGGTTTCATGCCTCCGTCGAGCAGAAGTCGGAGGTGAGCTTCATTGTCTGCTTTCAGAGCGGGGTCAACGACAGCTTGCAGAACTTTGCCCCAGTTGGGATGAGCCTCGGGCTAGGGAGGAGAATGAGTGAAGAGGGAGGAGTCTTATGATATTAAATAAATATTCACTAGCTGTTTTTTTCTTTTATGGGTCACAGTAGTCTGGCGTAGCCCGCCCCTCGTGAAAAACGGAGGGTCTGGTACAGACGCCGTATTGGTTTTGTCTGTTTCGCAATGTACACTGTGAGCCAATCAGATTAAAACTTTCTTCAACTTCAAAAGATAATTAAGTATCAGGTTTTATGAATCACAGATAGTAGCCATAGTTACCAATGATGAATATAATAATTAACACTACCAGCAAGATCATCTGCCAGGTCTCGACTATCTGCCCGTGTCCTCATATCAAAACATCCGCATTCCAGATTGACAAGTCCAATACAGCGTCTGTACCAGACCCTCCGTTTTTCGCGAGGGGCGGGCTACGCCAGATTAGAGTCACAGCTGGTCAATGGAGTATAATTCAGTTAATAATTATGCGTCATTGTGTTAATCCCTCACTTCTTTGGCCTCATTCCTAAAAGCCAGGGAAATGGGACAGTGGTGGATCTAGGATTTTGAAAAGGGGGTTCCATTATCACTGGCGGTGGGATCATAAAAAAGAGTGTGTGTGTATGTGTGTGTGTGTATGTGGGGGGAAGAAGTGGGGCTACAAAACAGACCAGTATACAAAACAGACCAGTACGTGTAGTGCACCCCCACCCGTGTGTGTGGGGGGGGGGGGAAGAAGTGGGGCTACAAAACAGACCAGTACGTGTAGTGCACCCCCACCCGTGTGTGTGGGGGGGGGGGGGAAGAAGTGGGGCTACAAAACAGACCAGTACGTGTAGTGCACCCCCCCCCCCCCCACCCGTGTGTGTGGGGGGGGGGATGAAGTGGGGCTACAAAACACACCAGTCCGTGTAGTGCCCCCCCCCCCCCCACCCGTGTGTGTGGGGGGGGGGGGAAGAAGTGGGGCTACAAAACAGACCAGTACGTGTAGTGCACCCCCCCCCCCCCACCCGTGTGTGTGGGGGGGGGAAGAAGTGGGGCTACAAAACAGACCAGTACGTGTAGTGCACCCCCCCCCCCCCCCCCCCCCGTGTGTGTGGGGGGGGGGGGGGGGGAGGTGGGGCTAACGTGTAGTGCACCCCCCCCCCCAACATGAAACACGGAAACCTAAATGACGAACCACTGCTTGCATTCCTAATAACAGTTTATACATACGATACTACTTACGTGTACCTTTGAGTGCATGATCTCCACAAGGTCAGTGACCAAGTGTGCAGGATCCCTGGGGTGGGGCAAGATGAGCTGCTTTAGCAGATTGGCGGTCAGCATCACGTTGCAGTCGTCCACAAGAGGCTCCACTATCAAGCGAATCGCTTCAAAAGCGTCGTGAGCCTTCTGTACGTTACCAGTCTGCTCGTGCAACACAAACACAGCCAACGTTTTCACCTTCCCCTCCAAATCCAGATCTCTCTGTATCAACAGGATATTGTAACTGGAGTCACGGCTCACATGACTGTGGATGAGGGACGCACCAAACCCAGCAACGTGCATGTCCACCTCCCATAGGTCGAGACTGCTCACCACCACATTATTGACCTCGTGCTCAGGATATCTGTATGAGGCAAAAAATAAAAAAGTGCATCTGACACGTGACGATTTCAAAAAGGGCCCCTCTAGGGAGTAGTTAACCTTGTCCACAGGCTCTCTGTGCGTTTCACGCTGGAGAGCCTGGTACTTTTCTCATGAGATTTAACTTACATAATTGTGTGTGGGCAGGACCACTCAAGAGACTATATGTACAGGTACTTCCCTACCTCTGGAGAGGGTTTTCTGATTGCTAAAAATCATTTCTGAAAACGTTTTTCCACGCTTCACACGAAATATAATCAGCTGTGGTACTGCCTCATGGGGTTCATCGATGTCACCCAGAGCAACGCACACCCAGATGGGGGCAAGGAGGGAGGGGACGACGGGGGGAGGGCAGAAGCCGGTCATTACCAGAGGTGAGAGGTACTCCAGCTCCCCCACACTGTACTCTCTTCCGCCGCCACTGCATAATTAGCGCTCGAATATTTGAAGCCAGTCCAAGATCGAAGGTAAGCGATCGAACACTTGTGTGCACATTCATTGGCACTGAAGCTGTAAAGTGAGATACCCACAACTGTTTTTGTAGTGTACTCTGCCAAGTGTAAATTTAAGGAGGGTATAATGTAATAAATAACGCTTTAGTATGAAAGAGGGGTCAGAGTAACCTCGTCCCCAGGCCACCCCCCCCCGTGTGTGTGTGTGTGGGGGGGGGGGGGGTGTGTGGCATGGGGATGCACAGGGTGTGGGACGAGCCTAAGATACTACATACTAACACAATAGCACGTTTAACAGTTCGACTCTGTTACAGGCATAGGCATGGAATTGTTTCTGGAGAGGTTTTCTAGACATGCACAGAGGCGTAAGACCACTTCAATTTAATATTTCGTTTCACGGGTCTGACCGACCCCCAAATTTTTTTGATGTACTTGAAAATGAAAATTACGTAATTGATCACGCTGCAATTCAGCAGCAGTCTAAAGCTGTCTGCCTGAGGCAGCTTTGCAGCGAAACGGCTGAATGCATGCAACTTCTTGCAAAATCACTGGGTGCAAAGGCTGGAAAGACTTTTTTGAAGTGTAGACATGCTAAGAAGACATCGATTTTCGAAACTTTCTTAGCAGAAATGACGTCATACAAATGGCTCATTTTGGCCGACCAACCCTGAACCTTGACACTAATGAGCTAATCAGTTGCTAGAACAAGGCTACATGTACTTCTTCCGCTGCCCGACTAGCCCACACCACACCATTTAATGCAGTGCTTGGACTGCACTGGTCTAAAAGGATTAAATATGTAGTGTTTGTCAGGGGGACTAGGCGAAATTCTGGAGTGTCGGGGCGATTTTTATGGCTTGGGGGTGGGGGTACTGCAATAGCTCTTACCCTAGCCGATTTATTTACCTTACACTGGAAACGACACTATGGCTCTTGTTTTCAGGAATCTTGTCCAGATATCGCACAACAAACGGCATCGTCGCAGTTGAGTCCGCATCCACTGGCGCTAGCGCTAGCTACGCCGCTAATAGTTAATTATAGGCACTAGATAGTCTCGTGCCCAGACCACGCCTAGTCTCGTTCCCGACCGGCCGGGGCGCGCCAAAGCCACGTGACATTGCGAGGCCACGCCCAGCGTTGAGCCAGGATCTAGGAAGTACTAGGTGCGCATGCGCGCGCGTCTCCACTCCGTGTTGGCGAGCTGGCTCTAGTGATAAGTACAGTGAATGCATTCATAACTCTAAGGTCTGCCTGAATAACTCATTTTACGGCAAATCAATGGGAATTGCCAATCCATAAAACCTGCATAGGAAATATTATTACAGCAAAATTTAAAAAAATTTGCTTCTAACAGCATTACAAGAGTGCAAACAGCATAGCTACAAACGGTCTTGTGCAGCTTCTAATATTATGTGTGTGTTATTGTGTAGTGCATTAGAAGGGCACACCATTAACTAAACAGCATATGATCATGAAACACATCTATTGCATACATGTACATTGTTAATTACAGCACTACAATTAACGATGCACCATTAATTAAACAAACAGTATAATAAGACCTCAGTACATGCATCCAGTTTCTATGAATGCATTTTTGTTAGTCAATTCACTGTTCCATGGGTGAGCACTATCCTGGCCACTTCGTCAATTTCTTTTGTGTGCTGCAGAGCGTACATGTGGCCGTCATACATAATCTCCGTCATAGTGGGTTTGTTAACTTCTCCCATGCCATAAATTCAAGCCAGTTTGGGTGAGAAGCGGCAGTATTTTGTACCCATGGTCGTGCACCAGGCATCAGCTGCATCTACCACCAGACCATTTGACTGTGTTGACTGAGAAACAAACTGGTTCATAAGATGAATATTCCCTGAGACAGTCTTGCCGATGTGTAGAATAGTGTCTGCAAGGCTTTTCAGACTCAAGTGGGGAATGCGGGCATCCACACTTTTGTAGTCTGTAGTTGGAGGAATGCCTGTACCAACTGAGAGGACCAGACCGAATTTGATATTCCTGCGTTCCTTCTTTCCCAGATCGACAATTTCTGTGAGAGCGGCCAGGGTAGGATTGTTTGCTACCACCCCACCATCAATCAAATTTTCTTTGAAGGGTGGAGTTGAAGAGGCACACTCGAAGGGTTTGAAATATATGGGTGCAGCCGAAGAGGCACGCGCTACCTGCCACACATCCCACTCACTAGGACCTGGCAGGCCATCTCTGCGCTCGCCGTAGTTACGTATGAGGTGTAGTTGGGGGGGATTCTTGTTCCCTAGAACTGTTGCGATGATTAACCTCGGTTTCTTTACGCTATCCATCTTTACGTTGTCACCAAGTGCTTCCTTGAGGCTTTTCTCCATTTTTTTGAAAGAGAAAGGCGTGTCTCCAGTAATCACATACTCAGAAAGATTGAAGAAAAGAGCACGGAGCATCTCCGGAGTAGCATTGCGGTACCCAAAACCAAGAGCGATAAAGGAACCTACACTAGTACCTGCCATGTAATCAAAGTAGGACTTTATAGGGCCACACTTTGGGTTGAGTTGCTTCATTCGCCTATACAGGAAGAGAAGTATCTGAAGAGTCGATAGACACTTCATACCACCTCCGTCCAAAGAAAGTAGGAAGACGGATTCATCGCCATCGGGGATGGGAATTGGCTCAAAAGTGTCAGGGATATCGATGGTGGCAGCTTTGTCCATCATCTGTAGAGTGTTTTGAAGAATTTGGACACACTTTGCCGCCTCCTTACCTTTGGATTCCCGTGCTATATCTAAAGGAGTTTTCCCGGCATTGTTGGTGGATTTCAAATCTGCGAAAAAGACGATGAGCAACCTAACTAACACCAGGTGTCCAACCTCGGAAGCATAGTGCAAGGCCGTGTCTCCGGTTTCAGGCTGACGGACATTCGGATCAGCTCCAGCTACAAGAAGAGATACAGCGCTCTTTAGATACTTTTTCTTGACGGCGACCATCAATGGAGTGAACCCCTTCTTGTCATGTGCATTGAGGGCATTCGTAAAATCGAAATGTGTATGATCGTCAGCAGCAGGTGTTGACAGAGTTGCGCCAGCTTCCATTAGCTCACAGACAGCGTCTGGGTTGTCTTTCTCGAAAGCAAGAAGGAGAGATGTCTTACCCTCCTTGTTCGTCTCCTCCAGAAGTCGTTGTCTCTCATCATCACTTTTGGCAGATTCGAGGAGTGCCTTCACGAACTTTGCAGACCCATAGCTGGCTGCCCTGTGGAGGGTGGTCTCTCCTCTGAGATTTCTTGCTCCTGGTTTCATGCCTCCGTCGAGCAGAAGTCGGAGGTGAGCTTCATTGTCTGCTTTCAGAGCAGGGTCAACGATAGCTTGCAGAACTTTATCCCAGTTGGGATGAGCCTCGGGCTAGGGAGGAGAATGAGTGAAGAGGGAGGAGTCTTATAACATTAAATAAATATTCACTAGCTGTTTTCTTTTATGGATCACAGCTGGTCAAAGGAGTATAATTCAGTTAACAATTATGCGTCATTGTGTAATTCCCTCACTTCTTTGGCCTCATTCCTAAAAGCCAGGGAAATGGGACAGTGGTGGATCTAGGATTTTGAAAAGGGGGTTCCATTATCACTGGCGGTGGGATCATAAAAAAGAGTGTGTGTGTGTATGTGTGTGGGGGGAAGAAGTGGGGCTACAAAACAGACCAGTGCACCCCCCCCCCCCCACACCCCGTAACATGAAGCACGGAAACCTATATGACGAACCACTGCTTGCAATCCTAATAACAGTTTATACATACGATACTACTTACCTTTGAGTGCATAATCTCCACAAGGTCAGTCACTAAGTGTGCAGGATCCCTGGGGTGGGGCAAGATGAGCTGCTTTAGCAGATTGGCGGTCAGCATCACGTTGCAGTCGTCCACAAGAGGCTCCACTATCAAGCGAATCGCTTCAAAAGCGTCGTGAGCCTTCTGCACGTTACCAGTCTGCTCGTGCAACACAAACACAGCCAACGTTTTCACCTTCCCCTCCAAATCCAGATCTCTCTGTATCAACAGGATATTGTAACTGGAGTCTCGGCTCACATGACTGTGGATGAGGGACGCACCAAACCCAGCAACATGCATGTCCACCTCCCATAGCTCGAGACTGCTCACCACCACATTATTGACCTTGTGCTCAGGATATCTGTATGAGGCAAAAAAAAAAGTGCAGCTGACACGTGACGATTTCAAAAAGGCCCCCTCTAGGGAGTAGTTAACCTTGTCCACAGGCTCTTTGCGCGTTTCACGCTGGAGAGCCTGGTACTTTTTCTCATGTGATTAAACTTACATAATTGTGTGTGGGCAGGACCACTCAAGAGACTACTGTACTTCTCTACCTTTGTTTACCAACCAGGCTCTTCCAACCGGCCAGGCAACCAGCCAGGCTCTTTTAACCGGCCATTGAACCAGTTGCAGCCAGGCTCTATTAGTGTATTTATTGCCCAGTTGGAACTCATAGTTTCTCTCTGCCTCTCCAAGTTGGAACACATGCACTACATATAAATCTGTACGGCCTTATAATTATATAATTAGAAAATTCTATAAGCCCTGTAAGGTATCTAATGACGTCTTGAATGCGCAAAGTCAACATGTACATGCCGAGTATGTAGCCGAATGGGTTGGTATCCCGGTAGTGAGTTGTTCTCTAGTTGAAGGAGAAAATTTGAGTCGCTGTGTATCCGAAGTTATAAATTAATGTATCCAAACGAGTAGCTAAATGTACTATATCCGAAGGAGTTAAACATCTATACCCGAATGTGTAAATGCACATTTGAATGAATTAACTTACAGGAAATACATGAGAGGCTTATATGATAGACTCCCTGCTTCACTCCTGGTCTATCAGATGAAACCTCTCGTGGGTTTCCTGTAAACTACAAAAATGCCATCATCTAAGTGGCTTGTACTATACATACTTCAAGAACCATGAACACACTAATTGGTTTGTGGTGTGCAAACAGCTCAATTAACACTTTGCATGCCAATGACGCGTCATTGGCTTCGTTATAAAGGTCGAGTTGCGTAGCTTATCGTTAGTTTCTGAGGGGAGGGGCGAAAAGTCGGCTGGGCACGAGACTACCACGCAGTACAGTATAGTACAAGTATAGTAATACCCGAATGATCTATAATATATCCGAATGAGTTAAATGTCTATACCCGAATGAGTAGCATAGCCCTTTAGCTTACCCTAGCCGATTTATTTACTTTACACTGGAAACGACACTATGGCTCTTGTTTTCAGGAATCTTGTCCAAACATCGCACAACAAACGGCATCGTCGCAGAGTCCGCTAGTCTCGTGCCCAGACCACGACTAGTACCGTCTAGTCTCGTTCCCAGACCGAGGCGCGCGTGACTACAAAGCCACGTGACATTGAGAAGCCACGCCCAGCATTGAGCCAGGAAGGTGCGCATGCTCCACTCTGTGTTGGCGTGTATTATGGAGTACCGTAACTCTAAGGTCAGCCTGAATAACTCATTTTACGGCAAATCAATGGGAATCACCAATCCATAAAACCTGCATAGGAAATATTATTACAGCAAAATTTATAATAGCATTAGCTACTTCTAACAGCATTACAAGAGTGCAATCAGCATAGCTACAAAAGGTCTTAAATTACTACAGAACTTGTGCAGCTTCTAATATTATGTGTGTGTTATTGTGTAGTGCATTAGAAGGGCACACCATTAACTAAACAGCATACGAAACACATTATCTAGTGCATACATGTACACTGTTAATTACAGCACTACAATTAACGATGCACCATTAATTAAACAAATAGCATAGTAAGACCTCAGTACATGCATGCAGCTTAATTGATTAAAGAAATCCTTTTGTTTTTGCAATGTATAGTAACTCGTAACTTAGGCACAAACTACTCACGTGCAGCTTTATGTCATGCATGCGACTCTAAGGTTGGCCTTAGTGTCACAATGACACTACAGATACTGTTACCTTAGGTATGTGAAGCCCCCTAAGGCCTTATGTGTTTTACCTTTAAAAAACATTATTGCAATGCCAACAGAAAATGAAGAAGAAAAAATACTTCATCTATGCATGTGCTAGCTAAGTACTGACACACGTACAGACAAATGTGAAAGCGTAAAGCAATCTTAGGACATGTAGAAAGCGAAGTGAAAAGGAATAATTATTATAGCAATGGTCATGACATCATAAATCTCGCAGATGGCACGGGTTAAGACCATCACTTCCGTCAAAGCCGGAAATGAAGACTACTCAGTTAGTCTTGCATTGCTCGAACTATGAAGTGCCTCGCGCTGCTATTTTCCCTGTCTGTGCTGTCAGTCTCTGCGGGCAGTTTATTAATTTCATCATGCAGCGCTAGCGGTTGTAGCCAGTTAATTCGTTACAGAGATGCGCGGTGCACCATACCGTCAGACTACTCGGTGGTGTACGACTCTTGTGACCCTGAACCCGCTGATAACGCCAGCACATGCGACGCCCGCGTGGGCCTAAACCTGACGGTAGAGTGTAGCGACGATGACGCAGTACTTCACTGGGACGGCAAACCTATCGGAAACCAGTCCGCTCTCGTCATTCACTTCGTCCGGTCGGAGCACAGGGGTGTGTATGACTGCAGGAGTGCAAATGATACGGTGCTAGCACAGCGGCTCTTGATAGTTAATGGTAAGTTCCTATTTTAGATGACTGTCCGTTTGTGATATTTTATCTATTCTTATGCAGAGGAGACGCAGGTGGCAGGCGGGCCGCATGGCACATGTTCCCCCTTCAAATGTTTGGAAGAATTCGAGTGCTGCAATCCATATTACTTTGAGTCCATTGCAAATGTGGGGCAGGAGCTATCATTCAATGTGTATGGTGAAGACCCTGAAGTTAGCTGGGAGACGGTCCAGTGGCGGAACCATCAAGGCGTGGACCTAAAACTGCAGCTGATCACTAACGCTTTGACTTCTGTTCAGGTTGGTTGATTTATGGAATGCAGTGGATTTTGACCAGATAATTATATTCATTAGCATGCATGCAGCAAGCAGGAAAATTATCTTAGACTAGCAAGTAGGAAAATTATTTAGACTAGCTTTATAGTATATGCAGCAAGCCGGAAAATTATCTTAGACTAGATTTATAGTATATGCAGCAAGCAGGAAAATTATCTTAGACTAGCTTTATAGTATATGCAGCAAGCAGGAAAATTATCTTAGACTAGCTTTATAGTATATATTCTGACAACTTATGCTTATAGACCATACCGTAAACTCTGGTTGTTAAGCGCACCTTGTTATTAGGCGCATATATATATATACTGTATAGTATTTATTAAGCACATGTTTCCTTACCGGTACTTGACGTCATTTATTTAACGCATGCTAAAAATAGCAAAGTATACAGTATGGTAGAATAGATACAATGACATTATGTTCTTTCTTTCTGCAGTCGCTGGTGATAGGCCAGCGCCCAAGGGTTGTCAGGACTGGTGCCAGTGAATTTGAACCAATTGCTTTGGTCAGGGTGACTGCCAGTAACAACTTTAGCACAAGCTCTGCTTGCTTTAATTTGAGTTTTCTTGGTAAGCCATCAACTACATTTTGTGCACAGCACGACTTGGATGAGACATAACACTGTTTCCCAATACTGCAGGTAACCCAAGCTTGTTTACAAATGGTTCTCTCCCCGCGAACGAGACAGTTGAGGAGGGTAGAGATGCTGTCTTTGAGTGCATTATGGGAGCTTACTTTCCGACAGATTTCAACACTGGAGTATGCATTCAGTACGAGCAGAACGGAACGGTAGATCCATGGTTATGTCAACATTTTGAGTGCACGTGTGGTGGGTCATGCCGTTCAGAGATAACTTGGAAAGTAAACCCCGCACTTCAGTTTACAGAGTACAGCTATGAGATAAGGGTCCCCAGTGTTGCCACAGCAGAGAGTGGGGCAGTGGTATCCTGTACGCTGCTGTATAATAATGTTACTCAATGGAGGAGAGAGGCCACGCTCACTGTGGTACAAGCTACTCTTTTGACTACACCCTCTGGTGAGGTTTTCTGGAAACTGTTGAGGTAGTCTGTATTGCTATCTGCACATTATTGAATCACAGGTTGTGTTACAGTAGCCTTGTTCCAGTCCACGAATTGCATGAGCATATGGCACTTGAGACTTTACATACTCCCAACATGTAGATACCATTATTTTGAAATTACATTGATCTTAGTTCCATTGACTGAATACCACTGGGACTTAGACTGGTGTATGATTTCAAAACACTGGTAAATTAAATTCCTGAAGGACTAATTGCATGTGCTGTATTCCCAAATGTACTTGTCAACGGTTACTATTTTCATTCCTGAAATGCCGTAAAAGGACTATACGAATACATTATTTTACTGACTGTTTCTGTAAATTCTTGCACATGTGTGAAGAGTGTGAAAGTTGAACAAACAGACAACAAAGTTGGCCTTACGCACTGTAGTATGATGCTAATAATCGCTGCTTATGGCATGGGTCTGGTGGTGCAGGTGTGTCCTAATACAGAGGGTATGCATTGAAATGTGATCACTATTTTCCCACAGGTATACCACCAGGGGGTTCATCCTTAAACCAAGGTAGGCTGGTAGCTACAGGTTATTGCACTTAGGTCAGTGGCGTAGCTACACCTGGGCATACCTGGACCTATGCCTGGGTAAAAATTATAATGCGGAAAGCTAAACACGTGCACGATATTAAAACAGCTGTTGCTGTTCGATTGCTGCTGCAGCTATTATCGTGACAACCCTGCCAAGAAGAGGAGGACTAAAAGCTAAGAATTGTGCTAAGAGACAGCCCTTCCTGGTAGCTAAACTTAAAAAATTTCCGGTGATACTAGTACTATATTATATAATTATAATTATGCTAAACTTAAATCTGCATTTTAGACACTGCCCTGATGAATCTCTCTGTTTCCAGAATTTACCCTACACACACTTGTAAATTTATATAGTTATTAATATAACCCCCCCAGTTTTACCAGCTAACTTAAATGAATCAACCCCGAATACCACTCAGATGCTCTCGCTGCTGGCATAGTTGGTGGCTTGGTGTTAATGTTAACAGTTGCCATTGCGCTGGTTCTCTGGATTGTAATTGCAAGAAGAAAGAAGTATCATAACGCTCAATCCCTTTATGAAGAGATTTCACCCTATGTCCAGATGTACAATGTGACTACAAATTGTGCTTACACACGTAGTACCATTGCTTCAACTACCCAACAGACTGAAGCGAGCCATGGCTTTAGTGACTCTGTTGAAAACGGCAGGCTTCATGAAGAGAGTGATACTAGAATTGACAGTACATCCAGAAGTTCTAATAATGAGGGAATTGACAGTCATTGTCAGGGAGTTGTGTGTCAAGAGGAGAGTTGCATAGATAGTAATGAGGCTACTGAAGAAGACCTTGAACAACAGCAAGCAAGTGAAGCATATGACCACGTTCAAGCAAGTGGTCCATATGATCGTGTTCAAGACTATGAACGACAGCCAGCAAGTGGTCCATATGAATGGGTTCAAGAGTATGAACAACACCAAGCAAGTAGTCCATATGACGACTATGAACGACAGCAAGCAAGTGGTCCATATGACCGGGTTCAAGACTATGAACGACAGCAAGCAAGTGGTCCATATGAATGGGTTCAAGACTATGAACAACAGCAAGCAAGTGGTCCCTATGACCAGGTTCAAGACTATGAACGACAGCAAGCAAGTGGTCCATATGACCAGGTTCAAGACTACGAACGACGGCAAGCAAGTGGTCCATATGAACGGGTTCAAGACTATGAACAATTGCTAATAAGTGATACACAAGACCGGGTTCAAGACTTTGAACAGCAGCAAGGGAATGAAGAGAATGAACAGCCAGCAAGTGGTACATATGACCAGGTTCAAGACTATGAACAACAGCAAGCAAGTGGTCCCTATGACCAGGTTCAAGACTATGAACGACAGCAAGCAAGTGGTCCATATGACCGGGTTCAAGACTACGAACAATTGCTAATAAGTGATGCACAAGACCGGGTTCAAGACTTTGAACAGCAGCAAGTGAATGAAGAGAATGAACAGCCAGCAAGTGGTACATATGACCAAACTCAAGACTACGAACAACAGCCAGCAAGTGATCCACAAGAGCAAGTGAATGAAGTTCAGGACCATGAACAGCAGCAAGCAAATGAAGTTCAAGACAATGAACAGCCAGCAAGTGGGCCAGCTCAAGACGATGAACAACAGGAGGCAAGTGGACCATACGATGAAGTTCAAGACCATCAAGTGAATGAAGTTCAAGACTATAGCACAGATAAAGCACGTTTGTTAATATAACACACTTAGAATAAGTCACTGCTACATTAAGGTATTTCTTTAACATACTTGTGCTAAGTAAACTTGTGTCCATTATTATAGCGAGTAGTGATTTATTCTCTGTTATCGGAATTCTATTGCTGTAGAAATAAAACACGATAAATTAATATAACACCACACTTTGTAACTTCATAATAATCACTGTTAGATTAAAATACTTTCTGTAAGAGTTGGTCAATATAAAATCATTATGCATGGAGCACTCCCATTGGATTAGCTATTCCAGACATAGGAAAATTCAGTTTCATCCAAAACATGCTTAACTGAACCTTTAGCGGGCCTGAGGTATCCCAGTGAGTTGAGTTTCATAACCAATATTTAACGAGAGTGATCTTACGTCTAATTATTAGAGGTATACATGACCCAGGTCACCATACACAGCAGGATTGCTAGCGGAGGACGAGATCTAGGGCAAACTTGCAAAAGCGCCGGTGTGCCAACTCCATCTCATCTGCTAGAAAGGCCCAGATCTCACAAGCATATTCGGTAATGGGTCTCACTAGAGAATCAAACAGATGGTCAGGGATTCGAATAGTGCAGACAGACAGCTTTCTTAATCAGAGAGTACAGTGCTTTGTTGGCTTGTTCAGCAAGTAAAATAGCTGGCTTCAATGAGCTATTTGAGGATACTAGGAGACCCAAATACCTGTATTCTTTTGGAGTGCCATTTAGAGCAATATTAACTCCGTGGTGGTCTTTGCAGGGAATAAAAGGAACTAATTAAGATTGATCCCATCTTTTAAGAAGTCCAGAAAGTGTATCAATTGCTTTCTGTAGGGCAGAAGCTGAGTCGGCTAAAAGAACTAAGTCGTCAGCAAACAATAGTAAACGAAGGAGGAAGTTTATAAGCATAATTCCTCCAGCTTGATTTAATTGTAATTATCTAGGTCCGCCGCATAGCTACACTGCAAAAACAGAAGGGTTACTTTAACCTAGCTAGGGTTATCTCAGTTGCAGTTTTATGTGCACGTATTCTACTCTGCACATCAGTTGCATGCAAATACATAGCTAATGATTATGTGTACTGCCTATGTACGAGAAACATGTTGATAGTCATGGTCAATTATTTGTTGGAGTGCATGTTTCTAGTAACAGCAGGTTACAAGGTAAACTACGTTATGGGAGAACGAGCTGGGGAATGAAAAGTAAATGGTACATTGCACAGTCATAACTCCTCCAAATCTCTAGCTCATACTCCCAGTCTGAGGGTGTAGATTCCAACAAACCTCTCCCTTATTCTTATAATACTATAGTCCATAAAACAAAACCAATAATGCCTTTGATGGCCGATACACACACAGTAAGTAGACTGCACTTGTAAGCATGATAGTAAAGCTGCAACTGAGCTAACCATAGATTGGTTAAAATAACCCCTTAATTTTTGCAGTGTACAGGCTAAAGAGAAGGGGACTGAGATTACAACTGTGGCGTACTCCCCTTCTGCCCCTTCTGCAAGGAAATTTGCAAGAACGTTCTCCACCAACTGCTACCATCAATTTTGCATTCCCGTACATGTTCTGCAATAGTTTAAGGATCAGTAAGCTTGTCCTGATAGTTGCCAGCTTGTAGCTAGCTAGCTACCATAGTAGAGGACGGTTGAACCCTTTGTGAAAGTCTACAAAGCATTCCCGTACATGTTCTGCAATAGTTTAAGGATCAGCAAGCTTGTCCTGATAGATGCCAGCTTGTAGCTAGCTAGCTACCATAGTAGAGAATGGTTGAACCCTTTGTGAAAGTCTACAAAGCAAGCATATAGCTAGTGCATGCATGGCTTCTTCCTCTTATGGTGGCTGCATTGAGGATGAAAATCGGATCAGTAACTGAGAGAAAATGCGTACGGTAGCTACCGGAACTGGGGGCCAGCTAGAAGGCAACCAAAGGATATAAGGGGCCAAGGTCCATGACCCCCAGGGAAAAAAAATCTGAGGAAAAAAATTCTAGACAGGGGAAAAAAAGCCTATAGGGAAATAATAGCCAGCTTGAAGACAAGAACACCAGACCAGGATGGCGCAGCCAGGCAGACATAGCTAAAACTTCCAATGAAAGGAAAATACGAGCTCCTTCTACCACAAAGGGGGAAGAGAAAAGAGGGGAGGAGAGGGGGAACCATACTTCCGGGAGCATATTAAATTCCCAAGGTCAAACGATATATCGCCATATAAAGTGTATAGTGGCCATTATAAGTAATTGTTTTAGCTCTTTCCTTTAAGTTAGTCTGCTTTAAATCTGCCCCTTGGATCAACCACTGTTCGTGTGCAAATTTCAGAAGGACGGTACGATCATGGCCAGCGAAGACACTCCGACGATCATGACCAGCGAAGAGGCGTCGAGCGAAGTTACGGTCGTGACAATGGCCAACAAAAAGACTCCGAATGAAGAACCCACTCCTACCAGCGATGCATGCGCAGATCAGAGCGAAGACACTCCGACGATTATGACCAGCGAAGAGGCGTCGAGCGAAGTTACGGTCGTGACAATGGCCAGCAAAAAGACTCCGAATGAAGAACTCACTCCTACCAGCGATGCATGCGCAGATCAGAGCGAAGACACTTCGACGATCATGATCAGCGAAAAGGCGTCGAGCAAAGCTATGATCATGACAATGCCAATGGCCAGCGAAAAGAATCCGACTGAAGAACCCAGCGGTGCAGGCACGGATCAGAAGGTATTTAAAGCAATCGGTAGATGTTATAAGCTAATGCGCGAGCATCGGACGGGGCCACATACGAGTGATAGTCTTAGCTATGGACAGGGTTTTATGTGGGTTCGATTCAGTTTAGTATAGAGAACATTGCAGTTTGAAAGGACATGAATATCAGCTGGAGATACGCCCTTTTTCTTGAAAGATGAATATTGCCAATGGGTAAAGATACACACCTTTCTCGGGTGTGATTCAAACTGCATTCTTAGACTAGATCCCCTTCATCTTCTGTTAAGTTTGCCCACTAAGGGATGTATTTCAGAACTATTTTCAGGTCTACAAACAGACAATGCACAAGCCTAGACTTTCTTCTGTACTGTGTAAGTGACACATAAGCTGCAATTGCATCAAAATCAATTACAGTACGGGGAAAATCTACTACGTATCTATGCATGCAACTTATTCCACGCAGCTGCCATGCATAGAGAACAGGGTCTCGATATCCTCCCACCCATTTACAATGCTCTCATCACAGTAAGCATGCTCCCCCCCTTCCCCATTTTTTTCTCCCCCACCTATATTGTTGTTAATTATGTTTCGAGTACATACTTGCTTGACCACACCCCACTTGCCACTCCCTCAGTCATTTCTTGTCATTTCCTGCTATTTGTATCCACTGCTTCGTAATTCACACCTTTCTTCATTCCTGATGAAGGTATTTACATTTTTTGTTGAAATGGTGAATCTAAATCTTTGAGTAATTGTAGTACATGTAGTACGTCAAACACAGAAAATACATTTTGATAATAACTCAGTGAATGTACCTTGTGATGACGTGGTGATGCTCGTGTGGGTTATGATAGTATTATCACCTGATGAATGGAATTGTAATATATGAATTTTTAGTAAAAATAATCCCTGTCTTGCAGTGTACTATATAGTAAAGTATATACAAGGAATTATTATAGTATACGTAAATGCCGAATGTAATGTGTCTATTGTACATGTCTATGCTCAATGAAAATGCTTCTTTATTATAAAATTACATTTGCCTGAGTAGTGCCCCTCTTTTTACATAGTATACCTTATACAAAAGCAGGAGAGCGATATTTTAATTTGCTGTATTTTTTTCTTTTCTGATGCACAGAAATTCTGTCAGATTTTTGTAAACGTAAAAGTAAAACGTAAAGATAAAACCTATCCTGTCTATCTGGACACAACCACCCTGGGGCTGGTCTATCAACCACTAGTTGCTGAGGCTGGGAACCCACAATCCAACTATTCTAGTAAGTCTACATAACTATACCAACTATAGTAACAGCATAACTCTGAACTGCACCCTTTTATTAAACTTTTTATTAATCGAATTGTGATGATACATTCATGTATGGAATCATATCAAGTTTTGTGCATTTTGGGAATGAAGTGCCTTCCCTATTGTTCATGGAATTACACTTGTCATGAATCCAGTATAGTGTACATTTGGCCATGCTTCTTATCTTATAGCAACTTTCCGGTGTTTATGATCACAAAGATTTTCTAACCTTGTATCCAGGTCTCTCACATGAAAAGCAACTTTTTCTCGCAAAACATAATCAGTCTCAGTGGAGGCCTCAATAGAAGACTGGACATATATATAGCTATATTACATAGCATCATGTTTGGAAATCTTTCCCAGTTTATCATATCTCTGCTATCGATATCCATACCATGCAGCCATCTTTAGCATAGAACCGGCTGCAGGGGGAGGACACACTTTCAAGAACTATGTGATCCCTAATCCAGCAGCTCACTTGACAAGTTCCAAGAAAAGTGTTAAGTTCGAGGTACAGTATACCGTAGAATCGGGATAGTAGGCACCGGTGCTTACTTTCGAAATTAGCAACAGGAACTAGTGGAGGGGTGCCTACTTTAATGGGGTGCTTACAATCGCGTGAATACATGGCGTAGCGGTATAGCTGCTGTGGCTGCCTTTTGTACTACAGGTACGACCATTACACTTGTGGGTTTGGCTCTAGGAAAGATATTCATTTCTAGATTGGCTCATTACAATGCCTAACAGGCTGAGTTTGCAACAGCTGGCAAGAAGCACTACAACTACTGTGAAGAAGGCGGTGCTGCAACAATGTTGTATGCATAGTTTTCATGAATTTTATTATACCATTGACCTTACTTATCAATCGCCGTGTGCCGCCCCCTCTCCGTAGGATAGTGAAGCTTCCAGTTGTAGAAGGCAGTTTTTCCTGGTAAGTGCTGTAGTCTCTCTCTGTTGCTACACTAGCTACTTTGGCTTGGGTGCCTATTCTTGTAGGGTGCTTACTTTCGTGGGGGTGCCTATAAACGGGATTCGGTTGTTGTAATTCAATTGGGTGCTTATATTCATAGGGTGCTTACTTTCTATGGGTGCTTACTATCCCGATTCTACGGTATATGAAATGCATGAGGTGCTTCTTTAATAGAAAATATTTTAGCTGCATGACTTTTTATGGTTACAGGGAACTGGGTAATAAACCATTTTACATGTTATGTCATCGCAATCACCTCATAGCTCATTAATTATTGGATTGCTCAGATTTTTCCTAAGCTGAGTTTCAACAATATCTGAAGGTTACTCCACCTCTGAGGTATGCATCACTGTAATTTACCCTTTTCCATAGAGAATATATTGGAGGAACGAGGCCAACCTTTGCCGCCCCCTCCCGAAAAGTTGACAAAATTTTAATTAGCTTGTGCTGATGACATCAGTGCAAAATGGTGTATTTAATTATTTACGTTAAGGTATGGTAGCTAAATTATTAACAGTCAGTGCATGCATGGAGTACATCTGATTAGATGGGAGTGTGTGTGTTGGTAGTCAATAAATGCAGATATAACACAATATAGAGCCAATATAATTTATATAGCTGTACCTAGTAATTGAGCATGCATATGCCATGCACCAATATAATAATATTATAATAGCTATTACATTCCATGGCATAATCTACAAGGTGATAATGTTAAGTCTAAATATCTTTTATACAGACAAATAATACTGCTGAGTCCTTTAGCATCGACCCTGATGATATAAGTCCCGGACATGACAGCACTCCTGTAGCAGTATACATCTCAATGAACCAAAAGAAATATTTTTGGGTTCCAAGTAAGTACAACAGAGATCCCAAGAAAAGAGTCATAGCTGTTAAGAAAGTAGCTGAAAAGGTACCTCCGAGTGACTATCGCAACTTTTACTTAAAAGTTCTAAACTGGGAGCGCATCCACAAACCTTTCCAATAGTAGTACCAATAAATCTGGCTCATGTGACAGTGATCCCTAAGCCAGTACCGAGACTGATAGCTAGAGACTAAACATTATACTAGTATTAATTAATTTACAGGAAGTTAATGTTATTGTATACTTTTGCGTACTAAACAGAAATATTAATGTCAACAGTATTTATACATTATTTTTGCTGTTGTCAGTTGGAACAAAGCATATTTTGATATACACAATGACTGTACTGTTCTTTTAAAACAATAGATTGCGATCATGCTTATGCAAAACCAATTAGGTTGCAGAGTGCACTCTACAAACAGATATTAGCTCCAATTAAGTTACAAATTTTGTGCACACAATCCACTGAGATGGCCGACTCTGACTGGAGGGAGAGTCCTCATGCAATAGCCTGGTGATATGGAGAGCACCAGAGCAACCTTTTTAACCGTATTATAAATACCCCTATTTTGCATGGTCCAGCTATGGGGACCACCTCAAGATGCCAAACTGATCGAGGAACTGATTGTAAGTAATGCTTCACTTTGCATGCTACCAATCCTAATAATCAGGGACTGATCTATGATTTTCCCCCAAGGGGGATGGCTGCTCCATATACAAACATCATTTTGAATGGGGGTATACAAACTCACACTGGGGGGGTCTGGGAGCATGCCCCGACAGAGATTTTTTTGAAATCTTGACGCTCTCAGGCTGTTTCTGGTAACTTCTGTGACCCTAACAGATTTCTCCAATCACAAAACCATCTAATATATTGTCACTAACTGTTAATGCCCTCTACAAAGTTTCCAACGGTGAAACATGCTATCCAAGAAGGCATATATAGGGAAGAGATGGCAGTAAACCTGCAGGTCCCAAGCCACATGCTCTGATCCCGGTACTGAGACTGAGAATCAGAATAGGAATTAGCCTTATTCCCAGCCCACGAGGTAAAATTCAAACTCCTTCCGATTTCTCTAAGTGTCTGGGAACAAGGCTAACTATAATTATGGAATTTGTTGTTATTAGCAATGTATGTCAACTGTATTTTGTTGCTGTTGCCAGACTCAAACATGTTGTGATAAATATACAGAATGACTGTACAATCATTTGGTGTGAAGAAAAGTACAATAACTCATAGCATGGACAGTATAATATTTACATCATGTGACATGCAGTATGGAGTTTTTCAAACTTGAGCGTGAGACTCCGCAAACAGCACTGTAGCCGTTTTCAGATCCTTTAAGAAAAACAGAGGGAGAATATGATATCTGCACCTCAGGGAACACACATGTATATGTACATGTACATGCTTATACCAAATTACAATTACATCATCTCTAATTCAGTTCATTGGACAAGAGTAGTAGGATATATAAGTACAGTTCTGTACAGTTACCTAAAGCCTATTAGGTACCAGCCTCCTCACATTATAGATATACATTATACCCAGGATGTATGAACTATTCTGCTATAATATTAACATTAAAATCAAAATTAGTATGGTTTAAGCGTTGGTCAGTGACTGAGAGTATAGCTGCATGCATTTCTCAACTCACCTCCACTAGCTGTTGTCTCTCATGTTTCATCCGATGCCTAAAAACGAGGTGTTCAAAAGTGGTGTGTAGCTTCTCCATTTGCTCAATACTACAGCTTCCCGTCACCCGAGTCACCTGCTCAAAAACAGCCAACAGTTTCCTGCGATCTATAACTACGGGTCTGTTCACATCCCCTGGAGTGAGTGAGCTGGCATTTAACTTTTCAGGACTTTCTCCTTCCGATGGCTCCTTGGATGGGCCAGTCTTGGATGAGGAGGGCGAGATGTTGATCGGCTCAGAAGCAACAGATGCAGACTTTTGATTTTCAAATTGTTTTTCAAAGACTTGGGGTCCACTTTTTGAAGCGGATACATTAGCGACGGCTTGCTCTTGTGAAACACTGCCCAGGGATTGACTAGAGAAGCTGTCGTTTTTCCTTGCTCTAGAGAGCGGTCTAGTCTCTGCGTGGGTGACACCATTCACAGCAGCAGGTTTCTTGTGTGACTCAGAGAACACGCTAGTAGTCGTAGCGTCGACTTTATCATCCGACAGCAGCTGTCTCTTCACTAATGAGTTTCTTAGCGATCGTCTTTCAGTACCTCTAGTACTGGAATCAGATCCTGTATTTTCTCTTTGAAGGTTCTCCGATTCCATGACATCATTTCTGGGCGTATCTGTCTCCATCTCATGCTGGAGTTCATCAGTGCTGGGTCCATTCTGATTCCGACACGAGACACTACTTTGAGTTTGCTCTCCAGACTTTCTCGTTGGTGTCTCCATACCAGTATCACTATTTCGACTGCCACTTTGATCCAGTTCCATACCGTCTGGGGATGAATTCTGAGTCACAGCTTCGGTACTGTCTGCGGTATTATATTTATTCTGCTTGCGTGGGGTTCTTGGTTTTGGCGGAGCGTAATACGGAAGTCCCTCTGCAACAGGGTGCAAACCTTTTTGCCTGAGGCTTCTTCGCTTGGCAACATCTAACAACGACGCTTCTGTGGTACCGGAGAGCGGGGGGTTACCCGACTGACTTGCAGAACCGGTTTGACTAGTGGCGGCAGCTGCTGCAGTAGCGGACGAGGCTTTTGGAGGAGACACTGGTGAAGGGTTTCCTGTAAGGATTCAGCAAAAATAACTCATGAGCTAAGAGGCATGCGTTAGAGGTATGACTGGCTCTGGATGAACTGGCACAAAGCTCATACTTCAGTTTAATGAACACGGGTTGTTAGAGAGGAAACACTCCCACGAGCAGAAGAATCTCTACATACTACATACCCTTACCCTCCAGCCTCTGGTGTGTCTCCCGAATATCCTCACATTGCTGCAAAAGGAGAGTGAAAGATGAAAAAAGACGGCTACCTTCAAACACAACTTAGTAAAAGATGGAGAAACTGGGTACTGATTGATTTACATGTACTAGGGAATTCTATACTTGGGTAGGTGGTCCTGCCTGCATACATGCCTTCATTATAGACCATTTTCCGCTGATGACATTAGTGAAAAACGAATCCTAACCTTCTCAAAGTCTTCACTGAGCTCGTGGTCGAGGAAGGAGTGGGCCATATCCTGGAGGGCAACCGCCCTGTGGCGGAGGAGACGACTCTCGGAGTCATGCTCAGGGTTGTACCTAGGGGGGAGGGGGGAGGGGGAGGGGGAGGGGATGAACTACATGTACATGTAGTGTGTTCATGTGAATGTGGTTTAGTCTGCAAAAGGGTTGCTATCAACATGTACATGTACATGCATATACATTTTTGTATAGGTTAGGCTGGCTATAGCTCCCAGGATTATAGAGTACATGTGTAGCTCATGTATGTAGGTACATGTAGTACAAGTGGAGATATGAATGCTGCCAAACAGATGGCACAGTCAACAATCAAGCGATGTGTGCGTAAGTTTCAAGCCATACAGCCTGTTGCTCCATTCTTCACTATGGCTGATTTGGATATGTGCTGGTAAAGTTATTAACCTTCTGTGTTCTGAAACCCAGCTGCTACGGATATTGCTTACTGTGTGAGGCACTCGTGTGCATGCATACTCCAGTTAATACATGTAGATTCAGTACACTGATGCTTTATAATAGATGTACTACACATACGTGTGCATGTAGCATTGGTGTATGGAAGTAACGGTGCGAGTCAAGGCTTACTCGAGGGCGTTCTTGGTGATGAGGTCGACGTCTCTCAGCCACTGTTTGGGGACGGTGTAGCGGTGTTCGTCTATCTTCTTCATGATCTTTCCCAGGTCCATCGGCTCCAGGATGATGTCATAGTAGTCAGGTACCTAGCAACCAAGAAGAGAGGGAATAACAAAGATACAGACACACATATTTATGCTACTACGCAGCGCGTATGAGCCCCGCCCTTAATGGAAGTTCAGAGATACAGCGCTTTGAGCGCGCAGATGTGATTGAAATACGCGATAGAAGATAAATAAAGTTTGTTTGTAACCTGTCACTGCCACAGTCTCAGCTAGTTACTCACCTCCTCTGGATTAACAGCATGGGTGTACTCCTTAAACTTCCTCTCGGCCAACAGCTTGTTAGTGGCGTCCCTCAGAAACACTCGCAGTTCCCGTAGGACGGCTCCTCTCTGGTGCTCCAACTTGGTCCGTTCGTCCTGCGTCAGTTCCCGAGGCTCAGGGGGAGGGGCTACCGGTAGAGGGGCGTGGCAGACCTCTGGAAGGGGGGAGATAAAGGCATCATTCTACGGATCAAAGTCTCAAGTCCAGACCTTGGCTCCTCCCACTTGCAAAATAGTCTGGCAAATCGAATCCAAAAGCTCGCTTCACTCACACACATTCTAGCTACATGTAGTACATGTACATGTACCATTGCCTTCCAAACCCAATTTAAGTTCTAGAGGTCTTAGCTATAGATTTTGAAGTCTGAAATTTTTCATTAAATTACACTTACTGTGGTCCACCCATTAAAACGAAAAGTTAGACCTAATTAGCCAGACCGGCAGAGGACCCAAGGTCTGGGCACAGAAATTAGGATCACCAGTACATCGAGAAGTGCACTTGAAGCAAGGCTAACCAGATGATGGTCTTGGTTTCAGTGGCGGGGGTTGGAGGGGCTTCTCCAGTAACACTCGAGAGAAGAATGCTCTTCGCTGGGCAAGATTTGGTCTCTTCACTGTAAAGGACTCACCACTCACCTGGAGGCAGAGGAGGGGAGGGGAGGGGAGGGGAGGGGAGGAGAGGGGAGGGGAGGGGAGGGGAGGGGAGGGGACAAATATGTAGGTTTACGTATGCAAAAGGACAAGTACATGTACATGTAGGTTTACAAACAGTGACATTAATGTGCCATTAATGTCTAGAACGGCCATAAAATGTTTGAGTTGTAGCTAGTACGTATTAAACGATATGCGTGTATGTACGTGTACATGTAAGAGCATTTCTAAGACCTTTCTAAATGTATGACATACATTGTACATGTACACTGTGCTCCACCCAAAACGTACCCCTCTAAAGACATCTCTCAGAGGGCGTGGTAGCTCCGCCCACTTCTCCTCGGCAGTGGCAAGCACCAGCAGGGGGGTGGAGGAGGGCAGGGACAGAAGGGCAGCGAGGAACGTTGCCTGGAGGGCCTCCGTGGTGACCCCCCACCAGGAGCTGATACGAGGGATGAAGACGACAGAGGGGGCCACACGCCGAGCTTCACGGAACACCTGAGGAGAGATGTTCGGGAGGGACGTTTCTCTGCACTCCAAGGATGCAAAAATGCATAAATGCGGCAGTATAGAGCACAGTACTGCAGTTACGATGCAGGGCACTGAGACAGGTGTCCATCTTAGCAAGTATGAGTGAGAGTAGCTGACCAGCAATAATAAAGTAACATTGTCTGTCTTACATTTAATATACAGTGTAGATTAACGAATCTTCCCCAGAAAACACTGATAGTACATGTAAGTCAATAACACTGCATGAGTCTAGGAAACCTATCAGTACACAGACAGACAGACAGACAGACAGACATAAAGACATACAGACAGACATACAGACAGATAGACAGACACATTCTATACCTGGGTACAGGCTTCCTCCGGAGTCTTGGTGGAGGTTGCGTAAAGCCCTGGAAGATCGAGAATCTTTACCGGAATGTCTTCGAGAGCATGCAGCAGGGCTGGGGCGAGGTGTGTGCTCTGACCCATCCCCTCATCACTGCAGATGATTAGCCGTGGGCGGTAGGTTGAGGGCGTGGCATGCGGATGGGTGGAGAGGGACAGGAACTGGCGGGGGTCTAACGACGAAGGACACCCAGAGGGGGGTGTTTCCTGATCTTGCGAGGAGGGTGGAGTTTGTAGTCCGGTGCTCGGGTTTTCGCTCTTGTCTGGGTCCAGGTCGACTAGAATGCTTCGTGAACTCCCCTCCTCTCTCTCCTCATAGACAGTCTCAGTCATGTCGAAGTAGACTTCGGCAAGTTCAGCGGGTTGGCTGCACTGGTAGAGCTCGCTAAACCGGTTCTGAGCATCTGTAGAGGTCTCATAATTGTCATTACGGTCACCAGTATCAGTAGCGTATGTGTGTCCTCCGGTACTTAGCATAGAAACACTCGAGTGAGTGGCTGAAAAGGTACGTGAAGCTGCCTTGTCGGTGCTCGCTCTCCTCGACTGAAACGTGCTCTGAAGATCGGACGCGTTTAGACGGCTCTTACTACCGCTTGAAGAAAACCCTGCCCTAAGAAAGGAATTGAAATCTGGCTTTGGCGTGGCTAATATCAGATTCTCACTCCTACTTTCGTGGCTATCACTTGGAGACACGAGATTCATTTCCGGTTCTCCGTCACAAAAGCTAGCAACCAGGTCGTCTGTCCGTTGTAGCCACTCCTCCTCGCACGCTAGCATGACCTTCAGGTTCTTCTGAGCCTTTCCGATGGCCTTCCAGGCGTGAGGGAAGATGAAGCTTGCGAGGGCGAGCAGTAATTGGAACTGCGTTATCAGAAGAGGTCGAACCCGTTCGGAGAGAGCACAAGCTACGGAGGCATCTGATCGTTGAGCCGTTGGAACGATTGCCTTGAGGGCATTCAGGAAATCCGCTGCTGCAACATTGATTTGCGAGACGTCCAAAAGGAGTTTGTCGGACGTCTGGTATATCTGGGGGTACTTTCGCCTGAGGGCGTGAAGTGTAGCTTCGGTGCACAGGGCCTTTAGATCTGCACCGCAATAGCCGACAGTGTTGTCGGCTAGCTCTGCAAGGAAGTCAGGTCTCAGAGCTGGCTCCCACGCACGAGTGTGGATACTGAGGATACTGAGCCGGTCCTAAGGAGGGGAGGGAGGGAGGGAGGGAGGGAGGAGGGAGAGAGGGAGGGAGGGAGGGAGAGGGAGGGAGGGAGGGAGATAGGGAGGGAGGGAGGAAATAAGGAAATGTTCCACAACATGAATGTGTTAGACAGAACATGTAGGTTGATGCTTGAGATTGACCTTCTGAATACTAATCAGATGCTCTTACCACTGAGCTACTGGAGGTTGACCCTGAGCAGAGGAGCTATAGACTGCTTTTCACAACCAGCTCCTACATGTATGTATGACCTCAAGTCTGGGGTTTATGAGGCTAAACATGTACACTACTCTAACATGCATACAGACAGACAGACAGGCAGGCAGACAGACAGACATACTTCTCTCGATGGTAAAGGGAAGAGAAACTCTCGATCGAAACGACCGGGCCTCCTCAATGCCGGGTCGATTGTATCAATTCGATTGGTTGCTCCTATCACGACAATCTCCCCCCGAGCATCCAGACCGTCCATGAGAGCCAGCAGAGTGGACACAATGGATGAGTGGATCTGGTCTTGCCGGGTTGAGCGCACCGGGGCTAACCCATCTATCTCATCAAAGAAGATGATGGAAGGACGCATCTGGTATGCCTGGAGGAGTATACAGTAGTAGTAGTATGCAGAGTGTAGTGGTAGTATGCAAATAGTGTGCTGGTAGTATGCAAATAGTGTAGCGGTAGTATGCAAAGGTGTAGTGGTAGTACTGTACTCTTGGGATTAAAATGACCCCTCAATTACTATAACCCCATAAATATTATTACTTATCATTACCTGTTATTACCCCTTTTTAAATAGTAAACACCCTATGAATTATCCATCTGACAGCCAGCATGCATTGTGAATTTAATTAGTGCCACAGTAATACATGTACATGTAGTGTCCAAATAGTGTGCGAGAATCACCTGATCAAAGAGCAGCCGGAGCTGCCTCTCCGACTCCCCCACCCACTTGCTCAGACAGTCGGCTCCCTTCCTCATGAAGAAGGCCACGTTCTTGCCGCCCTTGGAGCACTCGTTGGCCAGAGCCCTCGCCACCAGCGTCTTGCCGCAGCCGGGGGGACCGTAGAACAGCACACCTCTGAGGAGGGGGGTAGGATGGCGAGGGAAAACTACTAAAATGTGGTAGCATGGCACAGAGTCATGTACATATGTACGTACTACATTTAGGGGGGGGGGGGGATTTTGTGCCCCCCCCTTGGGGATTTCAACCCTTCAAAATTGAATACTGCTCACTATATGCATGCCCCCCCCCCCCCCCCCCAAGAAATGTCTTCCAATATGCTTTTGCCCCCCCTTGGGGATTTTCCTAAATCAACCCCTGCCAAGCCTACTGGCACAACCTTTCATCCTAGTAGCACACTTCATACCTCGGGGGTTGTATCTTGAAGCGCTGGAAGACCTCGGGGTAGAGCAGAGGGAAGATGATCATCTCCTTGAGGGCCCGGATGTGGTGGCCCAGCCCCCCCACGGAGTCAAAGGTCACGGAGCGGTCGACGGTCATGGGGTCGACGTCGGCCAGGCTGGCACCGATTCGAGTGCGATCTCGGATCACACCCTAAGGGGTAAATAGATGTAAATTAATAAAAACTCAAATCCTGGTGAGGTGAGTTACATGTACAATGATGAGACACCGATGTAAAAGACTCAATAATGATGTCATAGTGACATAATTAGTCCACATGTAAAACTTGACTGGTGACTGCAACCACAGCCATGTACATGTATACAACAACCTGTACCTGAGTGGCGTCCTCGGGGACAAAGTTCATAGGCAGACACTGCATCCGGGCCCGCTTCATGCTGCGGGACTTCCTGCGCTGGAACCGAGCCTCGTCCGAGTCAGAACCTGACATGGGAATGAGATGGATATCATTATACATATCTACACACACACACACACACGCATATATACACACATACATACACACACACATGCTACATCGTATATGTACAAATACGCACACAGACATACACACACACAAACACCTGAAGTTGTTGTAGTCGAGTCTCGATGGGCGGCTCTCCTCCTCGTTGCTGATGCACTAATTGTGTGGGTCTTCCCCCTGGACTGGTACGCCCTGGGGGCAACAGAGCGGGCAGCCTTGTTGTAAAAGGAGGATCTCTGTCTCGTTGTTTGGCCCCTCCTCTTGGGCGGAGCTTCATCCTCAACAACCTGGGAGAAGAGGCTTTGTTTTAGGCTGTTTCATCTCAATTACATATAGGTAACTCAAATTACAGCAAAAGTACTGACTTGGTAGCTGTACAGTGCACCTCCAGTTTGTAGCCATAACTGTCTAGGCAACACAAACTATAATCTAGATGGCCTGCAAGCTTCCAGTAGCTTCCGTTGTACTAGTAGACTAACAGTTGCACAGTAACACATGATGTGACTTTACGCATGTGATCAGTGCAGACACACATACAGACAAATGCAAAAACATAAAACAACCTTAGAATCAGTAATTGGTCAAATGGCTTTAAAGATCAACTCTGCATGTGTATATACATGTACATGTAGTCATATACATGTACTGTCATGCATAATCCAACAGTCAATTTGTTGACAAGACATTTTTCACAAATGACAACAGCTGCTCATACATGTACCTGTATGACGGGCTGGTACTGGAATATGACACAGCTGCTCATACATGTACCTGTATGACGGGCTGGTACTGGAATATGACACAGCTGCTCATACATGTACCTGTATGACGGGCTGGTACTGGAATATGACACAGCTGCTCATACATGTACCAGTATGACGGGCTGGTACTGGAATATGACACAGCTGCTCATACATGTACCTGTATGACGGGCTGGTACTGGAATATGACACAGCTGGTCATACCTGTATGACGGGCTGGTACTTGTACATGTATATGACACAGCTGGTCATACCTGTATGACGGGCTGGTACTGGTATATGACAGGCCTCCTCTTCCTCAAGAAGTACCCCCTCTCCCCTTCTTCTTCCTCCTCCTCCGAGTTATCACTCTCGTCTTCCTCGTCCTCGTCTTCCTCCTCCTCCTCCTCGTCTGACCCCGCCCCCTCCTTACTACCCTCGGCTGCTTCACCTGGTGGTCAAGACAAAGGAGCAGATAGTACCAGGCAGGGTTTCATTTAGGGGGGGGGGGGGGCATTCGTCCCCCCTTGGAAACCTTTTGCCCCCCCCTTGGGAATTTCAAAAATTGAATACTGTTCACTATACGTACGCCCACCCCACCCCCAAAATGTCTTCCGACGTGTTTTTGCCCCCCCTTGGGGATTTTCCTAAATGAACCCCGAGGAGTACATAAAAAATGGAGTAGAAGCAAGAAACGGGAGTGTTTCTGTCTCCATTTAGCTTTATAGCGTGACTTGAGGCTTCACTGCAAGACTACTTAGTACTGTAACGTCCCACTATGTGTGCATGTACAAATAGTGTCATATTAGTATTCGATAGTATTAGTAATAAATATAGGTACATGTATGTACAGTTTTATGATAGTATTCTATAGTATCAGTTATGAATAATACATGATACATGACATACACAGCAACTACACGTACATGTAGCCCACTCCCCAATTTTAATCTACACTGCTACGGCTCTCTTCACCCTCATAGTCTAACTAGTACTAACTAGGTTCCCTTCATAGCTCCCTCACCTTGTCCTTCCTGGCCGGTCTCGGTCTCTCCCTCTTTCTCCGATGCCTGCTTCCCCCTGGAGACGTCAGAGGGGTCAAACTGTCTGGACGATCGGAGACTCATGGGGAAAGAGGTGGGTGCGGCCTCCCTCTTGGGGAGGATCCTTCGGTGAGGGGAGAGGAGCTTCTCGTAGGGGTCCATTTCCTCCTGTAATGGAGTGAGGGAGTTGTGACGACCCGACAGTAACATGTGTGTCTGTGTGTATGCGTGTAGGTATGCACATGAGTGCTCACGTCTGAGGACTCCTCGATGACAGGGAAGGCGTTGGGCTTCAGGAGTTGTCGATCGATCTCCTGCTGCTTGAAGTTGGAGAAGATCAACCTCTTCTCTCGCATGCTGCGTCTCACCTGTACACGATATTTAATAGCTTACAACAGTAGCGTGCATTACAAAAGATACGCTAATATTCCGCAAGCTATGTAGTATACACACATCAGGGGCGTGAAGAGTCTAGGAACGAGGCTAAGCCGGTGCTGATGGTCTTTCGCCATGTAGATACCTAGAAAGGTATTGTTAGTTTGATTGTTCATTCTTGACTGGTTAGAAAGCCTTTCCAGTTGTAGAAAGTATAAAATCAGACGGTTTCTAGTTCTTCCGCTTACTATACCTGTATACTGCCTCCGTACTACTCCTCGCCATGTGACTGAGTTCGTTCGCGGATACGTTTACTGGCCTTGTTCCGTAAATTCTCGCGCATGCGCAAACAGTGCGTACCAGGCTCTACTCTCCCCTCCACTAGAGCCTGGGAACGAGGCTAGGGCGTAACTAGCAAAGGAAGCTGTGAGCCAGCCGTCACTGCGGTACTTGTATTGTGATAAAGTACAACTGCATGTACATGTAATGTACATGTACATGTATAGTGTTTCTGACAACACTATAGTGCAATGATAACACTACCTCTAAAAGGCTCAAATAGTGTCATGCTAGTATTCAATAGTATCAGTAATGAATACATGTACGTACAAGTAGTGTGACTGTCATGCTAGTATTCGATAGTATCAGTAATGAATACATGTAGGTACAAGTAGTGTGACTGTCATGCTAGTATTCGATAGTATCAGTAATGAATACATGTACGTACAAGTAGTGTGACTGTCATGCTAGTATTCCATAGTATCAGTAATGAATACATGTAGGTACAAATAGTGTCATGCTAGTATTCGATAGTATCAGTTATGAATATGTACATGATGCATGATGCACACAGCACTCAACTCACCGGCAAGATTTCCTCGCTGAGACGGCGCCGGGTACCCTTGGAAGGGATCCGTGCCTTGTGGCGAAACGTGGTCGCGCTCCGAGACCCTCTGGAGGGGAAATGAAAATAATGACATCGCATGTCGTACTTTATATATTTTTGCAAGCTCAGGGTTCAGTCTGTGGGATGTAGCTACAAGAAGTACTGATTTACTCGGTGTCTGAGAACTGTACAATAGCGCTTGGCTATGCACAACTAAGTCCTTTCTACCCAGCCTCGCTCCCAGGCTATGCACAACTAAGTCCTTTCTACCCAGCCTCGCTCCCAGGCTATGCACAACTAAGTCCTTTCTACCCAGCCTCGCTCCCAGGCTATGCACAACTAAGTCCTTTCTACCCAGTCCTTTCTACCCAGCCTCGCTCCCAGGCTATGCACAACTAAGTCCTTTCTACCCAGCCTCGCTCCCAGGCTATGCACAACTAAGTCCTTTCTACCCAGCCTCGTTCCCAGGCTATGCACAACTAAGTCCTTTCTACCCAGCCTCGCTCCCAGGCTCCCGTTCGTGCAACCGAATAAAGCGGGGGCTGGGCTACTTTTTACCCTCAACGTCACTAAAGACACCAGGCTTTAGGAAGGGCTTCGGACGAGGCTAACTCTAAAGAAAACAACCCTAGCAACAGTGCTCTCAGTGGAGAGTATACACCCTACAGTGCCTGCAGCAGTGTACATGTAATACTCTGAGCAAAAGCCGCTATCTTAAAGCCACACCTACAATCCTGAAGCCCACAGCTAGGCTGTCACTAACTTCGTACTAGCCTAGTACACAGGCCACACCCCCCCTCGTGGACTGGGAAAGAGGCTAACTTCGTACCTGACCATAAGGCTAGGCTGTTGCTAATTGCAACTGCCTACTACATGTACATGTGTACATGTGCCTATACATGCACCTTGGACAGCTACTAGACAGCTTGACAAAATCTACGTCCAGTATTACATGTATATAACTTCTATGCAAAGTAATTATTGGTGCACCATACTTTCTGGCCATACAATACAAACGTACTGGGCTTTAATGGCTCTTCTGCTGCCTCTGTATCCCGCCTCCCTCTCTTCCTTCACCCTCTTCCTCCCTCTCACACTCATGCTCCCGTCCTCCTTCGGCGGGCTACTGTTGCTATGGGTACGCTTGTGCCCCAGACCTGGAGACAGAGGTCAGTGGTCAGGTTATACATACATGTAGCAATGAAATTCTGGAAAACGGGAGAGAAATACGATGTAAAATTAGGATGCTCCTCCCCCCAACATGAAGCTACACCCTCTGATTCCACTGCACTTTTTACCAGCCCCTCCGAAAATTTTCAGTTTCATCTACATGTACAATGTATATACATGTACATGTACATGTAGTAGTTGTGAGGGTTTACAAAATAAGTGCTGACACTTGATCACCATTAGCCTCGTCCCCCCCCCCCAGACCTTCGGCTAAGTCTGGGGGCGGGGTGGGGCTACTATTCACCACTGGGTCCAGGGGTGCCGGAGGATTGCTGGGACAGGCTGGCTTCGTACTCTTCCCGAGACTGCATGATCAACTGACTGGAGAGGAAAAAGAACCAAACATCCAAAATCTCAATGGCAGACTTGCACTATAGATGGATTGCAAAGTAGGCGTGGCAAATGACATAATCCCACTTTTTGGAGGGCAAACGCGCGAGTTCGCAGGTGCATAAGTACATAGCTGCAACTGTAAAAAGACTCCCTCAGATGTCAGTGAAACTCGATAGGTCATGTCCTACAGTTCTCTCTGTTTCGGCTGCAATGAAAACGCGCTCTCGCCAGATTCACTTACTCTCCAGAAGTGACATTACGTAATTGGGCACGCCCCTTGCAATCCATCTACAGTAACATTAAAACACACTTTATAGCACCGTTACCCCCTAGCAACCTAATTAAATTGTACTACATCACACAGTTACTAAAACCTACAACTTTGGAAACTGTTGGGGACCCCTAAAAAATGCATTCCATTTACACTCATCCCCATCAAAATTCAAGAAATCTTGCTCTCGTATAAGCACTCGTAGACAATCTACGTGGACCTTTCTTTGCTAGCTAGTCTACAAAGCCAGGTCTGAGCTACATGCAATTTCGTACAGTACATACCGAGTGGATCGTCGTCGTAGGTCCAGCGAGTCAATAGCTTCGTCCATCTCCAAAAAACTCTACATGTAAGTAACACTGGACTTCTCTAAATGCTGAAAGAAAAACATACAAACATGGGCCAAGTGATAACTGCAATTTCTCGCAGACAAAGTTATATAATCATCCCCAAGTACCGTGATAGTTACACTGTATAATGTTATCATTTTGCACGCCTATAAAATGGAATAGTGGGGTTACCAGACGTACTTTTCCCGACGGAGGGCGAAAAGTCGGCTGGGAACGAGACTAACCTCCCAAACTGTCGTCTGCCCCACAAACCTACCCAAGCAAATTTCTTCACATCCAATGCACAAATTATGGGGGTCTTTTTTTCACAGCTGCTGTAAAAATCTCCTTGCAGTTTGGGGAGGGGGGGCGAACAAAGTCTGGACGCGGGTAAGCTTGAGAACAAATTTGGGGTCAGATACTGTCTGTGACTGTTGAGGTACTAGCCAAGTGACAATGCACCGGCTGCTACTCCATAACAAATTATGGTCTAAAAATTGACCCAACCCACAAAATATTTGCAGTACTTTTCGGACCGTTCCTTAGCTAAAACAACCGAACTTACCTGTATTATACTTAACACCTGATGGTGAGGACGTTTAGTAGCCACACGATCCGGGAAAAGGCTGAAACCGTGAGAAACGAACTACTGCCGCCATAGCGAGCTTTGGCCACATGTGACGTAATCTTCCCGCGAAGCTGTCAAAAGGGCGGCAAATTTTTGTACTACGTCATAAAGTAGGGGTTTGAATTTCAATTCGTTCCCATTCCGATCCCAATTCTGGATCCCACTATCCAGTGGCTCCTCCCCTCACC
This sequence comes from Phakellia ventilabrum, assembly GCA_963921505.1. Taxonomy (NCBI): domain Eukaryota; kingdom Metazoa; phylum Porifera; class Demospongiae; order Axinellida; family Axinellidae; genus Phakellia; species Phakellia ventilabrum. Next base: position 4,431,797 of record OY997402.1, on the reverse strand, counting down.
GGCGAGCGTGCGCGAGGGGTCTGAGCACGAGACTAACGCGGCGCCCGGCGCCGGCCGGCCAGACCGAGACTTTAGTCCAAGGTAAACTATATAGTTCCAAATGAGGTGGAGGGGTAAAAGGTACATTACACCATAGACACATTTATAACTCCTCCAAATCCCTTAGCTCATACTCCCAGTCTGAGGGTGTACGCTGATTGCATTCCAACAAGAACGAGGGGCTAGGGTGGTAACTCACTCCAGTGTTGTCAGGCTCTGGTTGACTCTCAGAGCCTCACCAAGGGCCCTGGCTCCGATATCTGTTATTTGGTTACCCTGCAGACTGGGAAGAGACACAAATGGTCATACTGTGTGTAACACAGACCTCCAGTAACATGCACTGTGAGGCAAGTGGAGGTACAGGCATGCATTAATGACCAATATGCACATTCTCTTACCTAGTACTACAAATAATATGCAACTAATATGTAAATGGAATAAGTGTACATAAAACTGCAACTGCTAGCTGGGTTAAAATATTTGTGCGTATGGGAATGGAGTATGGCACTCTCACTTCTGCTAAATCCACCCACCCCATGCAGGATCAACTGAATTCTTTTCCATATGTTTGGAGTAGACAAATCTGTGTGAATTAGTTTTTGAAGTCATTCTCAATTCCAAACTTGTTTCTGCAGAATTGCTTCCTAATCTATACCAAGGGGTTTGATGCCATGTGCAGAAGAACAAACTGTTTGGAGCATCTGTCTGAAATTTCAGATGTTAGATGGTAAAGAAATTTCTAAGATTTCGGATTTGAGACAGTAAAGCAATTTCAGAAATTCCATGTTAGTAATTAGCTAGTGCAGTTTCTGAAATTTCAGTCTGCATGCAGTGACGAGCTCATGTTCATTATAATCAGAAAAGAGCTAATATATTCTCTATCTCTCTCTGTCTTCTACTTTTCTTCCTTTATGCACTGCCCTCACCTGCACTGTAATTCTTCTATTGTCTCATAGGCCATATCTGCATGGCCCGCTGCCCTTGGGGTGTAACATTAATTTTTTTATCTATCTATCTTTAATCATTTTCTGAAAAAGAATATTGGATGCATATAGTGTTGGTCTCAATTATACCATAGATAAACAACTCTGTTGTTTATCTATGATTATACGTTTATTGGATGTCTACGATATCTCATTTCATGATTATCAGATGCATCTTGTGATAACATTTTTGCACATAATTATACTCTATTTATAAGCCAAGCAATGCTCTCTTTGCAATCACAGCCTACACATGAGAATATGAGCCATGCAGAACCGATAGGGTTGGAATAAAACTCAGTTTTCCTCTAAAATGTGAATGATGAACCTGTCAGCCAGTTTTTAGACAACCACACTGTGCTTAAACTTCAGTTTCAATTCAGTGCAGGGCTTGCCTGCCTGCATGCATGGAGAGAGCCAGGGCCAGCGTGCGAGAAGAAAATCTATTACCTGCTTTCTATTCATTCCTCCCTGCTCATTCATTTCTCTGCATGCTCTTCTGGAAACCTTACACTTGAATCGAATGTGCTTAGCTACCCGCGTTATTTAAAACGCTTTTCCTCTCACTTGGCACTAGAATTAGTATTTTTGCCTACCGCCTCTGGCCAAAAGCCGAGCTAGAGATGCAGGTGCTGGAAATGTGTCAGAATCGGATCGAGAGATCGAGTTCCTAAGCTTCCTTTTGAAATCTCACGTGTGTTTGGTGAGGAGCGCATTATCAACACAGGCGACAACACAGATAAAAGTGTAACTATAAGAGCAATATACACTGCAAAAACAGGAGGGTTGTTTTAACCCAGCATGTTTACCACAGTTGCAATTTAAGGATAAAAAAACAATTCTCGTGTTTTGTACATGCACTGCAAAAACATGAGGGTTGTTTGTGATCTTTAAAATGCAACTGTGGTAAACAAGTTGGGTTAAAACAACCCCCCTCTTTTGCAGTGTATGGAGAAGTAAACTTGCTAGCTATTATACGATTCAACAAAGTATTCTCAGTGCTAAGTACCTAGAGTACAAAAAGAAAGCATATTAACATACCATAGTCTAAAATACCTTTGTTTACATACAACTAGTATACTGGGGCTATTCTATATAGCTACACTCTATTCTAACACAGATTTACTACAGCAATGTCAGTTTACAGTCACTCTTTTAGAAGATGAGGAATGCAGCGACGAGGAGAATGACAGTCAGCACACCTTTGATCGCTACCAGACCCATAGCACCAGAGCAATCCGTAACCGTCACACCGACAGCTCGACAACCTAAATAAAACAACCGCCTGCAACCTGCTGCAATATCGCCGGTAAGGGCCCGACACGACGTGCCAGTACACTCGCGGCACAGCTGATCAGCAGGTGTGTTTATAAGATCGGCACAAAAGCCAGGAAGGCGCAGGAGGTCCGGGTCAGAAGAGACAGCAAGATTTAGAAGACAATCTTCAAGTGACGGTAAGTCTGCCTGACAATCTGGAAGTTCCACACCGAGATCTTGACAACCGTCATAAAACGATTGCCTGCAAAGATCTGCAATATCACCAGTAAGGGCCCGACACGACGCGCCAGTACAATTGCGGCACAAATCAATAGGAGGTGTGTTTACGATATCAGCACAAAAAGCAGGGAGCCCGGCCAGTTCAGAAGAGCTGAGGTCAAGAGCGGCGATACACTCTGCCGTTGACTGTCTTTTTTCCAGCCTCGATAGGGCTCGAGAATACATGCTACAAAGCGCGAGGAATAGGATAGCGACCTTAGAATTCATGATCAGCTGGAGAAACGAAATAAAATCGTCAACCTGCAGTGAATCACTCTAGAACAGAAATGGGTTGCGTAGTGATGAGAGGCGTATACTCAACGTCGGGGATTATAGTCTAATCGCAAGTGTCAGTTATCGATGACGCTTGTTATATAGACCACCGTTAATAGAAACGTCTACGTAGACGATGACGCGTCGACCAATTGCATGTTATTTTAGACTATGGTATGCATAATATGCTTTGATCTTTGTTAATTACGCATCCTATATGAGCCATTTTTGTAAGCTACTTAGCGCTAAAAATACGTTGTTGAAGCGTAATATATACTTCCCTATCGCTCTTTAGGTTCATCATAGATATATACTACGTAACCGGGATTGGAAACGGAATTAAAACGCACCAGTGCACGAGTTTAGGTGTTTATACTGAGGGGAGAGAGGGGGGAGCTCTCCACATGCACGAAAGCCCTGAGTGACACAGAGAGACAGAGCTAGAGTGAAGGTGGGGGGGGGGGGGGGGGGGGGGGGCAGCTTCACAACACCCATCAGAATCATGAAACCCATGTACGCTTTCAGTTCTTCGATGGTCACCGGTTGCCATGTGTCGAATCTTTCTCCCATACACTGTGATGCGTAAAGATTGGACTGGTCAACAATACACTGGAGGATGGCGGTGGTAAAGATCAAGAGAAAGGTCTGCAGGGGACTGCGGGGGATCGGGAGTGGGGGGGGGGGGGGGGGGGGGGGGATCTCTCGTTACATCTGCATGGTATGAAAACTGTGTCATACAAATAATAGCTTTATTTTTTGCTGACCTTAATGCTTATCTATATAGCTACATATAGTGTTGAGTTGTCATGCCTCTAACTGTTTACATTGCATATATGCATGTACACTGAAACGTGTTCCAAAACAGCTGTTCATACATTCAAACATCAGTGCTGGAATGTAAGCAGCTTAACAAGAAAGGACCCTTAATTGGTCCAGATCCACCCCCTTGAACTATGGTGCTGCCTGTAGGCCCTTGAATTACCACTGCATACCACACACGAGTCAAGGATTTTCATAACCAAGGTCAAACTTAAAGTAGCGAATGCTGTGGTAGGCCAGTTGAATTTCAAGGCACATCTTTCAGCATAAGCAGTACATACCATTAATTCACAGCATGCAAAGCTTCAATGCCTGGTCATGCCTGTCACCACAATTTCTATTCTTAAAAGTAAGTGTGTACCATGAAACTGTCCCACAAAAATAGCCTAAAACAACACCAACAACTGACATTTGTATGTATAGTACATCTCATATCACAAGCAACACTCAATTTTTATCCACAGCATGCAAAACTTCATCACTGACTCAACCTAAATTTGGAAGTTTAGTCTTAGGAACTGATATACTGAGAAAGAAAATGTCCCACAAATACTTATGTTTAAAAAAAATGGTTGCCATGAAGCGAAAGGCGTGCCCCATTATTACTCCTAAACTTTAGAAATTTATTTAACACACTAAAATATACCTCACTTAAGCTGTGCACTCTTGATAATGTGCATAAATCTTCCGCGCTGTGGCTTCAGACCTAGTGATCGGCCGTTTCTGCAACCACATCTTAAACTTTTTCTACCAGGCGGCAAACCATACAGCGTTGCACGGATGGTGTACCGCCAAACTATACAGGGTTAATATACTCACGTGATTCCGTTTCCAATCCCGGTTACGTAGTAGGTTATTAATCTATGGGTTCATCAATCACATTTCAGCAAAACTGTTGGTATGGCTATGATTGTAGCCAATAAGTGAGCATGTGGGCTTATTGGCTTATGAATACAGCATGATTATTCACAAAGATGTGACGCTCACAGGTGTGGGTGTGTTATTGGGTGTCCCACCATAGATATGGTCCCACACACCCAGTAAAAGCTTGCTCTAGTATTGGAGACCACACACATATATACATTAATGCACATAATATTATACACTTCACTCATAATATTATATAACATCAAAGCTACCAGTTGTAGTATTGTGACATTTGAAGCTCCAGTACAGTTGGTGTTGCAGTTTACATCACTTGAGATTCTGATAGCTGCCAAGCTCTAAAATATGTAGATCAGCAAAAGAACTGAGTGGCACATGGGTGTCTGTATAAAAAAAAAACACTAATCCTTTGTCGCACCTTGCAGGCCTGTGTCTCATGATCATCTGTAAAGAATTTTGATAGTTTACAAGAAGTTTCCAGTAGCATGCAAATGATATGCTAAAAGTACAAAAAAAACATTTTCAAAAAAAATGTAAAAAGCACTGAAACAAGGTGTAGGGATAGCATAATCACAAAGTCAACTGCAACATAAATAACTACACAATTAGAATCCATTACAAGGGCCATGAATACAATAGACCATATTCGGCTAAGATGACTTCGGGCATTTTTGCTGCCATGGCAACAATAGTTCCTTGCATGTAATGTTTATCACACAGAAATGTCATCTTTCAAATTTGAAGTAAATTGGACATTAAATGGTGCAGATATGACCTCACAAACTTATACACATTTTATATGGGCCCATATGAGGGATTTGCACTGGAGGCGCCTCCAGTGCAAATCCCTCAGCATGATTATTCATAACTCACAGGTGTGGGTGTGGTATATTGGGTGCCAGCAAAAGCTTGCTCTAGTATTGGATATACAGAGACCACACACATATACATTAATGCACATAATATTATACACTTCAGTCATAATAATATTATACAACATCTAAGCTACCAGTTGTAGTATTGTGGCATTTGAAGCTCCAGTACAGTTGGTGTTGCAGTTTACATCACTTGAGATTGTGATAGGTGCCAAGCTCTAAAATTTGTAGATCAGCAAAAGAACTGAGTGGCATATGGGTGTCTGTATAAAAACAATACTGGTCCTTTGTCGCACCTTGCAGGCCTATGTCTCATGATCATCTGTGCAGTATTTTGATAGTTTACAAGACGTTTCCAGTAGTATGCAAATGATATGCTAATATCGCATTTCTCCACTCAGACATCCAACACAGCGTTTATTTACACTGGACAGTTGCAGTTGCATGCGATGCAAAACAATAGACACTTTCAATCGCTTTCTTTGATCGTTGTGCCTCAAAGCAATCACAAAACTACCACAAGGTACGATGCTAGCTTAATTAAGTTAGGTTTTATTGATTTTCTTACAATTCGCCCAAACCACCAAATTAAAAGTCCTCACCAAATTTTCCCGGTAGCTATATATGGTATTTCACTCAGCACTTCCAGAGGTGGAGCTACAATTGAAGGGCAACATCTGATCGCAAAAATACGATAGTCTATACAAGCTATGTAGTATACACATGTACGAATATAGTGCCATGCTTTAGCTAGTAGCTATTTGATAGTATCAGTAATGAACATGAACATGTAGACAAAATCTGGTGCCATGCCTTAGCTAGTAGCTATTTGATAGTATCAGTAATGAACATGAACATGTAGACAAAATCTGGTGCCATGCCTTAGCTAGTTCAACTCACCGGCTAAATTTCCTTACAGAGGCAGTGCCAGGTACCCTAGCTTAGAGGGGATCTGTCCCAGATGGTGAAAGGTAGTCGCATGCACTCCGAGACTCTCTGGCAGTCCCAGGTAGAAAATGAGCCAGCCGTCTTTCAGTCTGCCTGTACCCATATGTAATCAAGCAGTTAATCATATGATAAAAAGGTACCAAACTCTTCCTACAGTAGCAATAGTGAAACACTCTGCAAGCAGAGCCTGTCAGTAGAGACAACTGTTGCATCACATGGTGCCAATATAATGTCAACATTATCCAGCATGTCTATGGCTGCAATTGGCATGACTAAGAGTGTTGTTATAGTAACGCCTTGTGTGCATGGATGAAAATGCCAGTGATCAGCCAAGTTTTAGACATTCTGCATCAACTGCTTGAGTAGCTAGCTATTGCTGGTAGTTCTCAATATCCAGCACCTGGTCATCTCCCTTTCTTGGTTCTCCTCACTTACCACCTGCTTGTGCCTCCCAATGGAGGCTATCAACTGAGTCTCCTGCTTCAGAAGTCTGTGCAGTGTAGCCGTTTTCTCCCACCTGAGGTTGTCTCGTTTATTTGCTTTGGTTCCTTTGACGCCACACTGCATGTGTGTGTGACGTGGAGGGGGAGGGGGGGGAGTGAAGATGTGAGTGTGAGGCTGCCAGGGTGTGAAGGTATGAGAGGGTGAGTGTGGGTGAGAGAAGGGGATATATGCATGCACCTTCAAGTGTGTGGTAGCTACAGGGTATAGCTAAAGTCCTCCTTATAGTGTGGGGACTCATCCTCCAATAAATCTCTTCTTGATTCTTGCCTCACACTCCTTCTGCTCATAGCTAGCTAAACGGCCTCCTGAGGGATGGAGGGATAGTGAAAGGAGCAGCTAGAAGGGAGGAAGAATAATAGGGGAAGGAGGGGTCGAGGAAGGAAGGAAGAAATTAGAAAAGATGGAGTGATAGGGTGAAAGGGTGTGGGTGAGAAAGCCATAGCTAGCTACCTATTCTCCCATTCTTTTCTTAGAGTATTCACATACTAGCTAGTTCCTATAGCCAGCCACTGATACCAGTGACACTGCAGGTGGGAAGGGAAGAAAGAGTGGGTAATTAGCAGGGTTATCCTTTGGGAAGGGGGTTTCTCCTGTGTCACCTTGTCAAGAATTCCCTGGTGATAGCTAGCTACTCGACTGCTGTTTCGTAATGTTCATTCTAGCTATAACTTTACACAAAGGAGGAGGGAAGCAGAGGGAGAGAGAAGAAGGGAGAGGAAGAGAAGAGAAAGGAAGGAAGAGGGAGGGAGAGCGAGGAAGAGAGATAGGAAGGAAGGAAGAGAAAGAGGAAGGGAGGTGGATGAAGAAAGGGGAAGGAGGAAGAGGAGAAAGAGGGAGAGAGAGGGAGAGGGAGAAAGGGAGAAGGACAAGGGAGGAAGAGGAAGCGAAAGGGAGGAGAAAGAGGGAGAGAGAGGGAGAGGAGGAAGGGAGGGAGTGGAAGGGAGAAGGATGAGGGAGAAAGAGAAAGCGAAAGGGAGGAGGAATTCGAAGAGGGAGAGGGAGGGTGCACAACAAAATAGCTAAGTTTAGTGGTATGACCAGATGCCTGTACAATGTATCTAGCTAGCTAATTTTTTATACTACCGGGCAGTTGATTAGCTAGCTAAATGGCTAGCTAGCTACCATGACAACTGATCTGTCCCAAGAAACAGAACATCCTTAATATTCACACTCTCAGTGATGACACATGATGCAGGGCCGGCGCAAGCGGTCCAGCTGGTCCGGTTTTGGCCGGACCAATATTTCGCCGACTGAGGGGCGTTTCCAGACACACCCCTAGTTTTTACAATATTGCAATGCGTATAGTAGACTCGTGCGCGCGCGTAGGTCTGGGCATGCAGTAAAGATGCTGACTATTGCGATCGAACAGAAGAAGGAATGGACCAGAGAAAGCAAAAAAAATTAAAAAGTGGCTTGTTGGAAGCTCCAGAATATTGATTCTCCACTTTTAGGTACAGTTTATTAGACCTGAGAAGGTATGGGAAAGCCTGTGAATTATATTACACATTACATTATTTAAAAGGCTTTTTCCTCTCACTTTGCACTGTATTCTGATACAAAATCTCATTAAAAACGTGTTTTAAAGGGTGTACATTTGGAAAATTTCCTGGGGGGGGGGGGGCATGCCCCCAGACCCCCCTAGATTGTGTGCGTGCACACACACCAATGAATGATATAGTATGGCCTGACCAAACGAAGTTTGCTTGCTCCGGGCCTGTGATGACAATGCATGACAATGCATGGCTTCTAAATGTACGTGAACAGCATAGCTATTAGTGCACGCACAGGGATTATATAATACATGTAATGAACATTATGAAACAGCAGATGAGTAGCTATCACAAGAGACAAGGTGACACAGGAGAAGCCCTGCCTCATAGGCCAGATTTTTGGCCTGCTGCCCATGTGGTGGGACGTAAAAATATCTATCTAGCTAGCTATCTATCGTAATATATTATCCCTGATTAGAGTATAGGCTTTACCTCATCCTAAGGTGCTATTGTGCACCTATATCATTTATTATGGCTTGTAGTCTCATGCCTTGACTATGCTTAGACTACCACTTCTAGGGTTTATGGCTCTGTATGGCTTCGCCTCAGAAGGTTATCTATACTGACCTGTGGGAAATGCACACCCATGGGAAATACACGTGCTCAGTATAGATAACGTTCTTCGGTTATTGTACTGATTTCGCGTATTTCCCGTAAACTGCTAGAAGTGTAGCTGGTGTAAATTATAGGCGTTCATCGTACACAGACCTTTAGTTGGAGTGAGACGGCATCTTATCACTGCGCAACCCATCTCTGAGACCCGTTTCTTGAGTTCACTGCAGGTTGTCAATTTTTATTTCGTTTCTCCAGCTGATCATGAATTCTAAGGTCGCTATCCTATTCCTCGTGCTTTGTAGCATGTATTCTCGAGCCCTATCGAGGCTGGAGAAGCGACAGACTGTAACGCCAGAATGTATAGCCGCTATTAACAGCTCTCAACTGGCCGGGCTCCCTGATTTTTGTCTTGCCCAAGACACACCTCTTGAACAGTTGTGCCGCAATTGTACTGGCCGGTCGTGTCAGGCCCTTACTGGTGGTGATGCAGAAAATTGCAGGCGGTTGTTTTTTGATGGTTGCCGAATGGGTGCCCAAGTGGATGTTCCAGAATGTGAGACAAACTTACCGTTAACTGCCGACTGTATTGCCAATATCGTAACTAATCCAGACGTCTTACAAGAACTTCCTGCGTCGTGTATAGCTTTAGCTGCCGGTACCGGTAGTACGCCTCTTGATCAGGTGTGCCGCGACTGTACTGGAACGTCGTGTCGGCTCCTTACTGGCGATATTGCAGCAAGTTGCAGGCAGTTGTTTTTTGCAGGTTGTCAAGCTGTTGGTGAGACGATTACGGATTGCAGTAGTGCCCTGGCTCTGGTGACGATCAAAGGAGTGCTGGCTGTGGTTCTCCTCGTCGCTGCATTCCTCATCTTCTAAAAGGACCGACTGTAAACTGACATAATTTGCTATATTATGTAGCAAGCTGTAGTAAACCTGTGTTAGACTAGAGTGTTTAGGATAGTCCAGTTGAGTGTATACTTTATAGCTAGGCTGTGCATAGTATGCATAATTATATGCTTTGATTATTATGCATTCTCTTTGTAAGCTACTGAGCACTAGCTAAGAATACTTTGTCAAATATATACTTCTCTATTGGGAGCAAATTCAGTCCGGCAGATTCGTTCCGGATCCGCTAGACGGATGCGATCCGTTTTTCTGCACTTTTGGCTGCAGAAATCGACATGGGAAGCCAAAAAGGCTTGGATTCTATCAGTTTCCAGGGAAAGGGGCAAATGGATTCTGGCCACAAGGAGACAGGACCGGAAGCCGTCCAAACACTTGATTTGTGATGACCACTAGTTATAGGAATCTAACTGCTCCCAGGAAAAGAGCTGCTCCTGAGGGTAGACCCTGGCCACTGGATTAAGTAGCCATACTCAAACTTGACGCCAGCCTGCCATGTCGATCAGTCACAAATCTGCCATTGTTTACTGAGGCATAAAGGGTCGTCTTAAAGGCTTCTAGCTTAGCTACATATCTGCTTCTCTTAAACTCTTAATTAATCGCTCATTTCAACAGCTTCAACCGCTCAATGTGCAATAACTATTTGCTACTACAGTTCTTTTTGCCAACCAGGGGGTGTGTATGATGTATGATGCATATGCATAGGTGCTAATTTGCTAAATAGCTTAGCCAAAATCCGAATAGCCCCAGTTGCATGTAAGTTAGACTAGGAGTATGCATATACTTTATTTTCTCTACCCACAATTACATTTAGGCCACCCTCCCCCTTTTAGCTGGACACCATGGAAACTTCCTGCACAGACACAGTGGAGCCATTCCCTGATTCAATTAAATCCAGGAGTGTACATAATTGATTTAATTAGTGTAGTCCTATAGAAACTGTGAGGCTCAGAGTTCAGTACCAAATAAGGCAATCTACTGAGCCTGTACACAGATTTGCCATTTCCATGGACCATCTGTATGCAGTTACATATTAGGTTACGCACATTATTAGCTATAACTAATATTAGTTCATGATAAAAAATGTGACATATGACATACAGCCTGGCACATGAAACACGAGTATTAATGGCATTATAGCTGTTCCTCATCCATAACGTTAGAGAGGTCACATTGTTTGGGTTCCCATTCTAATATTAGTAGCGTAAGCTCATCAGTGAGTGTTGACTTGTGCCAGACCATCTATCCGCCTCTTCAGCAAAAAAAACAAACATTTTTTGCGGGGGCAGGAGGAAGATAGGTGCACGAGTCAACAGACAGTGACGCTGAGATAACATGATAACATTGAACTGTCATTTTAGCTACATCAGTTTCAGTTTGGAATGCCTTGAATATTAGTATAATTACAAAAATTGGATGGCCCTTCACTCAGGATGTTGATGAGGGTAGTGGTCCCAAATGCTTGGTCTGTCTCCCCTGTGCTACAAGCCTTCCATCAGCCTTTTTTCGGATGTCAACAGACGCAAATGCCAGCGATCTTCCAAGTTTCAGACATTCTGCATCGACTACCAGAGTATCGCCCAAGCGAGCAGTACTCATGTACCTATGGTGAAGAATCAGGATCAGGAGTACACTATTTCTGCTTGCGAAATACATCGCTGCGTACTGGGCTTATTATTATTATTTTTTTATTTTCTATGCCACGCCATCTTGGCAAGGCTTCAATTGATCATTATTTAAAGTAATTACTTGGCTCACGTGATATTAATATCCACACTGACGCCCGGTGGTTTCTCCGCCGTCATTATAGCCAGAGTGGAGATGTTGTCCACCAGAGTGGCCGTGAAGCCACCGTGCAGCGCTCCGCCACGGTTCATATGCGACTCATCCAGCGTCACCTCACAAGTACATTTTCCAGGCGTGGCAGACACCACCTCCACCTAGTAGAGTTTATTAAATGTTTGAAGGCACAAAATTGTATGGTATAGCTATGTCACTGTAAAAATAATTATACCACATTACATCATCTGTAATAAAAGTGATTGGCCGAAAAGTATTGGTTATATACCGGTAGGCTCACAACGCACACTTTTATTCTTACCGCTAGAGGCAAACTGTTGCTACGCAGCGCTGATTGTGCGCATGCGCAATATGGCATAAGTCAGATAGACCACACGCACTCGTGGGTTATGCGCCATAACCCACTTGTTTGCATTTATCCCTCGGCTTCGCCATAACCGCAAACTCGTGGGTTACATAGGCGCATAACCCACTCTTGGGTGTAGTCTATCCTATACATAGATTGATTTAACTACTGAGTGGTTACTGCATAGCCTCGTTACTGCAGTTGCAGGGTGTTAGATGGGTCACCTCATGTATATATTGCAGGAATAACAAGGTACTTATAGAGTTTCCGGTGTTGCTAGCTACAAAAACAACTCAACTGCTTTGTTACTGGAACTACATCAGATCAGTTGATTACCAGATGTTCACCTTTCAGATAGTGCCAGAAAGCTAGCCAGTATAGCCACCAGTCACAGGATAGTCACGAACTGTGTATACCTAGTTTCCCTTGTAAAGCTGACCACTTGAATGTTATTCCTGCAACTACATGTAGAGCTGCTAACATACCATATAAGGAAAGCGTAAACAACTAATTTGTCTGCTTTCACTACTAGCCCTGAATCCCCAAGAGTGCAGTTTGTAAACACATATTCCATATAAGGCAAAGATCCACTTAGGACATCTGCCCTACCCTCATTGAAGTTAGACGCTCCTACTCCCCTATAGGGTTCATGGGCTCCTGATAGAAGCCACAATAGATGCTTCGCAGACTGCACCACTGCCCACTTCCCATACTGTAGGACACCCATAATTTGAACACAGTGTCTTTCACTTTCATTTAGGCCACTCCAAATTAATGTTTAGTTTCTGGTCCTCCGCCCACATCCAATTTTCATTGAATGTATTACGACTATGTAATCAGAACGTGAGCCAGGATAGTACAGTGGCATGCACGTAGTCTTGCATAGTTCTGGAAAGGCGGAACTGAGTTCTGTATCCATGGAAGATACCTCCTCCCAAATATCTTTCATCGCCCTCTGAGGTCTGCGGTTGTTACCACGACGTCATCGAGTGAGCTGAGCGATGCTTTTAATAGTGCAAATAGAGTACAAAGGACATACAATATACGGAAGTCTGGTGAAGATAATGAGGTCCTATAGTCCTTATCACCCGCCCACCCGCATCCTGTAGGAGGAAAGGAGGGACCAGAAACTAAAGATTAATTTGGAGTGGCCTTAGTCTTGTGAGCTAATCGTGGTCTGGCTCACAAGACTAGGCTCCACTCTATGGCTTTTTTCATACTACAAGCAACAGAAGGCTGGGGTGAAGACCTAGTATGTAGGTTTGCACGTGATGCATGAGTCATTGACGCGGCAGACTCTTGGCAGCATAATTAATTTACAGCCATCTACCACGGCCATGCAGTCTTTCTTACCCCCTTTAGCACTCGATCATAACTTTGGCCTTCAGTTAAGAACTTCAATATCTGCCGAGCACTCCGTAATACTGCGTTTGCAGCCATTTGAGAGGAAGCACTCTGACCTTTGAACCTACCAGCATAACCACGCCCCTCACGCTAGTCTCGCGCAGTATGCCAGATACTAGCGTTTGCTTTTCACTACAAGTACAAATTTCTGTTTACTGTCAGTGGTGCAAATCAGAAACGCTGCTAGCCAAATGCATGTTGCATTACGTCGAACGTTTATTTTGAATGCCTGCGGGTGTACCTGCTTTTCGTCCAATCAGACTTTCAGGTCGGCTGCAAGCATGGCAACGGCCGGAGTACTCTCAGAGCAAAGAGAGAATGGCCTCTCCAACGAGACGGCTTCGAATCCGGCACCCAGCCCCCCTCCCAAGCCAATATCTGCCACGTGCGAAACAGCAAGAGAGAGAAGCTGTGGACACCCCCTCAGATTCAGAGTCGCTATCGTCTAGCAGCTCCGCCTCTGGTCACGGTATGATGTGTTTTGCCACTCACGGGTCTCAAGCTTGAATATCAATTGAGTATAGACCTTCCTTGCAGACCTTTATGAAGAATCTGTTCGAGATTACTTGAGATTCCACAGAGACTTCTTAGAAGACTTCATCCTACAAGATGTTCCTCAGGATACACTGGAGAGATTGCTTATCAGGAAAACCAGAGCAACTGCAGGTAAGCAGAGCTCCACCTCCATAAGAATTCATAACAAAAATTAATTGTTTTTATATTCTCCTTCATGTTAACTACAGATTCTGTAGCTGCAACACTGACAAAGTGGAAGGTATTTGAATTTCAATCTTGAGCGCAATTATCGTCATCATGCATGCCCAAGCACTTGACCTGCACTAGTTTGCTGTTGTCACCAACGGATTATGTAGAAATAAATGCTCTATATGTGTTTGCTTGTTTTTTTTTCTGTGCAGTTCTGTGTTCACTCTGACAAGAAAGAATTGATTCAAGTACTTGCAGATGACATCCACCGTGGAGCAGACTACTGCAGTGTTTTGTACCGACTCTGTGACATAATTGGCCAAGGTACGTATGATAGAACATATCTTGAAGCATAGCCTCGTTCACAGGCTTCGTTTATTCATGCTGGGGAGTGGAGCCTGGAACGAGGCTATAGTACTGTTGATCTTGCTGTGCAGCCTGAGCTAATTAGCTACTCATCTTTCCAACAGCTGTAAATGCTGACTACTTTGGGCTCTACCTTGTTGATGCAACTCTAAGCCAATCTCCTGTAAGTCAGTGACATCATGCACAGTATAGTGACATCTACAATTAGCTACATACAAACATTACTCTAGCAAAGCCTTAATTGGTAGCTATGGTATATAGGTAGAGTCTCTAGAGTTGATCTCCCGTTACTGGAGTTGATCTCCCTCCTGTTTTTATTACTTGTAGTACGAAAACCAATACTACAAGCATTGAAAAGGTGGAGGGAAGACTGGAAACGAGGCTAGCATATACAAGCTATACTCTCTGGCACCAAGATAAATATAGCTACGCATGGATCCTGAGATGAGGCGGAGCATGTATGCGTTGGGATTATCGGTTGTTTGCATCCTTGGCTCTATCACTATAGGTTCTGGTGCCCTATAAACCACCCCACAGTGCATCAAGCTATGGTATTTGCGAAGGAGATACCATCCCCGGCTATGTGGCAGCTACCAAACAGTCTGTTAGCACCAACGTTTTGGAACAGGTATTTTAAACACGTAATCCTGTGGGCTATAGCTAGTTGCTATAGTTCATGCATGCTGGTATACAGCTATATAAGTGAGAGCTTCTAATTTTTGTAGTGGAAAGATCAGAGATTTCCTAAAGGTCCCATCACTAATGGTAAGCGATATGCATGAGAAGCCGTTGTCACAATACTTAAAGTGATACTTGTTCCGCATGTATCGGTGCAACTCTCAGAACCAGCCATAGCCTCCGTATTCTGTGTGCCGATCTTCCAAGAGGAAGGAGAATTATTTGGGGTTCTGGAGCTCTCAAGAAAAGCCAGCGAGCCACAGTTCGGCAGTGAAGATGAAGAGATTGTCCAGAGCTACCTAACCTGGGCAGCCATGGCCTTGCATTGTGCACACTCATCGCATTCATCACAAGGCAATATGGGTTATGATCAACAGAGGACGCTGAATGAAGCTTTCACCGTCATCACTGGGTAAGCTCAATATTGCTAAGTTAGCTAGTAAGATGATAAATGTGTCCATACTGCTTATCGTTGATAAAACAGACTGATGTTGGAAGACCCACCAAATAAAGATGCTATTTTGCAGAGCATTGAAGTAAGCATACATTCACTTTGGTATTATTACACACTCACAAACTAGCTACAGACGACTTTTGGTGGTTTGCTATGCTTATCTCTGCAGTCTGCAGCGACAAAACTGGTAAATGCAAACCGTTCAGCTCTGTTTTTGGTGGACAGCTGCAGCAATGAGCTGTATGCCCACATGTTCAGCGTGGATTCGAATGAGAGTGACTGTGTAAGCAGAGTTACTTGTGAGACTGAACCATCAAGCGTGGATGACTACATCCAGCATCTTGGTTCTGCCCTGAGGGAGTGTGTATCTTACAAGGGAGAACTTCTAAGGTAAAGGGAAAAATTGTAAGGTATATAGGGCTCCATTTAGATATACTCATATTATATTTAGATGTACTCACTGATTGGCCATTCATTGTACTTTCGTAAAATAAGAGACGTCGCAATGACCACACCCATTTTTCAATACATTTACGTAACTGAATAGGTTCTCCATTGACAAGGGAGCAGCAGGCTATGTTGCCAGGACAGGCCAGGTGCTGAACATCAGCGATGCACAGTCTAGCGAGTACTTCAACGCTAATGTGGACACACTGACTGGCTACACCACCAGTACCATCTTGTGTGTGCCCCTCACTGTGCATGGAAAGTAAGCTGAAGTGTTTATATGTCCAGCTAAGAAAAGAGCATGACGAATAACATCCAAGAGATCTAGAGCTATATAAATGGCTGCATGGATTTTATGTGTGTTTGGGTTAATTTAATTCAAATTCTAGTTTCCTTCTAGTTGTACATTTGCGTGCAATAACATTGAAGTAGACCGTATACTATGTGTTTGGGTTAATTTAATTCGAATTCTACTAGTTGTATATTTGCATGCAATAACATTGAAGTAGACAGTATACCTCTAGAAGCAAGACATTACACTGTAAAAATAAAAGGGTGAGTTTGGATGAGTTGCAAGCTTGACCAGTATAGGTAGTAAACAATTAAGCTAGGTCAAATGTTACAGGTAGCTACAATTCATATATCATTTTTGTGGCTCCCGGCACAATTATGAAACATTCCAAGTGCAGCTGCAATTCCTCAATTGTAGCTACCTGTAACATGTGACTTAACATAATTGTTTACTATAGTGCTCAAACAATATAATTAATCTCCTTTCTTGCAAACTCTTTGCTATTGAAGCTGCAACTCAGGTAACCTGAGCTGGATTAAAGTAACCCTTTAGTTTTTGCAGTGTAGTGTCTTGGAGGTAGCCACTAACTGAAAACCTTAATTATAGGGTCAGATATAAATATCAGTTATCTATTTCATGCTGTTCAGTGTCATTGGCGTGCTGGAGGCATTGAACAAGATAGGAGGGACCTTCACAGTACAGGATGAGCAAGTTTTCCAGACCTTTGCCCTCTTCTGTGGACTTATCCTCCATCACACCACGACACTCAAAGAGAGCAGAAAGGCATCACTACAGTACAAGGTATAATTATTGTACACTTTTTTTATAACTTGTACTGCCACTATACTGTGTCTTAATACATTATGCCCAGGTGTGTGCAGATGTCCTGTCGTACCAGCGAAAATGCAGTGAGGAGGAGCTTCAGAGAGTGAAAAGTCTTCCCCCTCCACAAAAGTACTCCATTCAGAGGTATGTACACTCTCTAAACTTTAGTTGGATATTGGTAATAGAAGTTTGGATGAGATATAGGCCCGTAGCCAGGATTTGCAAAGGTGGGTTACATAACAGTTAGCCGTGGGTGCTGTGCATCCCTGGATAAGTTGCGAAGCCATTTCTCCACGCAAGGTTTTGCTGCTGGCTATCAGGAATGGATGCTGTTTCAAAGGTGGACTTATTCTCATGCCCAGACTTCTGGGCACGAAACTATAGTGGACTGGGCTAGTCACTTGCCCAGACCCTCCCCTCGCAATTAAGTGCCTCCCTTCCGTCATGTGGATCTGTTAATGATGCGCTCGACAGTAGGACGTGACAGAGAACGAGATGCTGACACTATAGCGCCTGAAACTGCCCCAGCTGGCCGTCTGCAAGCAGTCAATATGCTAGGCCTCGTAGTAGTCATTGGGCCTTCCAAGGGGTGGTTTCGTGTTGATGAACCCCTTGAACCTCCTCCCCCCCCCTGCCTACAGGCTTGATTTTCAAAAATTTATGATTGTGAACTTTTTATATGGAGTTCTACTGAATGACTGAGTATTGCTTTTCTCCCTACAGCCTCGCTCTTGATCCTCATGCAGTCACCTCCGATGCAAAGATACAACTGGTCCCCATGATGCTAGCAGGTCTGGTGGACATCTCCAGATTTGATGCTGACTGTTTGCTCAGGTTCACTCTCACCGTGCGTAAGAACTATCGCCCGATTCCCACCTACCACAACTGGGTGCACGCCTTCTGTGTGGCCCAAAGTGTGTATGCAGTCATCATGGGCGCTCCTGAAAGGTTCACAGAAATTGAGGTATGTTGCATGGGGACTCAAACTCATCTGATAGAGAGTATATGATTCATTTTCAATGGAGAAACAGAATTGTTCATTCGGGTAATACGTTCCTATCTTATGGTATATGTGCCAATGGTTGCCATAGCTACCTATAGATAGTTAGTTATATTATTACCTTGGAGTAGCTAAGGTAGAGAGTTACAAGACTTAGTGCTTTTCTAATCGACCGGGTCAGCCTCCCTCACTCGGAACGGTACAGTTCAAAGGAAAGTGGGTATGTGTGTAGCTCTTGCCACTAATAAAGCATGTATATCTGATAGCCTCATTCCCAGGCCAGCATGTAGAATACGCAAATCAACCTACAATGTTGTAACATCACCATAAGCGTGATCTTCCCCCACATACAGAGGATGTCCCTGTTCATTGGCTGTCTTTGCCACGATCTGGACCACAGGGGCTACAACAACGGCTTTATGGTAAAGACCAGTGACCCCATTGGCAGACTCTACGGCACTTCAGTGCTGGAGAACCACCACTTTGTGCAGACCCTAGCTGTCTTGCAGATGGAAGAGCTTAATATCTTTTCTCACCTCTCTGAAGAAGACTATAAAACGGTAGGTTGGAGCTAAAATTTAATGTGTAGATTGATGCAGCTTCTGGTGGATCCAAATCTAGCGGATTCTGGAATGAATCTTAACACTGGAGGTAAGGTAGCTTACGTACAGGGTTTTGTTATAGCTGGCCATTGAGATCTAGTAAGAGTGAATGTTTGAAAACAAACCCATGGGAACATTTTTTGCCATAAATCCATGCAGGTACTCAACATCATGAAGAAGGCTATCATAGCCACTGACCTAGCACTGTTCTTTGGCAACAAGGACCGGCTACAGCAACTGATCAGCAGTGGGGAGTTCAGCTGGCAAAACACTGAGCATAAGTGCGTGACCATAGCATGAAAATGAAATAAAAATGAACATGCATACTCTATCAGCATTTGACCAAACTTTGAGCTTCAGAATCTCCTGAAACATGCATTCTCAAGCTTGGGGGATGGGGGGGGGGGAGGGGACAAGTTCAATATTCGTGGATTTAGCCACTGTGGTTCAGAGTCCTTCAATAATTTAAGTCTTCAATAGGTCACTGGTGTTCTACCTGGTGATGACAGCATGTGACATCAGCTCCACTTGTAAGCCATGGGAAGTGCACAGGAGATGTGTTGGTGACCTTTTCGAAGAATTCTACAAGCAGGTACGGTAACCGTCTATGCAGCATTTTAACTTAAAGACCTTCATGGTGAATACCAGAAAAAGGTTAGTAGTTATTACTACACTGTAGGGAGATGAAGAAAAGGCCAGAGGGCTACAGCCACTGAGGATGATGGACAGACAGTTTAGTAATGAGCTTCCAGCTGTGCAGGTGACTACCATCACTGAAAAGGCATTTGCACTGTATATATACTTATTTACACATGCATTCCATACATACTCAATCAGATTGGATTTCTCAAGAACATAACATGCCTGTGTTGTGAGTTACTGGCATCAGTATTACCTGTCGTCAGAGAACTACTGGATGGAGCATTGTAAGTACGACACATGCAGTGAAGATATAGTCATTATACCCCTAGCTGTTATACGTCCACATGCCTGACCTCTTTCTATAGGAGCAACCTCAAAAACTGGGAGGAGTTGGAAGCTGCATAATCAAGTTCATATGACTTCTCACATAATAGTATCAGTATCCCATGACCTATCAGGTTCTATACAGTCTGCCTCTGTTATTTTGAATCCATCTATGCATGGGGGTATGACGGTATGAGCCTGCAGTGTTAACTGCATGCATGCACAAAAGTTATAAAGTGATAGATGTAGCTTACAGACGGATTATCCAGTTAATAACGATAATGCCAAGAGCTCCTCCCACTGAACTTGCAAAGAACGTGGCATATGGAAAATTCCCTTCCTATATACATGTATATGAGACAAGAAACAGGATGTTAATTACTATAAACCCATTAATCAAGAGTGCTATTGCTCTTGTGATACAGACACTGTGAAGGCTTGGTACAGCCATGGAGCAAATCTTAACTCCATCCTCATTACAATCACAAATACGACTGCTTCATATTACACATATCAATCCCAGACACTCAGAAAAGGGTAGTACTCTAATTATCCATGTGGCCTGCAGAACAAGGCTATGCACATGGAATAATTATAATCATACCTGCAGCAAACACTTGTAACCATGATAGCCAGCCTTGCACAGACACTGATGTAACCCTATGGGTTTCAGTGTTAAAAGAAGGAGAGTCGATAGCAGTATTGGGTATATAAATACAGATTTGCAAATACCTGGACCATCAGGAATGCATTCTGAATGAATTGGGCATAGCTGCGTATCTGAGGGTAAAAATACGATTGTAGTATTCTTACACAATTCAATTGTGAGGTATTGACCTCCTTCCCAAGCCTCCGCCTGGAGCCTGGGAATGAGACTAGTGTGGTATAACTTCACAAACTTACTGCTGATGTTAAGTAATTGAATGCTGTTATGGGGATGTGGAATGGATATTTCTACATAAATGAAAAGAATATTGGATAATGGGAAGTAAACTATTTCATGTGGCACTTCCTTAAAGTACCATATAGTTCTTTGATCACCATGGTAACCTTCTTTGTCTCCCCTTTCCCACAATTAAATGAATACTTTAGCCCATCTTATACATCAACATAACCTGTGGTTACTGTATTACTACCCTGTAGGCCATGACAAAATTTGCAATATTACACATTATTAGCATACCGATTTGGAATAGTATTCGTACAATTGAAGGAATCTTGCTGTGCGTACCTTGCCAGTAGCATGGTGAGTAGGGGTGGGTACAAATGGTAGCATTCTCTATTTGTAGGCTATCATTCCAAGCAATATCACTGCATTCAACATTGACTGGCAAAGCTCTACACAAGAGATAGTTTGCGATAAAGAGGAACCTCACATGTTAAACGGGTCAACAAGTGCTGTATCACAGACATTGTACCTATCGTGTGTCTGCCAAGGGTATTTCTTTTTATCAAAACACACAAGTTCTACAGTGGAACCCATCTATTACGGACACCCCTGGGACCAGCTCCAGTGTCCTGATTACTGGGGGTGTCCTCATTTCAGGGGTCAAATAGTACACATTCATATGAGTTGGGACCAAAAAGTGATGTCCTTATTAGTGAGGTGTCCTTATTTCAGGGGTCCTGATTAGAGGGGTTCCACTGTATAGCCTCTTTCATTAGGTGCATGGAAGATGAACTACAGCCCTACTTACAATCTTGCTAAGTCTTCAGAGACTCATGCATGCTTATGTACACACAAACCCTTACAAAACTGTGAGGTTTACAAGACCTCCAAATGCTCGATCACTTATAGTTGTATTCAGGTCATTCTGTGATACATCTCTGCATAGGAACGAAATAATATTACGTAAATCTCAAAGACCAGGTACACAATTAAATACTAATTGAGGTCTCACATTTCAACACTTCAATTAGTATACATCACATACTTTTTGTCATAACTTGTCAAAATTTACACGGGAATTTACAATCACACGCATTTGGACACATCACAATCTGAAAGAAAAAAAACGTTTACGGGCACATCCTCGTTTGAACTTATTTGTAGGACTGAGATCGTCCAAACAGGTAATATCGGTAGTACATTGACCACAGACCACATGTGTATGTAGCTATTAACAGCTAGATATAACTCCTTACAGCCAAAGAAGAGTTCTAGCACTTGCAAATGTATAGTCCTCCAATGATGTTAGATTACAGTGACTCCAATCCAGCCTGCATGGCACAGAAAAATCAGGGGCGGGGCTATTGGAAAATGGGAGGGGCTAAAGAGCCGGCCACGCCTCAGTGAGGCGTAGCCCGCGATATACACGTACCCTATTACCACTGCAGAGGAGTTTCCATACTCATCCTTCACGCAACATCTTGCTTCTATTCTGAGCTCGTCGTTACTCTCACAGTGTCGAGCCACTATGCTATCTATGCTGACGTTGCCGCTGCAGAGAGAACATGCCGCGGGAGTACCGGCTGGAGTGCTCCACGCTAAAGCCTCTTCTCTCTCTTGACTCCGAACGGTATAAATTGCTGCAAAGAAAAGGTAGAATGCCATCTGGGTAAGCATTTTTGTATTTCTATTTAATATCCAAGCGAATCCGGAGGCCCTGGCTCCGCCTTTTTATTAAGACGGGGTGTGGTTAGGATTACCGCTCCTTTTTTTGCCGCAAGGCCGCAGCAATGAGGCCGAAGTTGTCCGCAATGCTAGTGCGAAGTTTAACGCTAATAGTGTTAACTGTTGCCCTCGCCGCCTCCGGAGTGGAATCACAGAATGCGAACCGGGTGGATGCCGGCCGCTACCAGACCGTCATTGTAGTAAATGCGGAGAATGGCACCAATAATATCAGCTGCTGGAATAACAGTTTTGCTTTTCCTTGCGAAACTCTCAATTATGCACTGGAAGGTGCCCAGGCATCCAACTCGACCAAAATCCTGCTAGAGGCCGGGAACTATGACCTGTATCCTGACACAAACGTCACCGAGTTCCGTTGGGCAATTGACATTGCTCTTGTTGGAAATAGCACTGCAGGTTCACCTGACTCCAACGATACCCTAGTTGTTTTCGTTTTAAAGTCCACTTTTTGGGAGGATACTTTGACTTGTGTGGAGGCGTATGTTTCTTGATTGGGGAGGTCCCTTTAGCTGGGGATTTTAGCCATCTAGCTGGAGAGTTCAGCTTTCTAGCAATGGAAGAAAGCCTTTTGGGTGAGTATCAGTGCTTCAGTACATCGGTGCATCAGGTGAATCAGTGCTTCAGGTACTATTATGTATATATCCAGTGTATCAGTGCTTCAGTGCATCGGTGCATCAGGTGAATCAGTGCTTCAGTACATCGGTGCATCAGGTGAATCAGTGCTTCAGTGCATCGGTGCATCAGGTGAATCAGTGCTTCAGGTGCATCGGTGCTTCAGGTGAATCGGTGCTTCAGGTGCATCAGTGCTTCAGGTGAATCGGTGCTTCAGGTGCATCGGTACTTCAGGTGAATCGGTGCTTCAGGTGAATCAGTGCTTCAGGTGCATCAGTGCTTCAGGTGAATCAGTGCTTCAGGTGAATCAGTGCTTCAGGTGAACCGGCGCTTCAGTGCATCAGTGCATCAGGTGAATCAGTGCTTCAGATACTATTAGCTATATATCCAGTGTATCAGTGCTTCAGTGCGTCGGTGCATCAGGTGAATCAGTGCTTCAGTACATCGGTGCATCAGGTGAATCAGTGCTTCAGGTGCATCGGTGCTTCAGGTGAATCGGTGCTTCAGGTGAATCAGTGCTTCAGGTGAATCAGTGCTTCAGGTGCATCAGTGCTTCAGGTGAATCAGTGCTTCAGGTGCATCGGTGCTTCAGGTGCATCGGTGCTTCAGGTGAATTGGTGCTTCAGGTGAATCGGTGCTTCAGGTGCATCGGTGCATCAGGTGAATCAGTGCTTCAGGTGCATCAGTGCTTCAGGTGCATCAGTGCTTCTGAATCAGGTGAATCAGTGCTTCTGAATCAGGTGAATCAGTGCTTCAGGTGAATCAGTGCTTCAGGTGAATCAGCGCTTCAGTGCTGCATCAGTGCTTTGCATGCTTTCTCACCTATATAGTTTAAGAGCATCAGTGCTTTAGTGTAACAGTGCTTGATCAGTACTAGTGTTTTAATTACCAGACTTCATTGAATCTAGCTACATTGAGCTAGATAGTGTGTATCAGTATCAGTGATTCAGGTGTTTTTATACCATTTTCTTTATTAAAATCTAAATCCTGCCATGTATACTCTAGCTAGCTAATTTTTTATACTACCGGGCAGTTGATTAGCTAGCTAAATGGCTAGCTAGCTACCATGACAACTGATCTGTCCCAAGAAACAGAATATCCTTAATATTCACACTCTCAGTGATGACACATGATGCAGGGCCGGCGCAAGCGGTCCAGCTGGTCCAGTTTTGGCCGGACCAATATTTCGCCGACTGAGGGGCGTTTCCAGACACACCCCTAGTTTTTACAATATTGCAATGCGTATAGTAGACTCGTGCGCGCGCGTAGGTCTGGGCACGCAGTAAAGATGCTGACTATTGCGATCGAACAGAAGAAGGAATGGACCAGAGAAAAATTCCTGGGGGGGGTCATGCCCCCAGACCCCCCTAGATTGTGTGCGTGCACACACACCAATGAATGATATAGTATGGCCTGACCAAACGAAGTTTGCTTGCTCCGGGCCTGTGATGACAATGCATGACAATGCATGGCTTCTAAATGTACGTGAACAGCATAGCTATTAGTGCACGCACAGGGATTATATAATACATGTAATGAACATTATGAAACAGCAGATGAGTAGCTATCACAAGAGACAAGGTGACACAGGAGAAGCCCTGCCTCATAGGCCAGATTTTTGGCCTGCTGCCCATGTGGTGGGACGTAAAAATATCTAGCTATCTATTGTATTATATTATCCCTCATTAGAGTATAGGCTTTACCTCAGCGTAAGGTGCTAGTGTGCACCTATATGGCTTGTAGTCTCATAGTCTCGTACCCAGACCTCTATTCGCCCGCGGCGGGCGAATAGAGGTCTGGGCACGACTCCGCCGCACGAGACTAGTAGTCTCATGCCTTGACTATCACTTCTAGGGTTTATGGATCTGTATGGCTTCACCTCAGACGGTTATCTATACTGACCTGTTGGAAATGCACACCCATGGGAAATACACGTGCTCAGTATTTCTGAGGCTTCTTCGGTTATCGTGCTGATCTCGCGTATTTCCCGTAAACTGCTGGAAGTGTAGCTGGTGTAAATAGGCGTTCAGACCTGCATGCGATTAGTTAATTGGAGTGAGACGGCACCTTATCACTGCGCAACCATCTCTGAGACCCGTTTCTTGAGTTCACTGCAGGTTGTCGATTTTTATTTCGTTTCTCCAGCTGATCATGAATTCTAAGGTCGCTATCCTATTCCTCGCGCTTTGTAGCGTGTATTCTGGAGCCCTATCCAGGCTGGAGAAACGACAGCTAGATAATATAGTACCGGAAGAATGTAGGGCCGCTATTGACCTCACTCAACTGCCCGGGCTAGCGCTCCCTGCTTTATGTTCTGATGTAAACACAAATCAGACTCAGTTGTGCCGCTTTTGTACTGGTCCGTTGTGTCCGACCCTTACTGGTGATAATGAAGAAGTTTGCAGCCGGTTGTTTTATGAAGGCTGTCAAACTCTCGGTGTGAACGTTTCAGAGTGTCAGACCACAGCCCCGACAACTGACCAATGTATTGCCACTTTAGACTTCTCTGAACTTCTCATGGCCGGGCTCCCTGCTTTGTGTTTTGACCGTGTTAACACACCTCTTGTTGACTTGTGCCGCAATTGCACTGGCACGTCGTGTGGGTTCCTTACTGGTGCTACAGCAGCAGATTGCAGGCAGTTGTTTTATTTAGGTTGTCGAGCTGTTGGTGTGACGGCTACGGAGTGTAGTAGTGCTACGGCTACGGAGTGTAGTAGTGCTACGGCTACGGAGTGTAGTAGTGCTACGGCTCTGGTGACGGTCAAAGGAGTGCTGACTGTGGTTCTCCTCGTCGCTGCATTCCTCATCTTCTAGAAGAACCGAATGTAAACTGACATTACTATAATTATATAGCCAGCTGCAGCTGTAGTAAACCTGTGTTAGACTAGAGTGTTTAGGATAGTCCAGTTGAGTGTATACTTATTGTATGCATAATTATTATATGCTTATGCATCCTAGGTATTCTTTTTGTAAGCTACTGAGCACTAGCTAAGAATGCTTTGTTGAATCATATAATAGCAAGTTTACGTCTCCATTGGGAACAAATTCAATCCGGCGGATTCGTTCAGCCAGGAGCCCATAACCCAAAGGGAAGGAGCATTAAACTTGTGTGGGCATGCTGATTCCACCTGTTGTCGCTATGTAAGCGCACTTAGCACTAGTAGTGTAGTAAACCAGCCATGCATAACTGCTAGGCATTCTTATTATGGAGTTTTCTTGTAGGTGCCATTCGACAATAGGTGGAATCACTAGTTTAACGCTCCTTCCCTTTGGGTTATGGGCTCCTGGTTCCACTAGACAGATGTGATCTGCCCGGATTGGTTTTTCTGCACTTTTGGCTGCAGAAATCGACATGGAAACCCCAAAGGGAATCTATCAGTTTCCAGGGGAATCAGAAGAAAGGGGCAAATGGATTCTGGCTGTGGACCGGAAGCCGTCCAAACACTCGATTTGTGGTGACCACTAGTTATAGGAATCTAACTGCTTCCGGGAGAGGAGCTGCTCCTGAGTGTAGACCCCAGCCGCTGGATAAAGTAGCCATACTCAACTTGAGGCCAGCCTGCCGGCATGTCGATCAGTCACAAATCTGCCATCGTTTGCTGAGGCATAGCTAAGGGTCGTCTTGAAGGCTTCTAGCTTAGCTGCATATCTGGCTCGATCTGCTTCTCTTAAACTCTTAAATTAATCGCTCATTTCAACCGCTTCAACCGCTCAATGTGCAATATTAACTATTTGTGTGTGTACATAGCTAGCTACTACAGCTCGGGGGCGGTGTCTCACCTGTGATGTGTGATGGATAGGTGCTAATTTGCTAAATCGTGTATAGAATAGCCTGTATTTTAGACTATGAGTATGCATATGGCTTTTTCCTCAATTACTTCCACCCAACTTACATTTAGACCACCCCCCCCCCCCCCCTTTCAGCTCCAAATTAAATTAAAATGCCTAATTAACTCTGACTCTGCAGAAACTATTGACACCATGGACACTACTGTCCATTCCCTGATTCAACCACACTATGACAGCTGGCTTGTACACAATAGTTTATCAAAACTGAGGTTCCTGGTTCAGTACCAAATAAGGCAATCTACTGAGTGTAGTGACTTGCATCTACATGTATATATCAACAGACAGTGATGCTGAGATAACATAAATTGTCATTTACATCAGTTTCAGTTTGGAGTGCTGCTAATTTGCCTTGTATTGTTGTATACATGTGTGTGACTGATGAAGGTCCAGCCTGGACTGAAACATCACAGTATTAATGGCATTATAGTAGTTCCTCATCCATAACGTTAGAGAGGTCACATTGTTTGGGTTCCCATTCTAATATTAGTAGCGTAAGCTCACATATGTTAGTCATTGTCTCCCCTCCTCCCAAAACACTCCCATGAGCAATTAGCAGTAATTAGTGCTAGCCTCATACCCAGACGTCCCTCCCCACACGTGGGGATGAGACAGCTATTATTAATTCTTAAAGCTACTTGCCAACTGGTAGACAAATTGCTAATATGTGGGAAATGTAATGAATATTACAAAAATTGGATGGCCCTTCACTCAGGATGTTGATGAGAGTAGTGGTCCCAAATGCTTGGTCTGTCTCCCCTGTGCTACGAGACTGCCATCAGCCTTCTTTCGGATGTCAACAGACGCAAACGCCAGCGATCTTCCAAGTTTCAGACATTCTGCATCGACTACCAGAGTATCACCCAAGCAAGCAGCACTCATGTACCTATAGTGAAGAAACAGGAGCACACTATTAGCTTACGAAATACATCACTGCGTACTGGGCTTATTTTTCTATGCCACACCATCTTGGCAAGGCTTCAATTGATCATCATTAAAGTAATTACTTGGCTCACGTAATATTAATATCCACACTGACGCCCGGTGGTTTCTCCGCCGTCATTATAGCCAGAGTGGAGATGTTGTCCACCAGAGTGGCCGTGAAGCCACCGTGCAGCGCTCCGCCGCGGTTCATATGCGACTCATCCAGCGTCACCTCACAAGTACATTTTCCAGGCGTGGCAGACACCACCTCTACCTAGTAGAGTTTATTATTAAATGTTTGAAGGCACAACAATGAATGGTATATAGATTGATTTAACTACCGAGTGATTACTGCAGTTGCAGGGTGCTAGATGGGTCACCTCATTGCAGGAATAACAAGGTACTTATAGAGTTTCCCATGTCGCTAGCTACATCAACTGCTTTGTCTTTGTTATTCCTGGATAAACAACTAACTTGTCTGGACTTCCTGGGCTTCACTACTAGCCCTGAATCCCCAAGAGTGCCGTTTGTAAACACATATTCCATATACGGCAAAGATCCACTTAGGACATCTGCCCTCAGTGCCCTGCCCTAGTTGAAGTTAGACACTTCTACTCCCTTATGGGGTTCATGGGCTCTGGATAGAAGCCACGCAGACTGCACCACTGCCCATGTAGGATACTCATAATTTGAACACAGTGTCTTTCACGGGCTCATTTAGGTCACTCCAAATTAATGTTTAGTTTCTGGTCCTCCACCCGCATCCAATTTTCGTTGAACGTATTACGACTATTGTAATTACGTAATCAGAACGTGAGCCAGGATAGTACAGTGGAATGCACGTAGTCTTGGAAAGGCGGAACTGAGTTCTGTATCCATGGAAGATACCTCCTCCCAAATATCTTTCATCGCCCTCTGAGGTCTGCGGTTGCTACCACGACGTCATCGAGTGAGCTGAGCGAGGCTTTTAATAGTGCAAACAGAGTACAAAGGACATAATATTATATACAATATACGGAAGTCTGGTGAAGATAATGAGGTCCTATAGTCCTTATCACCCGCCCACCCACATGGAAAGGAGGGACCAGAAACTAGACATTAATTTAGAGTGGCCTTAGTCTTGTGAGCTAATCGTGGTCTGGCTCACAAGACTAGGCTCCACTCTATGGCTTTTTTCATACTACAAGCAACAGAAGGCTGGGGTATGTAGACCTTAGTATGTAGGTTTGCACGTGATGCATGAGTCATTGACGCTTGCAGTTACGTAAATATATTGAAAATGGGTGTGGTCATGGTGACGTCTCTTATTATACGAAAGTACAATGAATGGCCAATCGGATTCGCTTTTCTTTACTTCGGTCAGGAAGTAACTAATTAGTGTATCTGCTTGGCAGCATAATTAATTTACAGCCATCTACCACGGCCATGCAGTCTTTCTTACCCCCTTTAGCACTCGATCATAACTTTGGCCTTCAGTTAAGAACTTCAATATCTGCCGAGTACTCCGTAATACTGCGTTTGCAGCCATTTGACACTCTGACCTTTGAACCTACCTGCATAACCACGCCCCTCGTGCTAGTCTCGCGCGCGCACTAGGGATAATACATTACGCGTCACACGAAATGTATTATCCCTGCGCGTACTGTACAGCCAGGCCAGGCCCACTGAGAACACCCTCGAAAATTTCGAAGGCGCGTCTGCCAGTGTCAATGGTGCAAATCAGAAACGCTGCTAGCCAAATGCATGTCGCATTACGTCGAACGTTTATTTATGAATGCCTGCGGCTGTACCTGCTTTTCGTCCAATCAGACTTTCAGGTCGGCTGCAAGCATGGCAACGGCCGGAGTACTCTCAGAGCAAAGAGGGAATGGCCTCTCCAACGAGACGGCTTCGAATCCGGCGCCCAGCCCCCCTCCCAAGCCAATATCTGCCACGTGCAAAACAGCAAGAGAGAGAGGCTGTGGACACCCCCTCAGATTCAGAGTCGCTATCGTCTAGCAGCTCCGCCTCTGGTCACGGTATGATGCCACTCACGGGTCTCAAGCTTGAATATTAATTGAGTATGGACTTTCCATGCAGAACTTTATGAAGAATCTGTTCGAGATTACTTGCGATTCCACAGAGACTTCTTAGAAGACTTCATCCTACAAGATGTTCCCCAGGATACACTGGAGAGATTGCTTATCAGGAAAACCAGAGCAACTGCAGGTAAGCATTGCTCCACCTCCATGAGAATTCATATCAACAATTAATGTTTTTATGTTCTCCTTCATGTAAACTACAGATTCTGTAGCTGCAACATTAACACTGACAAAGTGGAAGGTATTTGAATTTCAATCTTGAGCGCAATTATCGTCATCATGCATGCCCAAGCACTTGACCTGCACTAGTTTGCTGTTGTCACCAACGGATTATGTAGAAATAAATGCTCTATATGTGTTTGCTTGTTTTTTTTCTGTGCAGTTCTGTGTTCACTCTGACAAGAAAGAATTGATTCAAGTACTTGCAGATGACATCCACCGTGGAGCAGACTACTGCAGTGTTTTGTACCGACTCTGTGACATAATTGGCCAAGGTACGTATGATAGAACATATCTTGAAGCATAGCCTCGTTCACAGGCTTCGTTTATTCATGCTGGGGAGTGGAGCCTGGAACGAGGCTATAGTACTGTTGATCTTGCTGTGCAGCCTGAGCTAATTAGCTACTCATCTTTCCAACAGCTGTAAATGCTGACTACTTTGGGCTCTACCTTGTTGATGCAACTCTAAGCCAATCTCCTGTAAGTCAGTGACATCATGCACAGTATAGTGACATCTACAATTAGCTACATACAAACATTACTCTAGCAAAGCCTTAATTGGTAGCTATGGTATACAGGTAGAGTCTCTAGAGTTGATCTCCCGTTACTGGAGTTGATCTCCCTCCTGTTTTTATTACTTGTAGTACGAAAACCAATACTACAAGCATTGAAAAGGTGGAGGGAAGACTGGAAACGAGGCTAGCATATACAAGCTATACTCTCTGGCACCAAGATAAATATAGCTACGCATGGATCCTGAGATGAGGCGGAGCATGTATGCGTTGGGATTATCGGTTGTTTGCATCCTTGGCTCTATCACTATAGGTTCTGGTGCCCTATAAACCACCCCACAGTGCATCAAGCTATGGTATTTGCGAAGGAGATACCATCCCCGGCTATGTGGCAGCTACCAAACAGTCTGTTAGCACCAACGTTTTGGAACAGGTATTTTAAACACGTAATCCTGTGGGCTATAGCTAGTTGCTATAGTTCATGCATGCTGGTATACAGCTATATAAGTGAGAGCTTCTAATTTTTGTAGTGGAAAGATCAGAGATTTCCTAAAGGTCCCATCACTAATGGTAAGCGATATGCATGAGAAGCCGTTGTCACAATACTTAAAGTGATACTTGTTCCGCATGTATCGGTGCAACTCTCAGAACCAGCCATAGCCTCCGTATTCTGTGTGCCGATCTTCCAAGAGGAAGGAGAATTATTTGGGGTTCTGGAGCTCTCAAGAAAAGCCAGCGAGCCACAGTTCGGCAGTGAAGATGAAGAGATTGTCCAGAGCTACCTAACCTGGGCAGCCATGGCCTTGCATTGTGCACACTCATCGCATTCATCACAAGGCAATATGGGTTATGATGAACAGAGGACGCTGAATGAAGCTTTCACCGTCATTACTGGGTAAGCTCAATATTGCTAAGTTAGCTAGTAAGATGATAAATGTGTCCATACTGCTTATCGTTGATAAAACAGACTGATGTTGGAAGACCCACCAAATAAAGATGCTATTTTGCAGAGCATTGAAGTAAGCATACATTCACTTTGGTATTATTACACACTCACAAACTAGCTACAGACGACTTTTGGTGGTTTGCTATGCTTATCTCTGCAGTCTGCAGCGACAAAACTGGTAAATGCAAACCGTTCAGCTCTGTTTTTGGTGGACAGCTGCAGCAATGAGCTGTATGCCCACATGTTCAGCGTGGATTCGAATGAGAGTGACTGTGTAAGCAGAGTTACTTGTGAGACTGAACCATCAAGCGTGGATGACTACATCCAGCATCTTGGTTCTGCCCTGAGGGAGTGTGTATCTTACAAGGGAGAACTTCTAAGGTAAAGGGAAAAATTGTAAGGTATATAGGGCTCCATTTAGATATACTCATATTATATTTAGATGTACTCACTGATTGGCCATTCATTGTACTTTCGTAAAATAAGAGACGTCACAATGACCACACCCATTTTTCAATACATTTACGTAACTGAATAGGTTCTCCATTGACAAGGGAGCAGCAGGCTATGTTGCCAGGACAGGCCAGGTGCTGAACATCAGCGATGCACAGTCTAGCGAGTACTTCAACGCTAATGTGGACACACTGACTGGCTACACCACCAGTACCATCTTGTGTGTGCCCCTCACTGTGCATGGAAAGTAAGCTGAAGTGTTTATATGTCCAGCTAAGAAAAGAGCATGACGAATAACATCCAAGAGATCTAGAGCTATATAAATGGCTGCATGGATTTTATGTGTGTTTGGGTTAATTTAATTCAAATTCTAGTTTCCTTCTAGTTGTACATTTGCGTGCAATAACATTGAAGTAGACCGTATACTATGTGTGTTTGGGTTAATTTAATTCGAATTCTACTAGTTGTATATTTGCATGCAATAACATTGAAGTAGACAGTATACCTCTAGAAGCAAGACATTACACTGTAAAAATAAAAAGGTGAGTTTGATGAGTTGCAAGCTTGACCAGTATAGGTAGTAAACAATTAAGCTAGGTCAAATGTTACAGGTAGCTACAATTCATATATCATTTTTGTGGCTCCCGGCACAATTATGAAACATTCCAAGTGCAGCTGCAATTCCTCAATTGTAGCTACCTGTAACATGTGACTTAACATAATTGTTTACTATAGTGCTCAAACAATATAATTAATCTCCTTTCTTGCAAACTCTTTGCTATTGAAGCTGCAACTCAGGTAACCTGAGCTGGATTAAAGCAACCCTTTAGTTTTTGCAGTGTAGTGTCTTGGAGGTAGCCACTAACTGAAAACCTTAATTATAGGGTCAGATATAAATATCAGTTATCTATTTCATGCTGTTCAGTGTCATTGGCGTGCTGGAGGCATTGAACAAGATAGGAGGGACCTTCACAGTACAGGATGAGCAAGTTTTCCAGACCTTTGCCCTCTTCTGTGGACTTATCCTCCATCACACCACGACACTCAAAGAGAGCAGAAAGGCATCACTACAGTACAAGGTATAATTATTGTACACTTTTTTTATAACTTGTACTGCCACTATACTGTGTCTTAATACATTATGCCCAGGTGTGTGCAGATGTCCTGTCGTACCAGCGAAAATGCAGTGAGGAGGAGCTTCAGAGAGTGAAAAGTCTTCCCCCTCCACAAAAGTACTCCATTCAGAGGTATGTACACTCTCTAAACTTTAGTTGGATATTGGTAATAGAAGTTTGGATGAGATATAGGCCCGTAGCCAGGATTTGCAAAGGTGGGTTACATAACAGTTAGCCGTGGGTGCTGTGCATCCCTGGATAAGTTGCGAAGCCATTTCTCCACGCAAGGTTTTGCTGCTGGCTATCAGGAATGGATGCTGTTTCAAAGGTGGACTTATTCTCATGCCCAGACTTCTGGGCACGAAACTATAGTAGACTGGGCTAGTCACTTGCCCAGACCCTCCCCTCGCAATTAAGTGCCTCCCTTCCGTCATGTGGATCTGTTAATGATGCGCTCGACAGTAGGACGTGACAGAGAACGAGATGCTGACACTATAGCGCCTGAAACTGCCCCAGCTGGCCGTCTGCAAGCAGTCAATATGCTAGGCCTCGTAGTAGTCATTGGGCCTTCCAAGGGGTGGTTTCGTGTTGATGAACCCCTTGAACCTCCTCCCCCCCCCCCCCCCCCGCCTACAGGCTTGATTTTCAAAAATTTATGATTGTGAACTTTTTATATGGAGTTCTACTGAATGACTGAGTATTGCTTTTCTCCCTACAGCCTCGCTCTTGATCCTCATGCAGTCACCTCCGATGCAAAGATACAACTGGTCCCCATGATGCTAGCAGGTCTGGTGGACATCTCCAGATTTGATGCTGACTGTTTGCTCAGGTTCACTCTCACCGTGCGTAAGAACTATCGCCCGATTCCCACCTACCACAACTGGGTGCACGCCTTCTGTGTGGCCCAAAGTGTGTATGCAGTCATCATGGGCGCTCCTGAAAGGTTCACAGAAATTGAGGTATGTTGCATGGGGACTCAAACTCATCTGATAGAGAGTATATGATTCATTTTCAATGGAGAAACAGAATTGTTCATTCGGGTAATACGTTCCTATCAATTTTATGGTATATGTGCCAATGGTTGCCATAGCTACCTATAGATAGTTAGTTATATTATTACCTTGGAGTAGCTAAGGTAGAGAGTTACAAGACTTAGTGCTTTTCTAATCGACCGGGTCAGCCTCCCTCACTCGGAACGGTACAGTTCAAAGGAAAGTGGGTATGTGTGTAGCTCTTGCCACTAATAAAGCATGTATATCTGATAGCCTCATTCCCAGGCCAGCATGTAGAATACGCAAATCAACCTACAATGTTGTAACATCACCATAAGCGTGATCTTCCCCCACATACAGAGGATGTCCCTGTTCATTGGCTGTCTTTGCCACGATCTGGACCACAGGGGCTACAACAACGGCTTTATGGTAAAGACCAGTGACCCCATTGGCAGACTCTACGGCACTTCAGTGCTGGAGAACCACCACTTTGTGCAGACCCTAGCTGTCTTGCAGATGGAAGAGCTTAATATCTTTTCTCACCTCTCTGAAGAAGACTATAAAACGGTAGGTTGGAGCTAAAATTTAATGTGTAGATTGATGCAGCTTCTGGTGGATCCAAATCTAGCGGATTCTGGAATGAATCTTAACACTGGAGGTAAGGTAGCTTACGTACAGGGTTTTGTTATAGCTGGCCATTGAGATCTAGTAAGAGTGAATGTTTGAAAACAAACCCATGGGAACATTTTTTGCCATAAATCCATGCAGGTACTCAACATCATGAAGAAGGCTATCATAGCCACTGACCTAGCACTGTTCTTTGGCAACAAGGACCGGCTACAGCAACTGATCAGCAGTGGGGAGTTCAGCTGGCAAAACGCTGAGCATAAGTGGGTGACCATAGCATGAAAATGAAA
Source organism: Phakellia ventilabrum (assembly GCA_963921505.1). Taxonomy (NCBI): domain Eukaryota; kingdom Metazoa; phylum Porifera; class Demospongiae; order Axinellida; family Axinellidae; genus Phakellia; species Phakellia ventilabrum. The sequence goes on along the minus strand of OY997402.1, from coordinate 4,396,793 downwards.
TAAAAATGAATATGCATACCCTATCAGCATTAGACCAAACTTTGAGCTTCAGAATCTCCTGAAACATGCATTCTCAAGCTTGGGGGATGGGGGGGGGGGGGGGACAAGTTCAATATTGTGGATTTAGCCACTGCGGTTCAGAGTCCTTCAATAATTTAAGTCTTCAATAGGTCACTGGTGTTCTACCTGGTGATGACAGCATGTGACATCAGCTCCACTTGTAAGCCATGGGAAGTGCACAGGAGATGTGTTGGTGACCTTTTCGAAGAATTCTACAAGCAGGTACGGTAACCGTCTATGCAGCATTTTAACTTAAAGACCTTCATGGTGAATACCAGAAAAAGGTTAGTAGTTATTACTAAACTGTAGGGAGATGAAGAAAAGGCCAGAGGGCTACAGCCACTGAGGATGATGGACAGACAGTTTAGTAATGAGCTTCCAGCTGTGCAGGTGACTACCATCACTGAAAAGGCATTTACACTGTATATATACTTATTTACACATGCATTCCATACATACTCAATCAGATTGGATTTCTCAAGAACATAACATGCCTGTGTTGTGAGTTACTGGCATCAGTATTACCTGTCGTCAGAGAACTATTGGATGGAGCATTGTAAGTACGACACATGCAGTGAAGATATTATACCCCTAGCTGTTATACGTCCACATGCCTGACCCCTTTCTATAGGAGCAACCTCAAAAACTGGGAGGAGTTGGAAGCTGCATAATCAAGTTCATATGACTTCTCACATAATAGTATCAGTATTCTATATCCTATCAGGTTCTATACAGTTTGCTTCTGTTGTTTTGAATCCACCTATGCATGGGGGTATGATGGTATGAGCCAGCAGTATTAACTGCATGCATGCATGCACAACAGTGATAGATGTAGCTTACAGACGGATAATCCAGTTAATAACGATAATGCCAAGAGCTCCTCCCACTGAACTTGCAAAGAACGTGGCATATGGAAAATTCCCTTCCTATATATATGAGACAAGAAACAGGGTGTTAATCACTAAAACAATTATAAAGCCATTAATCAAGAGTGCTAATGCTCTTGTGATACAGACACTGTGAAGGCTTGGTACAGCCATGGAGCAAATCTTAACTCCATCCTCAATACAATCACAAATATACGACTGCCTCATATTACACAAATCAATCCCAGACACTCAGAAAAGGGTAGTACTCTAATTATCCATGTGGCCTGCAGAACAAGGCTATGCACATAGAATAATTATAATCATACCTGCAGCAAACACTTGTAACCATGATAGCCAGCCTTGCACAGACACTGATGTAACCCTATGGGTTTCAGTGTTAAAAGAAGGAGAGTCGATAGCAGTATTGGGTATATAAATACAGATTTGCAAATACCTGGACCATCAGGAATGCATTCTGAATGAATTGGGCATAGCTGCGTATCTGAGGGTAAAAATACGATTGTAGTATTCTTACACAATTCAATTGTGAGGTATTGACCTCCTTCCCAAGCCTCCGCCTGGAGCCTGGGAATGAGACTAGTGAGGTATAACTTCACAAACTTACTGCTGATGTTAAGTAATTGACTGCTGTTATGGGGATGTGGAATGGATATTTCTACATAAATGAAAAGAATATTGGATAATGGGAAGTTAAACTATTTCATGTGGTACTTCCTTAAAGTACCATATAGTTCTTTGATCACCATGGTAACCTTCTTTGTCTCCCCTTTCCCACAATTAAATGAATACTTTAGCCCATCTTATACATCAACATAACCTGTGGTTACTGTATTACTACCCTGTAGGCCATGACAAAATTTGCAATATTACACATTATTAGCATACCGATTTGGAATAGTATTCGTACAATTGAAGGAATCTTGCTGTGCGTACCTTGCCAGTAGCATGGTGAGTAGGGGTGGGTACAAACGGTAGCATTCTCTATTTGTAGGCTATCATTCCAAGCAATATCACTGCATTCAACATTGACTGGCAAAGCTCTACACAAGAGATAGTTTGCGATAAAGAGGAACCTCACATGTTAAACGGGTCAACAAGTGCTGTATCACAGACATTGTACCTATCGTGTGTCTGCCAAGGGTATTTCTTTTTATCAAAACACACAAGTTCTACAGTGGAACCCATCTATTACGGACACCCCTGGGACCAGCTCCAGTGTCCTGATTACTGGGGGTGTCCTCATTTCAGGGGTCAAATAGTACACATTCATATGAGTTGGGACCAAAAAGTGATGTCCTTATTAGTGAGGTGTCCTTATTTCAGGGGTCCTGATTAGAGGGGTTCCACTGTATAGCCTCTTTCATTAGGTGCATGGAAGATGAACTACAGCCCTACTTACAATCTTGCTAAGTCTTCAGAGACTCATGCATGCTAATGTACACACAAACCCTTACAAAACTGTGAGGTTTACAAGACCTCCAAATGCTCGATCACTTATAGTTGTATTCAGGTCATTCTGTGATACATCTCTGCATAGGAACGAAATAATATTACGTAAATCTCAAAGACCAGGTACACAATTAAGTACTAATTGAAGTCTCAAATTTCAAGACTTCGATTAGTATACATCACATACTTTTTGTCATAACTTGTCAAAATTTACACGGGAATTTACAATCACACGCATTTGGACACACCACAACCTGAAGAAAAAAAACGTTTACGGGCACATCCTCGTTTGAACTTATTTGTAGGACTGAGATCGTCCAAACAGGTAATATCGGTAGTACATTGACCACAGACCACATGTGTATGTAGCTATTAACAGCTAGATATAACTCCTTACAGCCAAAGAAGAGTTCTAGCACTTGCAAATGTATAGTCCTCCAATGATGTTAGATTACAGTGACTCCAATCCAGCCTGCATGGCACAGAAAAATCAGGGGCGGGGCTATTGAAAAATGGGAGGGGCTAAAGAGCCGGCCACGCCTCAGTGAGGCGTAGCCCGCGATATACACGTACCCTATTACCACTGCAGAGGAGTTTCCATACTCATCCTTCACGCAACATCTTGCTTCTATTCTGAGCTCGTCGTTACTCTCACAGTGTCGAGCCACTATGCTATCTATGCTGACGTTGCCGCTGCAGAGAGAACATGCCGCGGGAGTACCGGCTGGAGTGCTCCACGCTAAAGCCTCTTCTCTCTCTTGACTCCGAACGGTATAAATTGCTGCAAAGAAAAGGTAGAATGCCATCTGGGTAAGCATTTTTGTATTTCTATTTAATATCCAAGCGAATCCGGAGGCCCTGGCCCCGCCTTTTTATTAAGACGGGGTGTGGTTAGGATTACCGCTCCTTTTTTTTGCCGCAAGGCCGCAGCAATGAGGCCGAAGTTGTCCGCAATGCTAGTGCGAAGTTTAACGCTAATAGTGTTAACTGTTGCCCTCGCCGCCTCCGGAGTGGAATCACAGAATGCGAACCGGGTGGATGCCGGCCGCTACCAGACCGTCATTGTAGTAAATGCGGAGAATGGCACCAATAATATCAGCTGCTGGAATAACAGTTTTGCTTTTCCTTGCGAAACTCTCAATTATGCACTGGAAGGTGCCCAGGCATCCAACTCGACCAAAATCCTGCTAGAGGCCGGGAACTATGACCTGTATCCTGACACCATGCTGACACAAACGTCACCGAGTTCCGTTGGGCAATTGACATTGCTCTTGTGGGAAATAGCACTGCAGGTTCACCTGACTCCAACGATACCCTACCTCAAGTGATCGTGACCTGTCTACAAGAAGCTGGTTTGGCATTTTTTCACTCTTATGGAATTTCTATTGAGAATATTCAGTTTTCTGAGTGTGGAATGATACAAGTCAGTACAAGCCGAAACTTCAGTGATGAAGGTATGCCTTATGTGGAATTTCTCACTGCATTCTACTTCCTCTTCTGCAGAGATGTCTCCCTCACTCAAGTCACTATCACCCAAAGTGATGGCATTGGAATGATAATGTATGCCACAGTGGGAGACAACAGCTTTCATGACTGCATCTTCTCCTTCAACTCGGTGAATGACACAGGCATTCCCGGAGGTGGAGGGCTGTACATCGAGTTCCCCTACTGCACGCCGGGAGACTTGGACTGTACGTCCGGACCATCCAACATTTCAAGTGAGTTTTCTTCAGATGCAACATACACATTTGATCACTGCTTCTTTGAGAAGAATACTGCAAGTAATGGCAATGAGCTCAGTTGTAATATCTTTACTTATGTATTGACAAAAGAATTAAGTAACTATCCTTTTGGACGAGGTGGCGGACTCTCCGTTTTCTTCAAAGGTAGCTCCAGAAATATAAACATTGTTGTAAATAAAAGTAGCGTGTATGGTAATGAAGCCATATGGGGTGCTGGTGTGTTCGCGGAATTCCAGGATTTTAGTGTGAATAACACTTTCTCAATGTACTCATCAAGTATTGAGGAGAACCATTGCCACAGCAATGCAGACTATAATGAAGGGACGGGTGGTGGGGGAGTGAGGCTAGGATACATTTTCTATCATGGCAATTCTGACATCTGTGTTCATAATCACATTCTGTTTGAATCATGCACATTTGTTAAAAATGTGGCCCATTTCGGAGGAGGGGTATCTTTCTTTGCAGCTAGAGAAAACTGCTTTTTTGGTTATTACTCTACAAATACTCTTGAGTTTAGCAACTGTTCGTGGAAGTCTAATGGTGCCCGTTTGGGGTCCGCTGTGGACTTAGAAGTTTGGCATCCAGTCACTGAGGGCACATTAGTGCATGCAGAGTTTACAGACTGTACTTTTAGTGATCATATTGCTTATGATATCGATGAACACTTTAGTGGTTATGTAGGAGTAGGAACATTTTTTAGTGATTCAATACCTGTTGAATTTAGTGGAAATATTCTTTTTGAGAGGAATAGCCAATCAGCACTAGTCGCAACTGCTACAACAGTAGGCTTTCGTGAAAACACCACTGCAAACTTTATTGGAAATTCTGGCAGGAACGGTGGAGCTATTCAGCTACTCGCATATGCTTCAATTAGAGTTCATAGCAACACCATTATGAACTTTACCAACAACACAGCTCTCTACAATGGCGGGGCAATTTATGCCTTTATGGTGGGAGAACACGATCTACTTGCTTCTCTAAACTGCTTCATTAGGTATAGGAATTTTTTTACACCACCCTGGGACTGGAATACCACATTCAATTTTGAAGGCAACACGGCAAATGATGAAAGAAATTCTATTCATGGCACATCTGTGTTTGGTTGTGTTTGGGGAGGATGGCTAGGTTCGATTGATGAGAAGGAAGTGTTCTGCTGGGGAGACCACTGGAACTACAATGGTAATAACTGCACTGATGAAGTGTCAACAGAACCAACACAGTTCGGCTATAATAAGCTAGAAGGGTATTATTACAACTTGTCTGCCTTTCCTGGCAGAGTAACGAAACTCCCAGTCAAAGTCTTTGATGATTTTGGAAGAATTATCAGTGTGCCTCAAGTCTATGGCATACAATTAATATCGGGAGATGCAAAAACCAATGGTAGCTACATTGTGAATGATATCATAGCTGTGTATGGCCTGAGTAACTCTACTACCAAATTTGCTCTTGAAACGTCAAGCCCGAAAGTTCTTCGTACTGAGTTAGTAGTTGAACTGCTACCCTGCCCTCCTGGATTCATTCTAAAAAATGACAGCAGGCCAGGAAGGGAGAGGTGTGTCTGCGGAGGTTCTTATAACGGATTGGTAACGTGTTTTGAAGCTGAGTTTAATTCAAAGTTGCGGCAAGGGGGATGGATGGGTGATTTTGATAAAGAGATTGTAGCAGGAAATAACCCTTATTCTCCTGGCTCATTGTTTGTTGAATACATCCAACTACCTAATCTTACAAGTGATCTCGATACATTCATTTGCGGTCCTCTGAATCGCACAGGAGTACTGTGTGGGGAATGTATAGACAATCATTCAACGTCCTTTGCTTCGTCATCTTTTGACTGTGTTCCATGCACCAGCCACAAAGGAAAGTACCACTGGGTTTTCTATATTCTTGCGAAGTTTCTACCATTAACAATCCTCTTAGCCTCTGTGCTAATTTTTCACATCAGTGCCACACAGGGTCCTGCAAATGCTTTCATATTCTTTGCCCAGATTCTAGCTTCAAATATTAACTTAGGTGGTCAACTCGCACAGAGCATCCAAATTTACCACATCACGGATGTTAACGTTACTGCAAATGTGTTTTTTACGGACGTTTATACCGTCATTTACAGCATTGCAAATTTGAATTTCTTTGAGCCATTCCTGCCAACAGCATGCTTATCTCCGCATTTTGATACAATGAAGCTGATTGCACTAAAATATATTGTTGCTGCCTATCCATTGATGATACTTATGTTCATCTTTTGCATAGTAAAGCTGTACAAAAATGGAATAACACCAGTATACCAAATTATTAAGCCCATTGACCAATGCTTTGCTCGCTTTCATAGAAAATGGAACATAAAACATTCAGTATTTGATGCTTTTACTACTTTTATCATTCTATCGTACACCAAATTCATTTTTATATCGTTTTATTTCCTTATTCCTGCATACTTATACAATGATGTGGGAGACCCGGTGGCTGGAGTTCTTTATTACAATGGAGAAATTACATTTCGTGATCCAAAACATATTCCATACTTTTCAGTTGCGCTGTGTGTAATCTTTGTTTTTGCTGTACTTCTACCATTATTCCTTCTGGTTTACCCTCTGAAGCTTTTAGGAGCATGCACGGGATGGACACCAGGATCAAAAATATCCCAGATTCTTGATGCCTTTCAAGGATGCTACAAAGATGGCACTGATGAAACAAGTGACTGTAGATACTTTGCTGGACTTTACCTCATCGTTCGTATTATTCTCTTCATAATCTTTGTGTCAACCACACCAAACTGGTTTCTGCAATTTCTCTTGAAGCAACTTGTGTACACATGTGCCATACTACTGTTTCTCATAGTAAGACCTTACAAAGAAGACTTTTACAACAAATTTGATGCAGTCATCTTTGCCATCCTCGGAACAATAAACACTTTCAATGTCTATATCAACTCTCTAACAGCATTTGGGACCCGGCAGGCTTGGCCAGCAGTTTTGCAATACATTCTAATCTACTGTCCTCTTCTTTATATGATTGGCTATGTGCTTTCTCAGGTACAATTCATGCGGAGGTTTGCTCTGAAATGCTCTCAAGGTGTGGGTACAAATTTATACAAGTGCTTAAAATTTGAACGATTACAGTATCAATCTTTACACGGCAACAACAGCAGCAACAGAGACCTGAGAAGTACACTGCCATACCAACCACCAACATACTCTTAAGAAACCAGTCTATGTTTTTATGATGTATATATGTGCCACATGTGCCTTAAAGATCTTGTAGCATTAATTTGGTAATTTTGCTGATTGTGTGTAATAATCGATTGGTGTGGATTTGGGAATATTTTTTGAATGGATAGTGCTTGTGTGTGTACTTTATTGCAATAACAATACTATATCACATGTCTGCATACATTACAATACCCGTCACAACTTCATACATATTCAAATATGCATATTAGCCTCATTCCAAACTGCTCAGAAAATTGGAAGAAAATATTATATGGTGTACTTGTGCACTAGCTCATAGAACTGGGGTACTGTCCAATTGTGTATATGATCGGCATACTCTCTCAAGTACAGTTCATTAGAAAGTTTGCTCTGAAATACTATGAAGCTCTAAAAGGTGTGAGTACAAAGTTATACAACTCCTTAAGATGTAAAAGATTGTAGTATCAGCCAATACGTAAATACAAAAGGCGATAACAACACAGAAGTTCACTGCCATACCAGTCACCAGTATACTCAAGTAACTCAACATTGTTGTGCCACATCATGCATGTATGTGCGACGTGGTTATTGTTCTTATTGTCTAAGACTTGTTACTATATTTGTGTAACAATTGATTTTTATATCATCATAATGCTTGCTGTGCCTTATTGTAATAACAATGCTGTATCACATGTTTATATAAAAATGCCTGATCATTGCATGTGTAGTAGACCATGCATATATATTGTGTGATGTCATCACAATGACATCACTACTCAGTAATTACTGAAGTTTAATCCCATCTAATCCCAACTGAGCTTAAACTATTACCCCGAATTTGAATGCACAGTAACTTATTCCATCTCTGAGATATGCATCACTAAAACATTTACTGGGGGCAACTTCTGCCATGACCCCCCCCCCCCCCCCCCCCCCCCTGTGTAGTACATTTTTAAAGGAAAATAGGCCTATTTCACTGATCACTATCTCCAGAGCAATTGGCCTATTTCACTGATCAATATCTCCAGGACAAATTTGAAACATCACACCTTTATAATAATTGTGGTCAATATTGCCCAATTTTAAAAAGTTGACAAATTAGCAGGTGCTGACATCAGTAGAAAATGGTCTACAGGTATTGTAATACTGCTAGTATGTAATTTTTTGGTGTCCAAATAGCTAGAGAGCATAAAACGTAAGGGATTGGAATTAGAGTGCCATGACATTGTAATCATACTACATTATTCCAGGTGTTCGCATATTATATATAAGGCCTAGACTACATTATTCCAGGTGTCAGCATATTATATATAAGGCCTATACTACATTATTCCAGGTGTCAGCATATTATATATAAGGCCTAGACTACATTATTCCAGGTGTCAGCATATTATATATAAGGCCTATACTACATTATTCCAGGTGTCAGCATATTATATATAAGGCCTATACTACATTATTCCAGGTGTCAGCATATTATATATAAGGCCTAGACTACATTATTCCAGGTGTCAGCATATTATGCAAACTCAACAATTCTATTCAAAACAAGACACGTGCATAATAGAGAATAGTGAGATACAAACTGATCAGGCAATTTCTTGCAGTTACTAAAAACAAACAATAGAGTATTCCTAAGCAGTAATGGGTCGAGCTATGAGGTTGCCTAATCTTCAATAGTTGTGAAGAGGGGAAAGTCGAACTCATCAAACCCCTCTTCGTCTCCACTGCCAGAGATACTGCCCATGCGTGAGAACTGCCAAGCGTGTTGCAGCTTACTGCGCATCTTATCCAGCCCAGACTTCAGCAGGGAATTCAAGGTGATTGAACTTTCTTGCGAATCTGGCATGTTTTTGGTCTGAGCTATCTCTTCGGGGGTTATACGACGGAGTTTAGTACGGTCGAACGTTGAAATTTCCAAAAGAAGTGCTTCATGGTCGGATAGAGGAGGTGCCTCTGGGAGATTGAAACCTATTCTCGGTACAGGAGGGATTTTGGTCTCAGATGGAAGCCTCTTTCGTGTCGGAGAGGGCAAGACAAGTACTCGAGGGAGTTGAGTGGTGCTAGACACCTCAGCCGGCTCAAGCTCTTCAAAGGAGGAACTACGGATTGTTCCAGACTCTGTAGTTTCAGGCTTACTCTTACTTTCGCTTTCAACTTTCTTCTCAGGACTACCAGGTTCTTGCGATCCTTGCGAGGCCACCAATATCGCACTGGTCAGCGTGCCAATGGAGGACTCGCTGCCAATGTGGATGACATGCTTGAAATCTGTCGGGGAAGATATCTCCAGTACGTGGGGCTCCTTCTCCTTCTTTCGCTTTATTCCGAACCCAAACGGTGCATCAACTCCCTCATCTGCTATCACCTGCTGTTGATTTTCAGGTTCAGCTGCTTGTCCCGACGATTTTACCTGACTTTCTGAAGGCATGTCCTCCGGCTCTATTACGACCCAGTCATCACCGAGACCATTATCGCTCTCGCCCTGTGCCAGATCTTTATCCATCTTCTGTCTCTTTGCGGATGGTGGTGTGCTCTCGTCTTTGGCATTGGGTCCACTGAACTGAGCTAGCTGTTTGATCACACTAAACACTTTCTTCGCTACACCAACGTCTACGAAACTGAATCCATAGCACTGCTGATTCGACTCCTTCGATGGCACAAAGACATGAAAATGATCTTTGTGAGCCTGGTACTGGGAGCTGGAATCAATTCTAATCTCTCTGACGGTTTCTCCCGACTCCACATCAGCTATGCAAATTACGAGCCTTTTCCTGCTTCCAATGACCGCCGGAATCCCATATTCAACGACCTTCCATTTCTGCTCTCCGTGGTCGTTCTCATGTAGAGCCACAACAGTCTCACAGACGACTACGACTCCATCATCCTGGCACAGCGTGCTGATGGCTTGCTGTCGCTCTTCTAGCGAAACGTCTTTCTTCTGGGAATCAGCAGCCATAACCGTCAGGCTTGGTGGGTACTCAAGGATCGTCTGTAAGAATTGAAGAAAGTAAACACTTATGTACACAATTACATGCATGTACCATTCTTGAGTGGCAGTAAAAGTGTATGTATGAGGTCATTGATATTTCCCACACATGCACAGGCAGCACCAACTCCGTGAGTTTGCTCCAGCCTAATATCTACCAGGGTTTCGTATGGGGAAGGGGGAGCTGGTGACATTAAAGTGGAGTACATATTGATGCCAAATGAAGGGGGGAGAGTGCTTCCTCATCTATGGCAATACCAAGCCATCGCAGTGATGTCAGGCTGGCATGACAACACACCCATTCCATGCTGTCATTTAGTCATGTCCCCCTGCCCACGTCAAATATATCATTTTACAGTGGTGAGGGATACTGTAAGTGATCCTTTAACCTTCATGTGGGCAGGGAATGAGGCTAGCTACTAGCTTGATCACTAGTCTATATAGCTGTTTCCTGCAAATAGCGGAATAAAAAGCTAGTCTACCAGCATACCAGTTACACAGCCCTCCACTGCGCTTTTGCAATGCAGTACCCTCAGGTGTTCCGAATTCCCCGCAATAGGGTAGCGTAAAATTAATATTTAATAGTGATTGTGCAGTGCCACATCAATGATACTCGGTTTGAAGTTTTAATAAGTGCACGCGTTTGAGAATTCATGGAATTGCCCACTAATCCCGGTTCAGGAGCTGAGCACGCGCCAAAGCTGTGAGCTAGGCAGGATGAAACACTGGCACTCCTCTGCTCTGCAGCAGCTAGAAATTGGATCCAGCAACTGACACAAGCAACAGAAACAAGAACAATCCTCATCAGGCTCATGTTGAATGCTGGCGTCACTAGCTGTTGTTATGCAAACTTGCATCCAAGAGCTAGTTTATTGTTGCTAGAATCCTATTAAAAGGCTTACATATTTCATAATATCCCCATCTCCCTGTTGCTAGGTGCACATATCCCTATCCTGAGTCTTCTGCTGGCCTAGCCTCAGGTACCCAGAGGGTCTGGGTACCCGAGACTTTAAAGCCCCGTTCCTAGCCTTGATCAGATCACAAAGGGAAGCCTCATTTAATAGAGGTCTATCATTACACTACATCTCTTCATGCAACAGTTTACTTACCAAATCGCAGAGGCCTTTACAGATCCCCCTAGGAGTTGCCACAGGGAATGGGGTATTCTCTGCATAATGAACAACTGATTAAAGTAATGTCACATGATAATTTAAGTAGATCGCGTGATTCTCACGCAATTACCACATGACTTGGCTCGTACCGCTGTCGCCCAAAAAAGAAAAACGTTTGTGTGGTCTTTACAGCCATTTTAGTATATTAACTCCGTAGGTACAAGAAGGCTGTCTTTCTAAGAAACGGAGGAGAGTGTGTGCCGAATTTTCTGAGTACAATTTGAGGCAGACGTACAGCACAGCTGTTGACGATCCAGTGCAGTAGCCGAAATGGCAGTGAATGTATTTAATACTGCTTCGACGACGGAGACGCTCAGCAGGCATGACATGCTAGCTTGGATAAATGGCAGCCTCGAGACGTCGTTCACGAAGATTGAGGAAATGTGTTCTGGTGAGTTAACCTGCATGTAGTCATAGCTAGTGGAGTTAATCCGTGTGCTGTTTGGGTATAAAAGCGTAGAATGTGTATATGTACGCGCGTTGTTTCCTACACACGTCGCACACGTATATACACATACATACGCACCATACACTGTGTTGAGGTCTATTAAACATGTTAAAGAAATAGTCACATTTTTCTAATTAAAGCACGCATTTAATACGTGCTTTAATTAGAAAAAAAGTGCCCCGTTCCCCTATATACAGCTGGTGCCCTTACCCTGTACATTATGCCATCTCTCCTGCCATAGGTGCTGCCTACTGTCAGTTCATGGATCTGCTTTTTCCTGGTAAGTCAGTTGTACATTTCTGTAGTGGACCGGTACATGTAAATGGACTACATATACATGTACATGTACATACTAGGAAGTGTATTGGTCTCAATCCCAGAACTCAGATCCTGTATCCAGTTCCAGGTATTTGCATAGTCTCGTGCCCAGACATTCAACCCCTCCCCCCCTCCCCCCGGGCAAAAGAACGTCTGGTGTTCTAAATTCGTGTCGCGGACTCCACATTTGCTGAAAATAAATCTCGTATGTGATTGGTCACTGTACATGTATATACATGTACGGTATATTTTCAATTTTCATTCTAATTGATTGAGTATTGAAGCTGTATTGATCTAACATCATAGCAACTTACAGAAGGACTAAAGCTACAGTATGATTAGACCTTGAAGTGGAAAGGTGTCTGTGACAAGAAGTTTCATTCAGGACACCGGGGGAGGGGGGGGCATGAACATCTGGCAACAAGACTAGTACTTGCAGTGCGTTCATGTACATGTACGTATAAGATAGACTACACCCAAGAGTGGGTTATGCGCCTATGTAACCCACGAGTTTGCGGTTATCCCGAGGCGAAGCCGAGGGATAAATGCAAACAAGTGGGTTACTGCGCATAACCCACGAGTGGGTGTGGTCTATCTGACTTATACCACATTGCGCATGCGCACAATCAGCGCCGCGTAGCAACGTCTTGCCTCTAGCGGTAAGAATAAAAGTGTGGGTTATGAGCCTATGTAACCAATACTTTTCAGCCAATCACGTTTATTATAGATGATGTAATGTGGTATAAATACTGTTGTAGTATAGCTGGTTTCTTTCATGGGTAGCACCAAGTTCAATCTATTCCTGGAAGTTGGTAAGGTCCAATAAGGTTGCATACTATAAATTGCCAGACATTTGAACGCTTTGTCCAGATTTGGCAGTAGTTTGGACAAAATACTTGCAGTAGTTGACAGTTGACACTGTTCTGCATGCTGTTTAGAGGTTTGAATAATGTTATAGGCATTGGCGAATTGTGCTGGCATAATTTTAAGCATAATAGGTACCTTCTAGCATAGAGGCATACAATGTATGCACATAATAGGCCAATAAGTAATTGATTTCTCTAGTTTACCTCTGCATGGTGTTTACATGCCAACATACATGAACAAATGTGTTGTAGTGTATTGATTCCATTCCATTACACATAAAAGCCTTGTACTCTATTCCATCACACACAGCAGTGTTGTACTCCATTCCATCACACACAGCATGATGTAAGACAACTATGCTAAAAGACAATCTTCACTTTCTATTGTGTGGTAGCATATAATCAGTGTTTCCCCCAAAGGGGGGTACCAGGGTGCTCTCCCCCCCCCCCCCCCTTCCTAACTTGGTTTCCTTTGATGTGGTCATTGGAATGTTTTTCTTTGATCTCATGGAAAAGTTATATCTTCCCTCCCCCTTTCTTTTTGTACTTGGGGAAACACTGCTGATATACATGTATAAACTTTTATCTACGGCATACATAACATGTACATATAGCTATGCTACCAAACACATACAGGCTGTACTGCGCATGTGTATTGGCCACATGACCCTCCAGGGTGTGATCCCATGTCCTCCCTCCCCTCTCCAGGGTGCATACTTCTGAAAAAGATCAAGTTTGCCACTCGGCTTGAGCACGAATACATCGCCAACTTCAAAGCTCTGCAGGGGTCATTCAGGAAAGTTGGAGTGGACAAGGTACGTAGCTTGATGTGCAAGTCCGAGAGTGGGAGAGAGGAAGTTTGTGCTGTGTGCTACTGTAGTCTCATGCCCGAACTTCGTCCCTAAGCTGTCCTTGACACGGGAGAGTGCTTGGCGTCTTTCTCAAGTGATTGACGCTCAGGATAGAAAGGACTTAATTGGGCGTAGACGAACACAGTTGTAATTCTCGGACACCGAGGAAAGGCAGCAAATCAATACATTTTGTTCATATACATGTACATGTACATTAAGATGTTTCTTCAAATGGAAATTGTGAATGTCTGGGTACAAGATCAGCTGTCTTCACTCCCCCTCTTTCCTCTCCCTCCCTCCCTCCCTCCCTCCCATTCCCCCCTCTCTCCCTCCCTCCCTCCCTCCCCCCTGTAGGCAATCCCCATTGAGAAACTGGTAAAAGGGCGATTCCAAGACAACTTCGAGTTCTGTCAGTGGTTCAAGAAGTTCTTTGATGCCAACTACGACGGTCACGACTACGACCCCATTGATGCCCGAGAAGGCCAACCCATGGCTACCGGAAGAGCCGTGGATGCTTTGGCAGCGGCAGCCAAGAAGCCTGGTGAGTACCCGTACAGTATTGCTCACGCGCAACTTGTCAGTCCACATGTGTCCACTCGCGAGTGACTCGCATGCCACACGCACGTGTTCATGAACGTGCGCACACTCATTTTGAAAAATAGATACTCTGAGATTGATTCTGAGGCATGTATAGGTACTTAGTTACTGCTGTTGCTGTGTCATGTATGTATTACTGTTGAAATTTGGTTATGAAAATATCTTGGGGGGACACACACATGCACACACACACACACACACACATACACACACACTTGCACACAGCTACAGGCTACTCCCCTCGGAAACCAGTCACTAGTTCTTACTCAAAACCCGTTTCTAAAGCCTCAAAGATCGCAAGCCGCCCGTCGCCTTCCTCCGGGACCAGGGGCACTGCTCCGGCCAGAACCGCAGGCAGAACCGCAGGCACCAAGGCCGCCAGTAGCAGTGAGCTAAAGGCAGCGGAGGAGGAAATTCAAACATTAAAAGAGAAGGTATGCGTAATGCTTTGATAGAATTTTGTTCACGTTTTGTGTGAAATTGTGTGGCACTTGTGGCAAATCGATCAGTATTGCATGGATTCCGTCTCTGCATGCAAATACATTGTAGCTTCAGTGAAAAGTTCTTAAACACATACGATTCTATAAAGTAAGGCTCATCTTGATGTTGTCAGTTGCCGAAAAGTGAACGCTGCAAATTGGGTATAATTTTGCAAGAGCATGTGAACATAGAGTTGTTTGAGAGCCATAGATAATAGAGCATGCAATTATTGCCAAATGCAGCGAGGCCTATAATCATATCAGAGTATTCACAAAATTATTCCGATATAATTAGCGCAGACCTAACAGGTGGTATATTGCTGCAGTCAGCAATGACTCAGCATATATGCGACTGTGATTAGGAAGCCATAGGACAGAGGAAGCAGGCTGTGTACTAGTGTGTAGTACATGTCTGTAGGTTTTTGTACCTGCTCCAGAGTTACTGCTTCCCTGTTTAGCTATTTTTCTCACGACTGGCTGACTCGCGAAAATAGTTGGCTAGCGCATCTCAATATTCACTGTATATTAGTGGTACATACGGTATTTCTAATATTAACCACACCTTGGCCTAATACTCAGGGTTTCATAAAGGATTTTAAGTTAGGGAGGGGAAAAACAGTGACCCGTGCTTCTTTGAAGCACGAATTGCTAGGGGGGGTCTCTATGAGAGTGGAATGAATCTTAAATTTTTTTGATTTTTACACACTCTAAGGTTGATTCTAAAGCGATCTTTCAGTCAGATGAAGACGATTAAGACAAGGCTAAGGAATCGCCTGTCTGACTGTAACTGTATGAAGATACATGTAGCCAAGGAAGGACTAGAACTGAGTGGTGTATCTTTTGATGAGATTTTGGATGTATTTAAAGAGACAAATAGACATATTGAGCTGTAATTAATACCTGTACTAATAACATTTGCAATATTTACAGTAAAACTAATTATAGTCTTGTCTAAAATTTAGGGGGGGGGGGGGGGCTTACGTTAGGGGGGATTTCCCCCCCTGTATGAAACCCTGATACTGTACACTAATGGTTCTAGAGAGCTACACTGGCTTCCCAGTGGGTGTGGACAATCCATATGCTTAAGGTCATGGGATCGATTGAAGGTCACTTGACTAGCACTAACTGTGTGTATGCAGGTTGCGGAATTGGAGGGGAGCCTGGAAGGATTGGAAACAGAGAGAGACTTTTATTTCAGCAAGCTACGAGATATCGAGATTCTCTGTCAGGAGAACGAGGCTTCTCCGGTCTTGGAGCAGATCCTCGATCTTATGTATGCTACACAGGTGAGTGCAGAAGGAGACGGTGGATTGGTGAGTGTGTGTGTGTGGGAGGAGGAGAGAGGGAGGGATGGGGGAGGGGCAGTGTCCCTTAAAAGTACGGCTATACGTATGTGACCCGCTGAAAAAAATTCCTAGCACTCCTTGTAAATTTGTACGATTTTCAACTCAGCAACTATGAGAGTGGAATGAATCTTAATACAGTACCGTATTCTACATACGTACATATATTATCCGCCCATGATCTACATGTACATGTATTATCCGCCCACCCCTTCTTTGAACAATTGCTACAGACAACCAAGTTTAGAAATTTGCCTGTGTTTTTGAGAATTTCATGAACTCTGCCCGATATCTCCCTTAATTGTGGTATGGCAGGAAGGCTTCACTTCGGAGTAGTATCTCATTCCTATTTCTTTGAAGTTGCTTTTACAAAGCTATGCCAAGTTGTACGTACATTGTACATGTACATGTGTATGTGTACATCTTTGAAGCCTATACATTCAAAGATGGAGGAAGTGCCGGGGATTGACTCCGTAGGTCACATATGTAGTAATCGAGAGTAGAAATCGAAGTTTTTAGCATATTGGCTTATTTGCAAATTGTGTGTGATGTTCAAATCCTCACGTCATAACTCGTTATCCTTTCATCCAATGACTTTGCTCTAAACACGTGCAGGGTTCTCCCTAGAAAATTTTGTCAGAGTGGTAGTGGCCGGGGGGGGGGGGGGGGGGAGTGTAAGAGCTCTGAGATGCCTGCATTTCTTCTCTCAGGCTTATTCTGAGTCTAGACTACCTGCAGAAATGATCCCAATTAAGCTTCCTAAAGGGCTTCCTATAGACTTCCTGTAGCTGCATGGGGTGCATTCCCTATGAATAAATATACTGCGCATGCTAGCTGCATTGCTAGGGCTGGCTCTGTCCTTATGAATAAACTTAAGAAGAAGCCTCAGCGTGGTGCAGCACCACGCTACCACGCTTTAGGGAGAACCCTGACGTGCTTATTTTGAGCTAAGTACGCTTTCAAAGCGTCTCAATAGGTCAGAGAACAATGGAGTATTGATACATTCAGAGAAATGGTACCAGAAATACCAGCACTTGAGCTAGTGCATGCCAGGTAGGACAAAACCCTATGATTTATGTAGCAAATACAGCTTTTGAGTAGCGGGTTCGAAGGATACCAAATCCCTGAATGAGTCTGGTATACTGAAAATTTTGATTTTTACTCTCGACTGCCACATCCTGTAGCTTTCCGAATCCTGCTCTTATCTCTTCGCTCTCCTCCTTCTCCAGGATGGCTTCAGTAACCCCGAGGGTGAGCAGGTGGAGGGGGACGTGCCTCCTCCTCCTGAACCACAAGAATATGAATACGATGAGGATGAGCAGGAAGAATACTAGAATATTCAGAAGTATACTGAAATTACACAGATGGCTACATATTCATTTGTACAATGTCATGCTTTAGCTCATCACACAATGTAATTGTACCATTTGAACATCAATATATCGTGGTCATTTTCTCTAACTTTGTAACACCAATAGGTAGTATTTTACTATTGTTTTGTGTATTACATTGCAATATTTATAGTAGGCCATTGATTAGTGTGTTGTACTGTCTCTGTACTCTACCCCAACCAGTAAAAATTACCTTTTCTGTTGAATAGTGAAGGCTGCTATTTTCCGTACTCCTGCACTCAAGGTCACCATTAGCACCCCAGGCTACACTAGTCTCGCAAGCCAGCTGCCTTCCGTTCCGCAGCACTGATTGCTTTCAGTATTTTAGATGATGGCATTCCTTAGCTAACCATTGCTCGCTATAATTATTACAGCTGCTGCTGTTTACATGCTTGCCTGTTTATACTTGTCAAGCTACTCGAAGTCCTAACAACATGCATGCAGCAGTCTTATTGATATTGTTTATAAAGGTTAAAGTTCATCTCACTAACTAAACCAACCTCCTAATTAAAGCTTATACCTAATATAGCACAACAGAGGTATGACATCATACCTATAATATTATGCCCTGCTATTTACCAGGAGAGGCAGTATAAACACAGCTAATTATAATGTACTGACCTTAGATCTAGATCTTTGATTTCCCGTTCCCTCCTCTCATGCTTCAGACGTAGAAACCTCCTTTACAAGCGGGCCAAATCTACCAATTCTCCTCATGATTGGTCCATCTATCGCTCATTCAGAAACTCTACCCTTGCTCGCCTTCGTTCCCTAAAATTCAAGTTTTTTCATTCCCTGTCCTCTTCTCCTACCCCTCGCCACTTCTGGTCTTCTGTTAAGAAGCTTCGCAAGAAGGCTACCTCTATTCCCCCTCTCTTTGATAATAATTCCTTTGTTCATTCTGATTTACCTAAGGCCAATCTTCTTAATCAGTTTTTCTCTACTTGCTTTAATTCTTCCACACCGCCTCTCACTCCTACTTCCCATTCTGACTCTCCTCCTTCCCCTTCTTGTCCCCTCGATCTTCTTTGTTCCGAAGACGAACTTCTTCGCCTTCTTCTAAATCTCTCTTCTGATACTGCCACCGGCCCTGACGGTATTTCTGCTCGTATGCTGAAACTTTCCGCTCACTCTATTACTGCTCCTCTTACCCTTATCTTTAATATATCTATCTCATCTGGTATCTTTCCTTCTGATTGGAAGAACTCTTATATTGTTCCTATTCCTAAATCTAAATCCCCCTCATCCTCTCCTTCTGATTATCGTCCCATCTCCCTTCTCTCTATAATTAGTAAGGTATTAGAACGTCATATATTTAATTATTTGCATGATTTTTGTACCACTAATCAATTCCTCTCTGATTCTCAATTTGGTTTCCGCCCTGGCCGCTCCACCGAGTCTGCTCTTCTTTCCATCACTCATTCTTGGCTATCCTCTCTTGATTCTCACAACTCTATCTGTGCTACTTTCTTTGACTTACGCAAAGCTTTCGATTCTGTTCCCCATCAACCTCTTATGCAAACTCTTTCTTCCATCGGCCTTCCCTCTCACCTCACTTCTTGGTTGCATAGCTATTTATGCAATCGCTTTCAGCAGGTCATCCTTAACGGTTCTGCCTCTCCTAAATCTCATGCTTCATCTGGTGTGCCTCAAGGCTCTATCCTAGGTCCTCTCCTCTTTATAATTTATATTAATAGTCTGTCTGATATCTCCCTCTCCCCTTCCTCTAAACTAATTTTGTATGCTGACGATATTCTTTTTTCTCATCATTGTAATTCTCCTTCTGATATCTCACTTATTCAATTAGACATTGATGCCATCTCTTCCTGGGTTTCTTCTCAACATCTTACTGTTAACTCTTCTAAGACTAAATACATGTTCATTTCTTTCAAACCTTCTTCTTATTTCTCTTCTTTCCCACCTCTTTTTTTAATGGATCTCCTCTTGACCGTGTCAACTCTTTTAAATACTTAGGTTTAGTGATTACTTCTAATTTATCCTGGTCCGCCCACATCCAATCTATTAGCTGCAAATCCAGGCGACTAATTGGTATGCTATATCGCCTTTTCTATCGTCACTCTAGTCCCTCTACTCTTTACAAACTCTATTCCTCTACTCTTTACAAACTCTATTCTTCTCTTATTCGCCCTCACCTTGAATACTGTTCTTCTGTCTGGGACCCCTCTTCTCCTGCTGTCATCTCCAAGCTCGAAAAAATTCAACACTTTGCTCTAAAGCTCTCCGCTAAAAGTTGGTCTTCTAACTATCCTTCTCTTCTGCGACTTTTCAACTGTCCCTCTCTTTCTTCTCGTCGCAAGAAATCTAAACTCACTTCTCTTTTCAAAATTCTAAATGGCTACATGTTCTTTCCTCCTCACTCTTTCCACCTGCTTCATGTTCCTGCTATGCCTACTCGCACCTTCCACCCAAATAACCTATTTGTACCTCGTGCTCGTACTTCTGCCTTCCTGTTCTCCTTCGTGCCTCATACATCCTCCCTCTGGAACTCTCTGCCTCCTCACCTTAAAGACTGTTCTTCTATCGGGTCTTTTAAGTATAATTTGAAAAATTTCCAACTGCTGTGATATTCATTTGTTTTTAGATTTACTTATTCTGTTGTTTTGCATTTCCATTGCTCTTTATATTAGCTAAATGCTATTGAGTAATTTTTCTTTGAATAAAAAAAAAAAAAAAAAAAAAAAAAAATAAGAGCATAACAATATTAATAATTATTATCAACCTATTAAGAACTTTCTGGTATTATTCTGGGAAATTAAGAATAAACTAGGTGAGTGCATAAGTGCTATGGCAGCAACATGGAGTATTGTTATCATGACAGCTACAAGGCTATGAAAGCAAAATGCATATTAGGTAAGTCCCTGTGGGTCATAGTACTTGCTTATCTGACAGTCATGCGTAAGTATAAGGTTTCTTTGGGTGCCACAGGTGTGCAAAGCAGTTTTGATGTCTTTCAAGATTAGGTGTATGACTGTAGCTGACTGGAGCGAATTTGTTCCTGCACTCGGTTGCTTAGTTCCGCGAGGTTGACAGATCTGTCGTGATCGCTTGCCCCACTTTCAGTGTGGCTAACGTCCTCTATTTGCTGATAGAGTGACCGATCCTCTTCATTTCCGTAACACACAGCCTTACACCCACACAGGTTCCGCCCTACCCACCGGAAAAGAGATTGGGCAGCAGCTTTGCATAATAACTTTCTCCGATAGATCACCCTACCTATCATATACACCAGTGGACAGTAGATCAGAATAAATTGCATAATGACTGGCCAGTCTTGCTGGGCATCAAACGCAGCGAGAGAGTTGATATAAACATTGAAAGTGTTAATGGCGGCGATGATAGTGAAGATAATGGCATCAAAGCTGTTGTAAAAGTCATCTTGGTAGGGTCTCACTACAGCAAAGAGCAGAATTGCACACATGTATACGAGCTGCTTCAGTAGGAACTGTAAGAACCAGTTCGGAGTTGTTGACACAAAGATAAGGAACAGAATGATACGGATAATTAGGTAAAGTCCGGCAAAATATCGATAGTCGTGCGTTTTATTTGTTCCATCCTTGTAGCATCCCTGAAAGGCATTGAGAATCTGACCCATCCTCGGGCCGGGAGTCCATCCAGTGCATTTCTTTAGCATCTTCAGTGGATAAACCAGAAGTAATAATGGCAAAAGTATGACAAAAACTGCCATAAAAAATAGTGCCGCAACAAAGTATGGAATGTGTGTGGCACTGAAAACTTCAACGTTCCCATTAAAGTAGAGTCTCCCAGTACCAACCGACGTGCCCTTATCATTGTACAGATATGCTGGGATTAGATAATAGAAGGATATAAAAATGAACTTGGTGTACGAAAGAATGACGAATGTGGTAAATGCGTCAAATATGGAGTGTTGCAAGTTCCATTTACTGCGAAAGCGTGCAAAACAGTGATGCACAGGCTTAAAGATCTGGTACACGGGTTTCTTTCCTTTCTCGTACAATTGCACTACACCAAAGATAACTAGCAGTAGAAAAAGTGGGTAGGCTGCAATAATGTATTCGAGTGAGATTACCTTCATGGTATCAAGATTTCCAGCCAAGCAGATTCTAGGTATGAGCGGTTCAAAGAAATTTAAATTTGCAAGGCTGTAAATGATGATGTAGATATCTCTGAAGACACCGTAAGGACTGTCAATGTCGCCAATTTGTATACCGCGAGCATTTTGGCCTCCTAGGTTAATGTTTGTCACTAAAATCTGAGCAAAGAATATGAAAGCATTTGCAGGGCCCTGCGTGGCGCTAACGTGGAAAATGAGCACAAAGGAAAGAAGAAGAGTCAGTGGTAGTAGCTTTGCAAGGAGGTAGAAGACCCAGTGATACTTTGCTTTACTTCTTGAGCATGGAACACAGTCAAAAGTCGGAGAAGCGAATGCTGGTGCATATCCGTCGACACAGGAGCCGCAGAGTACTCCCGTTCGCTTCAGAGGACCACAAATCCTATCATCAAGCTCCTCTGTTAGGTTAGGCAGTGGAAAATATTTAACAAAGAAAGAACCGGGAGAGTGAGGATGGTTTCCCACTAGCACTTCTCCCTCAACAACACTCATCCACCCCCCTTGTCGTAGCTCTGATCTAAACTCCACCTCTGAGCACTTTACGAATCGTCCATAAGAACCTCCACAGACACACCTGCTGTCATTGTTAAGAATGAATCCAGGGGGGCAGGGTAGAAGTTCAACTACTAATTCAGTACGAAGGACCTTTGGGATCGACGTTTCGAGAACAAACCGAGCAGATGTGTTGTATTGGCCATAGACCTGTATGACATCATCAGTGATGTAACTGTTATTGGTTGTAGCGTTTGATAGTGACTGTATGCCATAGACTTGTGGCTCCATTACAATTCTTCCAAAATCATCCAGAACCTGTACTGGGAGGTCTCTCTTCATACCAGGAAAGGCTGTAAAGTTGTACGCCTCATCACTAACAGTATACATCGTTGGCGCTGTTGCTATTTCACTGCTACAGTTGTTTCCACTGTAGTTCCATCGTTCCTCGCCCCAGCAAAACACCTGCTCAATTACCGCTAAATCTAATTCAGCAGAAGGGCCATACAATCCACCCCACACACAAGCCAGCACTGAGGTACTATAAATGGAGTTTCTTTCACTATTTGCCCTATTACCTTCGAAATAGAATGCAGTGTTCCAGTCCCAAGGTGATTCTAGAAAGTCTTTATAACGTATAAAACAGTTCAAGGATGCAAGCAGATCATGTTCTCCTACTAATCTAACATAAATTGCCCCACCTTTGAAGAGGGCTGTGTTATTTATGAAATTCATTCTGGTATTGTTATGCACTCTGATTGAAGCATAAGCCAAAAGCTGAATAGCACCACCATTTCTTCCAGAATTTCCAACAAAGTCTCCGGTGCTGTCGTCAAGAAAGTCGACCGTTGTAGCCGATACAGCCAGTGCCGAGTGATTATTTCTTTCAAAAATAATGCCTCCACTAAACTCAACAGGTATTGAGTCTGTAAAGAAGGCTCCCACTCCCACATAACCACCCAATGGTGCAACATATGTGGCGTCGTTATCCCTAAACTGGCAGTCTGTAAATTTTACATGCAACATTGCACCCTCCGTAACCGGATGCCAAGCGGTTAAGTCCACTGCCGATCCCAGGCGTGCGGTATTAGAGATCCATTTGCAGTTGGTGAACTCGAGCGTGTTAGTTGCTTCAAGAGCTTTGGGTTCTCGTGCCGCGTAAAAGGACATACCTCCTCCCCAAAAGGCTGTGTTGTTACTAATTAAGCAAGAGTCCAAGAGTATATGATTGTGATGAACATGGGTTTTGTCGTAGAAAATATACCCCAGTCTCACTCCACCCCCACCTGTTCCTTCACTGTAGAAATTAGTATTCTGACATTGGTTCTCTTTGACCATTGTTAAATGCATAGAGAAAGTGTTGTAAGCACTCAAATCTTGAAATTCGACGAACACCCCAGCACCCCATAGCGCTTTATTGCCAATTACAAAACTGTTGTTCACAGCAATACTTATATTTCTGGAATTGCCCTTAAAGTAAATCGAGAGCCCTCCCCCTCGGCCAAAGGGCCAATTGATTAGTTCCCCCGGAACATAAGAGATAATTGTTTCATTACCTGATAGTTCATCTCCACCAATTGCAGTGTTGTTCTCAAAGAAGCAGTGATCAAAAGTGTAAGCTGCATCTGAAGAAAATTCACTTGAAATGTTGGATGGTCCGGACGTACATTCCAAGTCTCCCGGAGTGCAGTAGGGGAACTCGATGTAGAGCCCTCCACCTCCGGGAATGTCTGTGTCATTCACCGAGTTGAAGGAGAAGTTGCAGTGGTGGAAATTGTTGTTTCCAACAGTGGCATACATTATCATTCCAATGCCATTACTTTGGGTGATAGTGACTTGAGTGAAGGAGACATCTCTGCAGAAGAGGAAGTAGAATGCAGTGAGAAATTCCAGATAAGGCAACGCATTGTCAGTGAAGTTTCTGCTAGCACTAAGCTGGAGCACTCCACACTGGGAAAACTGAATACTCTCGATAGAAATTCCTTCAGAGTTGAAAAATGCCAAACCAGCTCCCGGTAGACAGGTCACGATCACTTGAGGTAGGGTATCGTTCGAGCCAGACAAACCTGTAGTGCTGCTTCCCACAAGAGCAATGTCAACTGCCCAATGGAACTCGGTGACGTTTGTGTCAGGATACACGTCATAGTTCCCAGCCTCTAGCAGGATTTTGGTCGAGTTGGATGCCTGGGCACCCTCCAGTGCAAAATTCAGGGTTCTGCAAGGAAGTGTAAAATTGCCATTCCAGCAGCTGCTATTATCAGAGCCACTCTTTGCATCCACTACAATAACATTCTGGTAGCTGCCATCGACATCTTGAACAGCGGCGTCCACACGGCAACAAACCAGTGATATCGATGTTACTACAAATACAGCAGTGATTATGGTCTGCAAATTTTCAATCATACTTCGCCAGTGTCCGAGATTCTAAGCTAGAGACTGTACTGCAGCTGCTCCTGGCCTGGATACTGAAAACAACAGTTGAACCACAATTGAAAGTACACGGGACCACATTGAACCGTGTCTAATCTGGCTGGAGGCGCGCGCTAGGCGGCTACGTTCATTTCCGGCCGCATATCGACTCAACCTTGAACCATAGATAATATAGCATACATGCTTGAACCTACTTAGCCATAGATAAACTTCTATGATACGAAACTGAGCGATGGCATCCACAGACGACCAGCTAATTACAGAGCAAACCAGTGAACAGGCGGCTCCAGCTGCGAGCGACGAGCCCGCCGCCGAGCAGACCTCCGGCTCGCCCTCTGACATGATCGAGTGGTTCAACAGTACCATCCAGCAGTACGATGCTACCTTCATCGTCTACTACCGCGGTCTTTGGTGACCCTACTGCAAGGTAGGTTTGGCACATAATTCGAAAACAAATGTGCTATCAGCTATTAGGTTTGCAGGCCTAGCTAGCGAGTCTGGCCATAGATAATATAGTTACGGAGCTATATGGTCTGGCCCATTAAAGGCCTAGCCTCGTTCCCAGGGGGGTGTGGCCTGGAACGAGGCGACTGTACTGCAAGCCTCGTTCCCGTGCTCCCCCCGCACTGCAGGCGACAAAAGCTGGGGTGAAGGCCTGGGAGTGAGACTGGCTATCTTAGCGAGTATCTGTGGAATTTCCAAGGAAAGGTGGACAGAAACTGAAGTCTAGTTGGATTGGCCTAGTGGCCATTACTCAATCCGTTATCAATAATCAGAGACTGCATCTTCCAAAACAAAGCCTCTGAAAGTAACTTGGAGTTTATACTCTATCCGTTTAACAAGCCACGCTGGTGGTACTATTATCCATAATCTACCATCCTGGACCCTCTCACACCCCTCCCAGAAAACCAAGGTAGGGTCTAGCAGATGTCATTAGTATTCGTAGTTCACGGTTATTGTTTCCACGTAGCAGTTTCCACTTTCCATCCTCACCCACCCATTTCTGAGGGGCTGCATACTGTTCCATTTAATATTGTCCCACTATGTCCATGTGGCTGAGCCAAGTTGCTGTCCCAGCTAGTCTCTTTCCCAGACATTTTTTTGGGAGCGAGACCATATAGCAGCATGTACAAGAATCCATTCTTAAGGTGGGAAACAGAAAATATATATTTTGAGTGGCCATACATCTCTGGTTGGTCTTGCCAACATTCCAAATTTTGGTAATAGTCACCGATTATGTAGTTATTTGGCAAAGTAGGTTCTCACTTTTTTTATTATAATTATGTAGTTAATCTAATGAGCCAGTCAATTTTTCATACACAATTCACTTCAATGCACACTCACACACTATCACACCATGGGCACATGCACACACACACACTATCACACCATGGGCACATGCACACACACACACACACACATACACACACAGGGCTACCTCAAGGAGTTCAACCAACTCTTTGAGGAGCTCAAGGGGAAGAACGTGGGTTTGTTTGGCGTGTGTGCCCAGCCCCAGGAGCTAGTGGACCAGGCCATGAAGGACTTGGGGCTGCACTACCAGGTATGGCGTGAAAAGACAATCATCTCCCCTTTTGAATGATGGTTTACACCCGAGTCTCTCGGGTCATGTGAGGGCATTTTAATGCAACTGACTTGCTCTGTCTTTCCTAGTGCTTTTCTGACCCCACCCACATTCTGCGGAACTACCTGGACGAACAAGGCCTCGTCGCCATTCACATCTCTGGGGGAGAGAATGCGACTGATTCTGCGTTCTATCAGGCCCACCCCCAAATCAAGCATTACAAACATGGAGTAGCACAGCCAGGTATATATGCAATAAAGTGTGTGTGTTTATGCTACAGAAGTCATAGTTGATATTGTTATTTTAAGAGTTGGTATGGTTGGTTGGCCGGCTCTAGCTGGCCTGCCTGTCTGCCTGTCTGTCTGTCTGTATACTGGGAATAACATGATATATGCTCACTCTGCTAACAGGTGTCCTCTGTGTGAAGCCTGATCGCACAGTGCTGTATGCATGGGCCATTGACCCCAGTCTAGTGAGTATTACACAAAGAATGTTCTATTTTGCCAATTTCACCAGTCGTTTCAAGTGGCGAAAATTTAACTGGCAACACTTTTTTTTTGTTGGAAATTTTACACAGATACGTGTAGCTTCTGTGCATGGTAAGTCACCAACAACTGCAATATATTTCACAACTGCCACAGTCAAAAATGTGGTAAAGTGGTAGTATACATGATGGTAAACATTATCACTTATTGCATAATCAGGGTTTCACCAGGATTTTGCTGGGGGAAGGGGGAATTTCGATATAATAAGCAGAATGCATACTAAGTATGCCCACCTATCCCAACACCTGTGTCCAACATTAGGTGTTATGGCAATTATGGTGTCATCAATTTTTCAGATTTCCAGTGTGGGGGTCCCATTACCTCCCCCCCCCCGCCCCCCTGTGTGAAACCCTGGACCAGGTGTAATGATCTTTACTGTTCTTGTTGCTCATGCCACAGATGAACCTCGGTGGTGCCACTGACCGACCAGTGCCAGTAGACATCTGGGCTATTGTGCAAGCGAAAATGTCAGATCCCGAGAATGCTGATGAAGTGCCGACAAGAGTTCGTTCTCGTGGGGTCTTTTCAACTTGCTCCCTTATGTAAGATTTGAAGCAGTGTGGTGATAGCTAGACAACTATCAATGCTGTATTGAACTTCATAAACAGCTATTGAAGATATTGTATATTTTTTTACTTGTATTCTGTTCAATGCTGTGAGATCATACTCTGCATGTTGTGTGTCATGAGGGGAGTTACACTAAACCAGTGTTTGCTGGAGTGCTCTCTCTGATCTTTATACTGTATACACATGTGCATTGGATGACTTTCAAAGTTGACAGAAAATCATGTCAGTGATACCCCTTGCATGCAATTTATGTAGAATGTCGACTGCCCAGACTTCTCATTCACTTCATGTTTGGACCCCAAGACTACATGTGCAGCAAGGGGGATTGTATGCAGTAGCCGATTGATTTATACTAATGCTCCTTCCAAAAAGGTTCATTCATAATGGTCATGCACATACAATTAACAGTCTTTAAGTTCATAAGTACAACTCTGTAGGTAAGGTAGTGTAACTGATAAGAATAGCTACATTCTTCTGGTAAGAATATTAGTCTAGCCTACTAGTGGCTGGAGGCGCGCGCTAGCTAATTAGGGTTCAAAGGTATAGCCACACCCTCCTTAATAAAACGTATTTTGTCTTGATCCGTTGATCGTTTCCTAACAACTACCTTGATCGCTTGATTTCATTTTGATCCCGTTTGCTACAGGCGACACGTGTTAATAAAGTGACTACCCCTTGTACTTCGATCTAGCCACGAACTACGAAACTAAGCAATGGCATCCACAGAAGACCAGCAAATTACAGAGCAAACCAGCGAGCAGGCGGTTCCAGCTGAGCCCGCCGCCGAGCAAACCTCCGGCTCGCCCTCTGACCTGATCGAGTGGTTCAACAGTACCATCCAGCAGTACGATGCCACCTTCATCGTCTACTACCGCGGTCTTTGGTGACCCTACTGCAAGGTAGGTTTGGGACGTAAGGCCATGGTAAGTAAATTCATTGTTTCTCAGGCACAATTTCCTCTACTGTACATATAGGGGTGGGGTTTATTTAGTGGGGGATTCCCAGAAAAACCACAATTACAAAACGGTTATGCAAGCCAAGCAGCAGCATAATACCATCAACATACGTCTAATTGGTTACCTTGTCTACAACCAAAAAAAAATGGGCCGAAATTAGAGGTTATAATATAGCTCTGGAGCTATATTATCTATGGTAGAGGGCTCTTCGGGGGGGGGGGGGGGGGGAGTAGCCTGGGGACGAGGCTAGTAGAGGGCCTAAAAAACAATGAAGCTATCAACTATCAAGTTTACAAGCCTAGTCTCTTCCATCCAAGGCAAAAAGGATAGCGGAACGGGGAGTGAAAAATATAATTCAAACACAACATGCACACTCACGCACTTGGCACATGCATGCACACACACACACACACACACACACACACCCACAGGGCTACCTCAAGGAGTTCAACCAACTCTTTGAGGAGCTCAAGGGGAAGAACGTGGGTTTGTTTGCCGTGTGTGCCGAGCCCCAGGAGCTAGTGGACCAGGCCATGAAGGACTTGGGGCTGCACTACCAGGTATGGCATGAAAGACAATCATCTCTCCTTTTGAATGATGTATTCCCTTGCAGAACGGGAATCGGGTGGAGTCGGTATGCAATTTTTAATTAGTAGTTGCTGACATAATCATGCGAGGATCTCGTTTATAGCCGAGTCTCTCGGGTCACGTGACGACATTTTAATGAAACTGACTTGCTCTGTCTTTCCTAGTGCTTCTCTGACCCCACCCACATTCTGCGGAACTACCTGGACGAACAAGGCCTCATCACCATTCGCATCTCTGGGGGAGAGAACTCGACCGATTCCGCCTTCTATCGGGCCCACCCCAAAATCAAGCATTACAAACACGGAGTAGCCCAGCCAGGTATGCAGTGTTTGTGGTACAGGAGTCATAATTCATGTTGTTATTAAGGAATCGTTGGCCGGCCAGCTGGCCTGCCTGTCTGTCTGTCTGTCTCTCTGTCTGTCTGTCTGTCTGTAATTGCAATAACATAGTATATGCTTACTCTGCTAACAGGTGTCCTCTGTGTGAAGCCCGATCGCACAGTGCTGTATGCATGGGCCATCGACCCCAAGCTTGTGAGTATTCCACAATGAGTGTTCTGGTAGTGATCTAGCCTCGTACCCAGGCCACGAGGCTAGTAGTGATCATAACCTGGTCTCCAGCCCCATATTTTCGCTAGGGGTAAAATCTCAGTAAATAATAAACAGAATGCATGCTAACTACGCCTACCTATCCCAATACCTGTGTCCAAAACCACAGAACATTAGCTAAGTGTTAAGGTAATCGTGACATCACAAATTTTTCAGATTTCCTAGGGAAGGGGGGGGGAGGGGGATTCCCCCTCCCCCTCCTCTGTGTGAATTTCTGGTGTAAAGATCTTTACTTTTCTTGCTCATGCCACAGATGAACTTCGGTGGTGCCAGTGACCGACCAGTGCCAGCAGACATCTGGACTCTTGTGCAAGCAAAAATGTCAGACCCAGAGAATGGTGATGAAGTGCCGACAAGAGTTCGTTCTCGTGGGGCCTGTTCTATATGTCCATGCTCCATTCTGTAAGATTTAAAGTACTGTGTTTTGGGTTTGACAGATAGACAACTATCAATACTGTATTGAACTTCATAAACAGTATTTTATTGTTTTTTTTTAGTTGTATTCTGTTCAATGTTGTCAGATCATACTTTGCATGTTGTGTGTCATGAGGGGAGTTACACTAAACCAGTGTTTGCTGGAGTGCTCTCTCTGATCTTTATACTGTATACACACGTGCATTGGATGCCTTTCAAAGTTGACAGAAAATCAGTGATACCCCATGCATGCAATTTAAAACAACACTATATCAATGCGTTAATAAAGGTGTCCAACCGTATAGTATACTGGTAACTCACATGCTTCAATTTACAGTTTGTGACAAACACCACCATATAGCTAGCTAGGTAGTATGTGCTATAGAAATCTGTTGGAGTAAATGAATCTCTACTGGCTGTAATTAGTTTGGACACCTTGACCAATGGTACTGTATAACAGCAGAACAGCAATCACACGCAAGAATTGTAAGCATGGTTTCTTTTGCGACTGTTGGAGGATTTATGAACAGTTTTTAAAAAATTCTTTTTGTGTGCAAATTGATATATTTTGCGTGTGACTATTGTGACGCTGTAGAGCTATCTATGGACTAATGTAGATGAGTGTTAGCCTTCTTCCCAGGCTCGCCAGTGCCCAGTGTTTTTTTGCACTTTGGAAAAACATGGCTCGCGTTTTTCCAAAGTGCAAAATGCACTGACCAGTGGAGCCTGGGAACGAGGCTAGCTGAGTGCGTGGGTGTGCCTTTTGTAACTGTTAACCGTTGCAAGCCCAGGCAGTCCATACCTGACGATCGATTTTACATTTATTTTGAAGATCATGTTTTTGGTTTTTGTAAATTATTAAGTTATACACGTGCATACTAAAGCTGATATAAAATCAATACTGTATATACAACAGTCCCCAAAAAGTATGCCGTTTATATAAAGCTCATCATTGAGAAGGTCCACTGGTATTAATCAATTACGGAAAGGAGCTAGAATCGAGATCTAGTGATTCCCTCATTTCCCTGCTCTTCCTTTAGGTAGTAGATACAAGTTGCTAGAAATATTCTTTGTCAAGTGATAGCAGTAAATTAATTATGCGTTTTGAACCATACTACTTCGCCGGTGACTGAAATTTTAAGCTATAGCTAGCTAGAGACTGTGCCGCAGCTGCATATATGTATTAAATCCTGATACTGAAAACTAAAGTCGGACTGCAGTAACTGTTGAAAGCGCATGGCGTCACTGCGGCTGGAGGCGCGCGCTATAGGCGGGCAAAGTTAATTTCCGGCCGCATGTCGACGCAGCACTCTGTACCATAGCTAGATCTATAGTCGCGTACCCAGACCAACTCTTACGAAACTGAGCAATGGCATCCACAGATCTAGACGACCAGCTAATTACAGAGCAAACCAGTGAAGAGGCGGCTCCAGCTGCGAGCGACGAGCCCGCCGCCGAGCAGACCTCCGGCTCGCCCTCTGACATGATCGAGTGGTTCAACAGTACCATCCAGCAGTACGATGCCACCTTCATCGTCTACTACCGCGGTCTTTGGTGACCCTACTGCAAGGTAGGTTTGGTACATAATTCGAAAACAAATATGCTATCAAGCACCGGCGGCGCTGCTGAAGCATAAAAAAGTGGGGCAGGTGGGGCTGAAGAGTATG
Organism: Phakellia ventilabrum; assembly: GCA_963921505.1. Classification (NCBI taxonomy): domain Eukaryota; kingdom Metazoa; phylum Porifera; class Demospongiae; order Axinellida; family Axinellidae; genus Phakellia; species Phakellia ventilabrum. The sequence continues at coordinate 4,365,056 of OY997402.1, read as the reverse complement.
TAGTGCTGCAGAATTATGGAGACTGCCCACACTTTGCATTCGCTTGATGTTAGGTGTGGGGGTCTGCAAAACCTTGGTCAAAATCGAGGGAGGAGTGGCCTTGGAAACGAGTTAGGAGTAATTTTCCGGAGTTATAGGCTGGGACTGAGTCGAGGCTAGTGTATATTATGTCTGCATTGGCACGATGACACTATACTTTTTCTGCATGTCTGCATGTGGTGGTATATTGATCGAATTTTAATTTGCTGATACAGAAACCTTTATAGTAAAGGACACGTGGCTGTGCTCCAATAAATGGAACCCTACACTGTATCAATGTGTTAACAAAGGTGTCCAACCCTACTGTAGTATATACCAATACTTCAATTTACAGTATTTTATGACGTAATGCTACTCTCAACACGCACATAGCTAGGTAGTAATAAGCTCACTCCCTCTCTCTCTCTCTCTCTCTCTCACACACACACACACACACACCCTCAGGGCTACCTCAAGGAGTTCAACCAACTCTTTGAGGAGCTCAAGGGGAAGAACGTGGGTTTGTTTGCCGTGTGTGCCCAGCCCCAGGAGCTAGTGGACCAAGCCATGAAGGACTGGGGGCTGCACTACCAGGTATGGCGTGAAAAGATATAATCATGATCTCTCCTTTTGAGTGATGTATTCCCTTGCAGAACAGGAATGGGGCAGAGTCGGTATGCAATTTTTAATTAGTAGTTGCAAACTTCTCTCTCGCAAAAAACAAAAAACAAACAAAAAAAACAACAACTAATTTCTAAGTGGTTTCTAATCTGCTGACTGTACGTATCCTGAAGAATGCAGATGTACACATCTGATTACATAATGCCACTCTCAGTCTAAAGCTCTTGCTTCTAACATGTGTGAGCACCAAATGAGTCTGGAACTTTGCTCAGTGTTGTTCTGCCTGTTGAACTATTAAATTTTTTGAAATACTGCTGAGTGTATACACTACTCATGATTAAGTTGGATTAACTTGTAATTGGATTCCAAACTGCTGAGTGTATCCTGCTGATCAGATGTACAGATCTGATTACATACTGCACTCTCAACTTAGCCCATGGGGTGTTACTCTCAAGTGAAACTTGCTCTCAGTTTCACCAAAATATCAGAATGCGAAATACTCAGAGCAATGAGAAATTGCAATTACTTAATTTCAAACGTTTTGCTGTACGCAGCTCACCGTCGAAATGTAATGTCATTTAATTAAGCAGCTAGGGGCGGAGTCGGTATGTAATTATTCCTTAGTAGTTGCTAACGTAGTCATGTGAGGATCATGTTACACTGAGTCTCTCGGGTCATGTGAGGGATATTTTGATTAAACTGACTTGCTCTGTCTTTCCTAGTGCTTCTCTGACCCCACCCACATTCTGCGGAACTACCTGGACGAACAAGGCCTTGTCGCCATTCACATCTCTGGGGGAGAGAACGCGACTGATTCTGCCTTCTATCGGGCCCACCCCCAAATCAAGCATTACAAACACGGAGTAACCCAACCAGGTATATATGCAATAAAGTGTGTGTGTGTAGGTGCTACAAAAGCCATAATTTATGTTGTTATTTTAAGAGTCAGTATGGTTGATTGGCCGGCTAGCTGGCCTGCCTGTCTGTCTGTCTGTCTGTCAGCTGGGAATAACATGATATATGCTTACTCTGCTAACAGGTGTCCTCTGTGTGAAGCCCGATCGCACAGCGCTGTATGCATGGGCCATCGACCCCGGTCTCGTGAGTATTACACAATGGATGTTCTAGTGATAATCATAGCCTTGTCTCCCGGTCCATGTTTTCGCCAAGGGCAAAATTTGGTCAATTTCATCAGTCATTTCAAGTGGCGAAAATTTAACTGGCAAAACTTTTATTTGTTAAACATTTTAGTATGAATGACGGTTTCTTTAATTGATAAGTTGCCAACAACTGCAGCATATTTCACAACTGCCACAGCACATCTGTTGGCAGCGTTGCTTGGCAGTTCCTGTTGGAAGTCTAGCACGACCCTCGTGTGCATGAGAGTCTAGCTACACGAGACTTCACCAATATAGTGACTTTCCGAATATCACCACATAGTGTCACCAAAACAGCATTCCCTCTCCATTTCTCCAAGCTTGCAGCTGCTCAACTTGCATGCTCAATAATGTGGTGTCAAAAGTGCTAATTAAGAATGCTCTGAAATTTAATTTCGCCCGATCTGTAGGCACCACAATACTATAGTACTGGCTTTGATGAAAATTTTATCTAGAGAAACTTCCCATTAATATGGTGCTTGTGGGCATTTAAAGTCCTGTATTCCTACATGTAGAGCTTCCTGGAGATTCACTACATATTATGTTGTTGCTATAATAACATAATTGGTAAGGAAAAACATAGTTATTGAGCCAGCTGCCAACACTTATGTGGAACATCACATCTACAGACATACGTTGCTCACTCTGGTAATATTACTACAGAAAGGCTGCTAGCTAAGAGCTTTACTATGACTTGTATGCTAAAGGATGAAGTTCACCTTCAGAAAACAGCACTTCCTTGAATGTGTAAGCTAATAAGCCCTGAACCAGCAGCATTTGTGAGTGCACAGCTGAAAATGGCTAATCTACTAAGGCGCATATCTCAAAAATGCTGGTGAAGTAGTGTTCAGCATTATCACCTTATTGCATAATCAGTATTTCACACAGGATTTTTTGCTGGGGAAAGGGCGAATTTTGGTAATAATAAATGCTAAGTATGTCCACCTATCCCAACATCTGTGTCTAAAACCACAAAACATTAGGTGTTAGGCAAGTATGACATCATCAATTTTCAGATTTTCAGGGGGGGGGGGGGTTCCAGTGTCCCCTAACCCAAACCCCCCGCCCCCCCCCCCCCCCTTGTGTGAAACCCTGATGTGATGATCTTTACTGTTCTTGCTCATGCCACAGATGAACCTCGGTGGTGCCACTGACCGACCAGTGCCATCGGACATCTGGGCTATTGTGCAAGCAAAAATGTCAGATCCCGAGAATGCTGATAAAGTACCGACAAGGGTTCGTTCTCGTGGGGTCTTTTCGACATGCTCCCTTCTGTAAGATTTGAAGCAATGACATTGTGTTTTGGGTTTCACAGATAGACAACTATCAATGCTGTATTGAATTTCATAAATAGCTATAGAAGATATTGTGTTGTTTTTTTTGGTTGCATTCTGTTCAATGCTGTCAGATCATACTCTGCATGTTGTGTGTCATGAGGGGAGTTACACTAAACCAGTGTTTGCTGGAGTGCTCTCTCTGATCTTTATACTGTATACACATGTGCATTGGATGACTTTCAAAGTTGACAGAAAAGCAATGGTGCCCCATGCATGCAATTCACTTATTATGATAAAAGTTGCAGAATGGTGACTTATTTTCATTCACTTGATGTTCAGTGGAGGGGGGGGTCTGCATAGCCTTGGTCCCAAGCTCACTCTAAAAAACAAGGGAGGAGTGACTTCAGAAATGTCTATCCTCCAGTCCCTCGTATTTTTAGAGGAGTTAGTCTGGGACTGAGGCTGGTGTCCATGCACTAGTCCGCATGCATGGGCATGATGACACTGTACTTGCACATAAATGTTTATAAAGGAAACCGGTTCACAAATCCTCCACCCTCCCAAAAATCAACACACACACACGTTTTGTTTGTGATCACAAAAGAAATCATTACGAGTGGTCGATTGGCCAACATCCCTAAACATTTCCTTCTGAGAAAAAGGAAAGTTGATAGAACTGAGACCTAGTGACCCCCCCACCCTTCCTATAGGCAACACATATAAGTTGTTAGAGACATAAAATGTTCATATCAAGAGTTGAAGATTGCGTGTGAGCTGTTAAAAGAGTATACTTATCTTCTGCTAACAATATTATCTCGAGTTCTTGTGCCCAACAAGGTCATCCTTAAGCAATGACAGGAATAGCCAGCAGCAAGTCTCCAACTGGACAGGCTCTGCTCCTGATTCTAAGCTTGACTCTAGCTCTGGGTCCACTGGGTGGGCTTTCCCAGGTGAGATAATTATAAGTGACTCTATTCAGTTTTATACCTGCAGACTCAGCAATACTTTATACTTTGAATGTCTGACCATTGTGAATGGTTTGAATTGTTATCATAATGCATGGTGGAATAATTAAGGCAATTGATCATGCATTAGGTTTGGGTGAAGTGATAATATACACTCTTTGAAGTATGATCTATTGGGACTATAGGCTATCTAGAGTGCATACAGCCAACTCTGTATATTTATACCTGTGATCGTTAATGATACTAATTCTGTAACATTCCCATACTAATAATGTGGGCATATACCAATATGTGTTTACCATGATGTATAACACTCGTCCATTTCTTATACTCCGGTGCTGGTGTGATGGGATCAGGACCTGCAGTATCAAATACTTGTAAGTGATGGCAACGAATACCATTTTGTGTACTTGGATACATCGCAACAGAGACTCCTCTATGGGCCTATACTTTCTGATATACAATCAGCTGACTACAATCTAGCAGGTATGATTTTCGTGGTAAAATAAACAAGAAAATATCCAGAATGTAGTATTGTACTAAGTGAGCATGTATACGTAATTCAGCAAAGCACTCATAGCCTGCATGTTTTTGGTGGATGCATGGAAGTATCGTGCTAAGAATGGTAGCCAAACAGCAGGCTTGGAAGTTAGCCTCGTACCCAGGCCACACCCCCAGCTTGGAAGTGTTCGCTGGAGCTGACAATATGTCTGATGGTATACCAATATTGCAAATAACAATAACCGCCCGTCTACATGATTCTGTGGCCTTGAAGGGGACAGAAAACAAGCATATGTTGAGTTATGGCCCTTTATTATATCTGAGTGCATTACTTCATTATACTCCCTCGATCCTTCCCTTGTGTCTCCTTTAGCCGTCTTCACATTTGACAGATCGACTGATGGTGTTTCTTTTGTGATCAGGAACTTTGTGACCCCAGCGGCAGAACCCTACTTTCAACAAATTTCTCCCTCTGAATATGACATCACAATGCTGGTAAGTTCTATAGTATAGAGCTCATTCCCAGTCTCCATTCCCGGAATGGAGACTGGGAATGAGCTCTATACTAGCTTTTTTCAGCAGCACCTTTTTCAGCTTCAGCCGCCTGTAGTGGTAAAAAAAACAACCAGCAACAACTGCATGTGGAAAAAGCTGGGAGTGGAGACTGGGAATTAGGCTACTCTATAGTATTCCAAAGTAATTTTTTTTATATGCCCATGCGTAACATTGTGTCATGTATTATGAAATTCCAGTGTTATAGCTACTAGTAACCGTCACAGGCTCTACATATAAAGTACACTTATGTACATTTCCCTGACTTCTCTCCGCAATGCTAAAATCAGCGTTTGGTTACCTTGGCAATGATGAAGAGTTTGTTTTCCTGTATTGCTGCAGCCTTACCTAAAAAATAGTCCCCTCTATCTGGATCAGCGTGACGCCAGCACTTATGCCATGTATATTCTGGATCCACAAGACAGCAAGAATAGGATCTATCTCCGCCCAACACCAACTTCTCAGAACACTCGAACAAGACAGATTTTGGGCTATGTGACGACACCAAGAGATTTTGATTCTGAAATGAATTATGTATTTCTGTTACTTCCTGTTACTGGTCTGGACTGTTCTTCAAAGTCCTAAGTTCAAACTTCAAGTGCCAAAGTTTGTACAGACACTGTATTAATTAGGTTTGCTGTATCAGTAGAATTCGCATGTCGAGACATTTCTGTTCAGCTAGCAGTTGATATGCTACTATGTACACTGTATATTGTCCTTTGCTCCACCCACATAGGAAACACAAATAAGTTTTAATTGTGTGGGCAGCAGCAGTAAAGAGTTTGTAATAACCTACACTCTGCTATATAGCATCAATTACAGCTACCAATGAAACCCAGTGTACATGTTATCATGCATGACTACATGTATAATTGCCAAAGTAACAAATGTAAATAGCTAGCTAATCCAGTAGTCGCTGTAGTACAGAGATCAGCGCACGTCTGAGAATAGGAGAGTAATGAAGACGTCAGTGCTCATAATATTATATAAGTCTATAGCTACTACATAAATTAAAATCAGCTCGCTATAGACTAGGCTACAGCCATAGCAGCGTTAGATCATAGTTGTCAGCGTTATATTAGTCCTATTGACTATGACCATGCATGTAGTACTCATACCAGAGTCAAAGAGATGATTGCCACCTGTAGCTAGGGTAGTATGAGCATAGATAATATGGTATGAGTCTATGTTTAGTTGCCAAACCACGTTACCCTCTACCTGAACACACATGGTCACAGCCCGGAGCTAACTGCTCCACCCACTATACATATGTTAGCATATTTATTAAGTTTGAAAATATTAGTCCTATTGACTATGACCATGCATGTAGTACTCATACCAGAGTCAAAGAGATGATTGCCACCTGTAGCTAGGGTAGTATGAGCATAGATAATATGGTATGAGTCTATGTTTTGTAAGGTCCGCTGGCATGTGCGAGCTAGCCCCACCCCTGCGGGGGGTGGGGCTAGCTCGGTGTATATTCTATACATGTGAACTGTGACAACAGTAGTACAGGCTGTGCTGGCCATGGTGGACAGTGGATTCATCATCCAGTCACCCAAAGCACTGAAAGCCCATGAAACAGCTACAAACCACAATCGGCAAAGGCCTGCATGGTGTCAACGCTGGAAGTCCGGAGATCTAGAGTGTAGTCATTCAGCCCAAAATTAAAAACCATCCAAAAAACCATCCAAAATTATCCCGCCTGTGCTGGCCGTATGTGACTAGTCTCGGTACCAGACTGTCTGCATGGGATCCGGCAACGACTCATGCCAACACCATCAGTGGTACGCATGCGCGATTTTCACACTTATAGCTAAGTTGCACTTCTATGCTTCTATATACAGCGAACCTGGCACGGCTTTCAGATACAAGGTTTACTTCTGTCTGAGCTCCTTTTCAAGTACCCAATGAGTTCTACACGAGTGCAGGAAATTGAGGTAGGAGTACTCTCACTTTTTAAGTGTTCCTTAATTAAGTAGCTAGTGACAGCAGTAAGTGTCTGGTTAAATTCTAGTATATACGTACGTTACTCTGGAAGTGTTTAATAGTGTAAAGGAGTTGAGCCTCTCAGGTTTATGAGAGATAGCTACATACTATAGCTGGTACAAGTAGATATAATCCGATTACTTAAATTCCGTGTCTGGTTAAATTCTAGTACATACGTACGTTACTCTGGAAGTGTTTAATAGTATAAAGGATTTGAGCCTCTCAGGTTTATGAGAGATAGCTACATACTTTAGCTGGTATAATTATGTAGAAATTGTTTATTATAATCTTGTTTCCCTTCTAAATAACCCGGCTTGGAATTTAAGTAATCGGATTATATCTACTTGTACCATAATTTTGTTTGTGCAGATTCTGGTGGAGCCGGTAGTAGATGGAGAGAGTGAGGGCTCCCTAGCATTCACTTCCACTGCCTACACTGCTAAAGATGCCATTGAAGAATTCCTACAAGATCAGGAAATTGCTGAAGAGCTACAGGTTGATCTCAAGGCAATGACGTGTAACAGAATTGAGCGATATCGATTTAATGAGAAACACAACATGTTCATTCGAATTAAAGGTTCCACTGCTCTTGGAGACAACGAGCGCCTAAGAGTAATCCTCAAACGGGGTAAGCTACAGTCTCCTAGCTCTGGAATTGTGGCATCATAATGTAGCTACATACTTCTTTAGTGCTGCCACAGTCAATGTATTATAATCGCAAGTTCTGCCAATCTTAGAGCATCATGTTAACTGTTGGCAGTTAAGATATTTTCATACAACCTCACAGCGTTGTAATTAAAATTTTCAGGCCTCTCATCATAGAATATAGAATAGGGCTTACGTATAGGCTAAAATTTACAGTGTTGAATGCTGGTTTATATGTATGCTTAGAGTATAGTGTTAGTACTTTCTTGCATTTTATTGGTCAATTACAGGTCTCTAAATCTCATAGAGACCTGCTAGAGAAAAGCGGGTCTCTATATATAGAGACCTACAACTTTTACAAGTCTGTACTCTCAGGGTATTCCTGAAGGTATTTACTATTTGTAGAAGTTGTTTACTATAGGCCTGGAGGCTGCATGCAAAACTGTTGCTAGGGCTACACTCTAAATAACTTAGATACCTCAACCAATGGGATCTACGGGCTTTAGAAACCCTCGGGCCCTTAGTGAAGCGCCCTCGCTTCGCTCGGGCACTATAGCCTCGGGCCCTTGGATTTCTAAAGTCCGTAGATCCCTTGGTCTCGGTATCTAACTTATATCTAAATAGCATGATGACCCATGTAAGATAGTATGTATGGTAGCTTAATTACCAAGCGCCTTAGTGCGAGGCAAGTAGCTGTGAATCTCAGCTATATATATTTATTGTTTATATATAAATTATTTGTACCATCGTGTGTGCATGGGTATTTGAAAGGCACTGTCGCAGTAGACAAATCCCAATCAATGATCAAACGATGTGTGTGTGAGTTTCAAGTAGCACAGCCTGTCTTTCCACTCTCCACTAGCAGCCCATGGCTGATTCTCAATAATAATATATTTTTAACACAGGGCTAATAATATACCCAGTACATAATATTCTCACGGATTGTATAATTATAGTAATTGCTTTTTGCATAAGGCACTCATGCACATGCATACTTGAAACACATAAGCTGCACATGCTCTACAAAAACTAAACTGCTTATTTTTTATATCCGTAGCCACTGCACCTGCTCCTGGACCAGCAACAGTCCGTCAAGAGGAAAGACCAGGTATGTTAATTAATGAGTGTGTCAGAAGGCTCATTAGTCTGTAGCTATACAATAACTTCATTTCATAAGTATAATATGCATGAGCATTTTTCTCCTATATCTCATTATTAAACACTCCTTTCCAGCTTTAGTCAACTGCTCCATGTGGTGGTACACCATGCAAGCAAAACATGACACATTAGCATTAATCTTAGACTCAATGTGATGTGGTGCAGTTCAAATTACAATCCCGTGCCCTAGTTGCATGTAGCCGCACAACTTGATCTAAGTTAAGCTGTGAATGACTAACATATAATTTACGCAGGGCAACCAGAAGGACTTGACAGAACAACGCCAGCAACACTAGTATCATCGACACAGAGAGTGCATTTGACTAAAACAGCTTTATTGAAAGCGTGCAAACAAACTAATTCACAGCTGGCTCAGCAGGCCGTCATACTGTGGAACCGGTTTAACAAAGAAATCAGGAATGTGGTCAAGACCACAAAGGTTGGCGTAATTACCTGTATCACATGATAGAATGTTTTTGTTTTTTCATTTTGAGTGAACCACACTCCCAGGTGATAAGTGAGCAGATAAATAGGCAAATAGAAAAACAGAGATATATGTTCCACCATCACATTATAATACATGTACATACAGACAGGGGGCTAAACAATGTTCACGGAGGTTGCTCAGGCTTGCCAAAGATTTATTGTTATAATTCTATCAAATTGTTCACATCAATCATTGTATCCACACTGTCAATGCTTTAATTTCGCAGTGGAAAGGGTCAACCGGTTTTCAGCGGTGCAGTGGAACAACAATTCAAGAAGCTCATGACAACGAGTTGACCCGTCAGCGTCTGGTCAATAGTGAACCTCTGGTATCATTGTACAGGAAAGTGAAGATCCCAGGATTGGGGGTGATCGTACTGGACCGGCACAAAGCTACGGACCAAATTAAATTTGTCCTGTCTCAGATGAAGAAGAATGACCGGCTGGAGGCTATGAAATTGGAGGAACAGGTACGTATAACCAAACATAAAAAAGACTCCCGAGTGTCAAAGCTTATATAGCTATTCTAATGTCACGGTACCTCCATGATATAGCTATACAAGATCAGGGCTTAATTGTTTTTTCCTAGTCTGCAAATTTCTAGTAGCTTCTGTTATGCTAGTAGACGTCAACATGTGTGGACGTATATAAATTTAAAGCACACTTTTTAGGACCAGCAGGCCATACACATTCGAATTAATACTTGCATGCCCTATAGGACATAACCAAAACTGCCAGCAGTAGAAATCAGCCACTTGTCCATCAGAATAAACTAACATGTCAGGCTCATACCCTTCTCCCCCTCAGGCAGGTCCTTCCACCATCCCAGAAGGATCAGGTATTGTGCAGCAGAGAAAACGCTCTGGCAGTCGGCGTTCTGTTGGTTCCACTGACGCTGCACCTGTACAGCAGAGAGAACGCTCTGGCTGTCGACGTTCTGTTGGCTCCACTGATGCTGCACCTGTACAGCAGAGAGAACGCTCTGGCAGTCGATGTTCTGTTGGCTTCACTGACGCTGCACCCGTACAGCAGAGAGAACGCTCTGGCAGTTGGCGTTCTGTTGGCTCCATCGACACTGCACCTGTACAGCAGAGAGAACGTTCTGGCAGTCGGCGTTCTGTTGGCTCCATCGACACTGCACCTGTACAGCAGAGAGAACGCTCTGGCAGTCGGCGTTCTGTTGGCTCCATCGACGCTGCACCTGTACAGCAGAGAGAACGCTCTGGCAGTTGGTGTTCTGTTGGCTCCATCGACGCTGCACCTGTACAGCAGAGAGAACGCTCTGGCAGTCGGCATTCCATTGGCTCCACTGACGCTGCACCTGTACAGCAGAGAGAATGCTCTGGCAGTCGGCATTCCATTGGCTCCACTGACGCTGCACCTGTACAGCAGAGAGAGCAGCTTTCCTTCAGCTCTGACAGTCAGCTTTCCGAAGATGATAGCCCAATTCAGCTACAGCCAACTGCCAATGAAGAGGAGGTATGTACTAGAGCGTGTTTAGTTTCCAGCCATGGATAAGTATGACCTTCAAGTACATAGTTGAAGGTCTAGAGCCTCATTACTATTGCTGTGGGAACTATGGCACCGGTGAACCTAGAATGATAAATTTCTTAATATGTATTGTTTTTTGAATATATATTCTGGTGTCAGATGTAACATTTATGTATTTTCGAAATTTTGACCTATAGGATGATGTCTATACCAGTGGAAAAGAGGTAAGTTAAACAGTAATGCAGTACCACTACCATTCCGATAGCGGTAATGGTGTGTTAAGAGTTTTTGGTTTAGTCAAAGAATCCAGGTTAGGATTGGGTCGAGCAATGAGGAGGTGTGTATTAATGTCATGAAGTTACAATCGAAGGGACAGCTAGTGAACCTTTGACTACTATACTGTCAAACACTATTATAGAAACTTTTCCCTGTAGGATGGTGATATTAGAAGAACTGGAGAGGAGGTATGCAGTATAATCTTACTTGCAGTATTAATGAAATGCTTTGTTAAAGCTTTTTGCATTTGAAAAACAAAACAAACAACAGACTCTCTTGGCCTTATAGAATTATAATGATGATTCTGGCCGTGGTAACAGACCACGATCATGTGACAGTGACGAGGAGGTGTGTGAACTAATGTGTGTCATTGTATGTATGTATGTAGATACTCTTGCAAAAATAAATATAATTTATTAACAGGTATGCATGGCTTTGTACGCAAGCTAGATGGATTTTATGTGACAATGTATGTATATTCTGGAAGACTGTATACCTTATAAATTTTTCCCTATAGGATAGTGATATTAGCAGTACTGGAGGGGAAGTATCCATTACAATTTTACTCACACTGTTAATGATGATGCTATAATTATTAGATGTTTTTTAAACAAATAATCAGACTTTCTTGGCCTTGCAGGACTTGGAAAATGATGATACTGGCCATGGCAAAAGACCACATTCATGTGGCAGTGACGAGGATAGTGATATCAGCAATACTAGAGAGGAGGTATGCATTATAATTTTACTCACGCAATTAATGGCAATGCTATGTTAAAACTTTCTTGCATTTCCAAGCAAACAGACTTTCTTGGCCTTGCAGGACTTAGATAATGATGATACTGGCTATTGCAAAAGGCCACATTCATGTGGCAGTGACGAGGATAGTGATATCAGCAATACTAGAGAGGAGGTATGCATTATAGTCTTACCCACGCAATTAATGGAAATGCTATGTTAAAACTTTTTTGCATTTGAAAAACCAAGCAAACCGACAATCTTGCCATGCAGGACTTAGATAATGATGATACTGGCCATTGCAAAAGGCCACATTCATGTGGCAGTGACGAGGAGGTATGTACTGGGTATCATTCTATATTACATGTACGTATATGCATTTTTAATTTTATGTATCATGCATCTTAGATTTATTTACTGTTTTGCCCAGCCTAATTGTGATATTTTTGCACTCTAGGACCACAGTGCAGCAAAGAGAAGCAGACACGGTTCAACTGTAAGTTACGTACCGTTGCTTCCATACCTTGGATCCATGCATTCGTTTTGCCTGTATCCTTAAATGGGTTTTTAAAGATTATAGGGAGGGAATTCATTGCAATATAAAGCATTAAATGCCTTGCTTTTTTAATCATATGTTTGCATATTACAGCTATATAGGTATATTCTTCCTGTGCTTAATACTATGGGAATACAGCATAACTATGTTCCATTCTTTCCTGTGTACTGTGGTGTGATAGGATCAGGAAGTGCCCATGCAGAGTCGATTACTTGTGACTGTTGACAATGGATCAGACCAGTTTGTGTACCTGGATACAGCACAACAAAGTCTCCTGTACAACCCTATGATTCCAGCTCACCACAACCTAGCAAGTATGATGATTAGCATGTGTTTATTGTTTCCTCTTATTAGCTGTATATGAAAATCAAAGGAAGTAATTAATGTGTTTGCAACTGTTGCAAAAGGCACATTAAGGTCATGTAAATTGTTGAAAGTATGACCTTTGGTCATTACATCAAAATCGAAGGTCTGGTGAAAGAAATTTATGGAAGTGATTTCAAATGCAAAATTTCACAGCGTTAACATGCCATTTGGAACAATAACTTGTATACATTTTGTCTATTGAATTTACATCTCTAAGCAATTAGGAAACGTTTGTAGGGATATTGGTATTAATACACATGGGATACATTACTGTATATTATATCAATGTCGGACTAATATATGAATTATTTATCCTTCACTTGGTCCGCATGGAAGATATGAGTTTTCCGGTCCCCAAATCCATGTAATAACAATCTCAAAGCCAGCCCAGATGCCTATCTCCTTTACAAATTGCTCTTAATTTATATTCAGCTGACATGCTCCTCAACAATACTAACTCATTTGTATATGCTACTGTACGGGACGCATCCAGGGCTCATATGATTAATTCCCTGAGGAATAAAAAAGGACCATTTCACTTGTCAAAATTAGAACTAGTTAGCAGTACACATACTATGTTACTCACATTCCTTTCTGTCTCCTTCAGCCATCTTCACACTTGAGACGTACATTGAAATGACAGCTCCTGCTCATGTGATTGATGGTGTTCCTTACATACTCAGGAGCTCTGTGGCCCCAGCAGCAGTGCCCACGTTTCAACAACATTCCCCCTCTGAACATGGCATCAAAATGCTGGTAAGCTTAGTCTCGTGCCCAAACTGTGGCTGCCCCACATGCAACTGTCTGGAAAATCAAGTCCAAAGTAACATTGTGCCATGAGATATAGGAATTGCAAGAGCAAACTAGCCCAACTGTACACATAATATATTATAATACATTTCCCTGACCTCTCTTGCATTCTAAACTCAGTGTTTTGTTTACATTGGCAATGACAATCAGTATATATTTTGTATTGCTGCAGCTTGAAGTGGAAAACACTCCCCTCTATCTGGTTGAGCGTTCCAGCAGTAATGACAGTAACAGTGAGTATGCAATTTTCACTCCGGATCCGGATCTCCGTCCAACACCAAGTTTCTCCGGGACTCGAAGAAGAAAGATTTTAGGCTACGTGACAACGCCGAACGATTTTGATTCTGATGTGAACTATGTTTTTCAAATACTTCCTGTTGCTGATCTGGACCAAGAATGTCGTTCAATGTCCTAAAGACTGTATGTAGTGTGTTTAGTATATAGTCCTGGAGGATATATAGCTAGTGCATTCTGTCACTTGATACTTTAGAAGTGGATAGTGCTATATAAGTATGACTGAAGCTGTCTGTATGACAATAGATGTGGATGTTTGAATTTCTCTCAAAAAATGTTGTTATAATAATTGGAGGGTTGAATCATTAAAGTATCCCATGGTATGCTGGATAGCTAATTTGGGCTGTGCACTCACAAAACAGCTAAGTTATGTGATCACTGTGTGGGTACCACGCAAATGACCTGTGCGAATGACTAGTGATTGTTATGTATATACAGAATAGACCACTCTGTGTGCTGTCTTTATTGTACACTAATTAGTTAAATTTTGTTGGATTTGCTTGATTCCCCACCCTGAATCTTACCTCTGCTGAGAGCTTGAACCATGTCTCAAATTTGAATGCAGTAACTTATTCCATCTCTGAGATGTGTCGCTGAAATTTGCTCGGTTTCCATAGAGAATGTGGGCAACTCCTGCCCCCCTCCCCCTCCTCATAGAGGTACCCTAGACTACTTTCTGCTGCATATAGTACTTTTGTTGATCCACTGGGCAACTTAATAAATTACACACATGTTTACAATTGGTATACAGAATTAGCAAGCTGAAATAACACGCTAGGTTTGAATGGTGTATGTGGGACAAATTACTGTGGCAAGTAGTTACATTTCTGTATAAGCTTAGAAATTGCTACACTAATCATCGGTACCACTTTCTTCATTCTTTTCTTGGTCACTTGTATTGTCGGTGTGTGCGGTTGGTGGACGGTATGTGTTTGCTTGATACATTCTCTTAGTAAGTTCGTCAAAATCATCTGAAGGTTCTTCACTGTCGACGAGTCGCAGAGATTTAGATTTACAGCATGGCTTCTTTCTGAGGTAGTGTTTTATCTTCCTTTTGTACGACATCCAAAAACGACGTGCAAGAAAGCAGACCATATACACTATTGGAATGTAGATTAACAAATATTGAAAGGCAAAATAATACCAGTGCATGGCTGGTTCTGAGGACTCTTCGACACGATAACTAATATAGAGGGTAAAAACGTTCAAAAAAGCAAGAATCGTAAAGATGGCCGTGTCCAAATTGTTATAAAATTCTTCCGAGTATGGTCGTACTACAGCAAACAAGAGAACGGCTGCAGAGAAGAGGAACTGCTTTATCAAAAACTGTAGAATCCAGTCCGGAGCTGAAGTGTAGTAAACTAGGACAAGAAGAATCCGAAATATGAAGTACAAGCCGGCAAAGTAGCGACAGTCACGAGTTCCATTGGTGCCGTCTTTGTAGCAGCCTTGGAATGTGTCCAGGAAGTGATTAAATCTTGTTTTGACTCCGTGTAGGCACCTAGGCCTACAATGACACTTGCCTGACTTAGCACACTTCTTTAGTGCTTTGAGAGGGTACACAAGCAATAAGAGTGGTGGAATTATTACAAAGAATACGGACAGTACCAACGATGTAATAAAGTATGGTAAATGTTGTTCGCTGAGGTACTTAATATTTCCATTATAATATAACACCCTGTCTATTTGCTCACCAGAGATGTCAATGAGTGGAGTAGGAGCTAGAAAGTAGAAGGATAGAATAGTGAATTTTGTATACGAAAGGATAATGAAAGTCGCGAAACCATCTATGACTGAGCGTTGAATACTCCACCTCCTTTGGAGATATGCAAAGCATGTATGAAAGGGTTTGCAGAGAAAGAAAACCGGTTCAACACCTCGTTCGTATAGCTCAACCAGTAGATAGAATATTAGCATCAGAAACAGAGGGACCCCTGCATGGACATACTCAAATGAGATGAGCTGTAAAGTGTCAATGTTTGGTGCAAGACAGATTGGTTTGAATAGACCATGAAAGAAATCAAGATTTGCCACACCGTAGACAACCAAGTATAAGTCCCTAAACACCTCTTGCGCATTGCTAATCCTGGAAAAAGATACTGCACTGCCATCACCTAAGTCGACACTAGTCACGATCACTTGAGCAAATAATATGAATGCATTGGCAGGCCCTGAAGTAAGGTTCACGTGTAAAGCCACTACTATGATGAAGAAAACGATTAGTGGTAGTAATCGAATCAGAACATACCAGAGCCAGTTGTGACCAGAAGACAACTGCGTACACTCTGTACATTCAAATGATGGAGAGTTGAAGGCGGGTGCGAAGTTTTCGATGCAATCTGAACAGAGGACCCCAGTGCGGTTCAGCGGCTGGCAGGAGATATTGTCAAGTTCGTCTACAGTTTTGGGCAAGGCTATTAAACTGGTGAACAGTGGACCGGAGATGTAGGGGTGTTCACCGGCTACTAGTGTATCATTTTTACCATATGGCCCTAGCCAAGTTCCCGTCTTTATCCACGCCATGGCTAGCCCGGGCCCATTGCAAACGACCCTTCCACCAAAAACCAGGCTATCTTTGCCCGTACAATTGCATGCCTTCGAACTTTCATTATATACATACCCAGGAGGGCACGGGAGAATGCTAACGATAACTGTTGTGTGCAGTACTCTCGGATCAGCAGTTTCAATAGAGATGTTAGCGATCATGTTGGGAGGGCCATAAAGTGAGATTGTGTTATCGGTTATATAGTTGTTGGGAGTAGTGACACTTTGATTAAGTGACTTCACAGCAAACAGCTGTGGTTTGGAGATCTTGTTGTTTCTGTCATCACTTAGTTTGAACAAAATCTCATGACTTCCCCCTGGAAATATCGATATCCTATAGGTTGATTCAATAAATTGAGCAGGTGCTGTATGGATCTGCTTCGAGCAGTCAGAGTCCTCATAAATCCAAGAGCGGTTGTTCCAACAAAATACCTTTTCAAGTGCATGGTTACTAAAGGAATCTTGTATTAGGCAGGTCATTAGAGAGGTTGTATAAATAGAATTGCTCCTGCCTCCTGCGTTGTTATCCTTGAAGTGAAAAGTGGTGTTCCATTTATTGGGAGATAAAGTAATATCGGGGTAGCGAATGAAGCACCCGGACATAGAGGCGAATAAGTTCTCTTCACTAACAGATTCGGAGAAAATTGCACCGCCAAAATGGTCAGCTTTATTGCTCTCGAATACCAAGTGAGTTCCAGGGTGAACTTGAATGAAGGAGTAACCCAGTAGTGATATTGCACCGCCATTCCTGCCGGAGTTTTTCTTGAAAGTGGCAGAGCAGTTTTTCAGAAACTCTACAGAGCCGCTCGCAATTGCCAGAGCTGACCCATCGTTATTTTCAAAAGTGATGTCCTTCTCGATAAGAATAGTCAGAGAATTGACGAAAACTGCTCCAATTCCCACAGTACTGCCTGGTATAGTCGTTGATATGTGATTGCGCTGGAACGTACAGCTACGCAGAATTGGTCGTACAACCGAGCCGACTGTTACAAGTTGCCACAAGCTGAGGTCTACTGCTGCTCCAAACTTTGCCAGATTGCTCCACCAACTGCACTGGAGAAAGTCAATGGTGTTGGTGGAATACGTAGAGTTGGGTTCGCGAGGAGCATAGAAGGACACACCTCCTCCGGAGTATGCGAAATTGTGGTAGATTAGACAAGTATCAAAGATGATGTGATTGTGACTGGCGTACGTATCGTCGTAGTAGATATAACCAAGTCTAGCTCCGCCACCGCTGGTGTGATAATCCATGGGACACTGGTTCTTCATTAGAGATGAATTGGAGATTGTGATAGTGTTGTTTGTAGCCAAGTCGTGCAGTTCCACAAAAAGACCAGCTCCCCACATAGCTGTGTTCGCTCGAAACTGACACTGGTTGACTAATATTCTATTGTGTCGTGCGTTTCCTTTGACGAAAATAGACAAACCTCCACCTCGGCCAAATGCTATATGGCGGTCTTCTTTGGGAGTTATGTACGCCAAATCCACTAAATCCTTATCCAGACTCCCATTATTATTCACAAAATTGCACCTGTTGAAGGTATATGTTGCGTTTGATGAATACTCTATGGGGATATTTGAGCCTCCTTTGCTACACTTCAAGTCTCCAGGCTTACAGTAGCAAAACTCTAAATAGACACCACCTCCTCCGCTGCTGTATTCATCACTGTCTGACACTGAGTTGTGTGAGAAAGTGCAGTCATGGAACGTGTTCTCTCCGACGGTACTGTACAAGATTAATCCAATTCCATTAGAACGAGTGACGGTGACACCACTGAATCGAACGGCCTTACAAAAAAGGAAATATAGTCCGGCTCTAAACTGTAGGTATGAAACTGAAGAGCGATCAGTATAATTTCTGGAAGTGCTATTGTGGACCGCTCCACAGCCAAAGAAGGTCACATTTTTCACTGAAATTAGCGACGACTCAATAAAAGATAAACCAGCATCTTTTCTGCAGGTTATGCTCACTCCCTTACCAGGTGGATTAGATACATTTCCCACTATGGAAATATCATGCATCCACCGAAACATCATGACAGTGGGTTCATAGTTAAGGAAGTAGTGTCCAGGCTGAATAACAAGCTGTGTTGAGTTTTTCCGGTGGAGACCCTCTAATGCATAGTTTAAAGTACAGCATGGTACGTGATGCCCATCCCACCAGCAGATGCCATAGCCGTCTATTCCTCTGGCTTCATCGAGGTAGATCACATGACCACAGGCCTGACCAAATATGGCTGTGGCAATAGTCAGAAGTAGTGGCAGCAAAACTACATGGCTTGCCATGATTCCAGTTATGGTCATGTTATTGTACTGTGAATGCAAACAGCAGAGTGTATTACAATAGATCTATTGTAGCTATATTTCAGTATCTATGTAAACATGTGATCACGAAATGTGCATGCAAGCACGCAAATATCGTGCAGTAATATCACTGCTTATGGGTGGCCCACTATACAGCTGGGTCGATGACTCTCCGAGATCCATTCACTCACAATGAGCTTTTGAAGACATAACTAACCCTATAACATATTCTGCTATAGCCTAGAGCATACCATGGGAGGATATACACATAGATTGTGTGTGTACATCTGCACTTTAACATGACTTGAGTTAGCTATAGGTGGACATGATCTGTCGTGAGAAACATCTTTGCCAATCATGCAAGCATGAAGTGAAATAAATGTTCACTCGACGTTTCGAGTTTTTCAGTTTCTATTAAGTACAATAAGGCCACTTTAACACAAAATCTGCTTTATAGGTGAAGTCCCCATCACATGTACAGTATACATCTGCACTTGTTTTATATTGGCTAGTGTTCATCCTATTATACACCAAAAGTTGACCCAGGCCGCAAAATTTAATACACACCATCAGATCACCAGCAGTGTAATTGCCAAATGAAACCTATGGGTCAGTTGTACCAGTGAAATGGATCATGTTGTAGTGCATGGTGATGCTGAAGGCAGCAGTCAATTTATTACATATGCTGCCAGTCAAACACTGTCATTTTGAGACTGCTTTTCAACGCCATGTGGCTACTTACATAGCCAGTATTATGATTTGACTACTGATTTTTTCACTTCCAGGAGGAATAGCTATATACATTGCAAAGTTTTAAGTTAGCTACTCAGTAGCCTAGCTATGATAGATCAGTACGTTGCTCAGTAAGGGCTGCATGATTTGTGGCATTGTCATTGACGAATTTTAATTTGTAGATTCAACCCAACAACTATTTATAGTGCCCCTTAGCTTACTGACTTACCGGTCTAGCTATCTGGTCGGCTATCAGGGCTCTCTTCTGCTTACATGTTGCTGCAGCCTGTAGCTCCACCCTGGCAGGAAAAGGTGTGGCTGATTATCGAATGACGCCATAAATACGATGCACAACACAAACTATATTGTGACAGCGATCTTGTCATAGAGACAAACAGAGGCATGCATATGGTCACCTCAACTGGTGGTAACTATTAAACTCCTGACTAGCTACGGGTTGGTAGATAATGGAAATAATCAACAGTACATCCTTGTATATAAGGAGAGATTTTAAGTGTCTGTAGTCCTTGATATTAAGGAGAGATTTTAAGTGCTTCTATAAAGGAGAGATTTTAAGTGGTCCAACGTCTGAGTCTCACGTCGACGTCTGATCTCACGTCGACGTCAGTCTCTCACGTCGAAGTCAGAGTCTCTCTCACGTCGACGTCTGAGTCTCACGTCGACGTCTGTTCTGGCTTTGGTAGGAATAATTATTCTTCTCAGTCAAATGTCAACGAGCAAAATTGCAAGAAAGGTTACAACGTCTGTTCTAGCCACACTGACTCTCCTGTCGTATGCGAAGCTCCTTCACACTATAATTGCTGCGATGTCAGTTACGTATCTGGATTACCCCAATGGTTCAACTGTAGCTGTGTGGCTTTATGATGGAAAGATCAGATACCTTAGGGAAAAGCACATTCCACTATTTGTGACTGCTATTGCTTTCTTTGTATTCTTACTATTTCCCTACACCTTGCATGCATGTTCATTTTACTACACAAGGAAACTTACTTGTATTCCTATTGTTAACAGGGGTAGTCGTGGCAAGGGCACGCATGAGTCTACAAACAGCACACATGTATGCCACAGTGCTGAAGACATACTGAACACCTGCCACACTGACACTGGAATCCAGATTGAGGAGCACGATTCTCCTTTGAAGGGGATAATTGTGGACTGGCAAACTGCTCAGATCAATGGCATTCAGACAACGTTTGGAAGTGGGAGAGCAAATGAGTTGCTTCGTGGATGCCAGGTACTACTATTTGAACACATTTTACACTTTGTGCATAGTTTTATTCGGCTATTTATTGATATCAGGTTCATTTCATGAGAGCCGTTCACCGGGCAGCAGCGAACGTTTGCTTGACACAGGCAGAAAGAAAGGTGTTCTGTCAGATTGGAGCAGCAATTATGAGAGAGGAGCTAGAGTAAAGAGAATGTGAAGAAGTTGTTTATGGTTCTCAGTGGCCAGCACCCCCTGTCTGAGGTTACTGCAATGCTTCGTGTGATTGACACTGATAATGACCTCAACACGTGTGCCATCAATACCACATCATGGAAGGAGTGCACTGCATGGGCTGACTGGTGGACAGGAGATACGCACTTGAGTACGTTTTGGTTCTCAATAAAGTACATGTATAAAGACAGAGCATGATTTTTGCTCTATTATTATTGGTCATTCCTGCTTCAATGATGTAAATAGCAAATTTATAATTTGATTAGAAATAGTTGAGCCTCTAACTAAAAAGTGCAAAACAAACAACCACAAACTCAAATTCACACGCTTTGGACAAACAATTTTCATAATTTTCCTGACAGGAATGCTGACACCTGTATACACAGAAATCTGTTCAACAACTTGGGCTATCATGCCTAAGGATACAAATGGGGTCGAGTCACTCAATAAAACATCTGTCCGAAAAGATGGCAGTACAAAGACTCTAGAAGCTGTATTGACACACACCTATCAGCAGGACCCTTGAGCATATAGCTACTTGTAAGCTCTGGGCTTCCAGTAGCATTCCAGCGGCGAACCTATGAGAAGATTAAGGAAAGAAGAAGTGCACAAAATGCTGCAAGAGCAAAGAGGGCTGTACAAAATGAAGTGAACCCTGATGATATAGGCCTAAATGGTGAGTTACTATTTTATGCATAATCTGTATGTCCACATGTAATGTCTTATTTTCATTTTGACTCAGGACCCAGTAAAGTAAGCCTGCACGATCATGATCATGATGAGGCAAAACCTAAGAGGAAGCAAAAAATGTACAGGGGTAAGACTTGTAATAACAGAAACTGTCAAAGGCAGAGATCTGGTTTATATAAAATTTCATATGCTGTGCATTGGTTGCAGACCAAAAGAATATATTAATGGAGATACACAAACCATTGATACTGATGATC
The DNA here is from genome assembly GCA_963921505.1 of Phakellia ventilabrum. NCBI lineage: Eukaryota > Metazoa > Porifera > Demospongiae > Axinellida > Axinellidae > Phakellia > Phakellia ventilabrum. The sequence goes on along the minus strand of OY997402.1, from coordinate 4,343,170 downwards.
AGGACTTCCAGGAACCAGCCAGAGGTATGGTGACAGTACATCTGATGTAAATTAAACATGCACCATGCATGGCCATGGCATGCTCTCAAACTTCTCTATACACATGATAAGGTGGTCAGCAACATAAAGCCTCCACTATAGCTGGCAAAAGAAGACGGCAATCTGAAAAATCCACAGGAAAATTCAGCTTACCGCACAGCAAAGGAGGTAGCTCAAACAAACAAGGTAAAACTTTATTCAACTACTCAGTAGAACTGAATGTCTATCTGACGCTTAGCTATACTGAATTTTATTTAGATTTTACAAGTGCAGTGGAGCAACCCAGGTTTGGGCAACAAGTTGAGGTGCTGTTTGATGATGGACAGTGGTATCGAGGTGTCATAATCGGAAAGAATCCGGACACAAACAAATGGCTAACCCGCTTTGAAGATGGAAGTGAAGATGAAGTTAATAATCCTGCCAGACTATCGCATAATTAAATAACTACTAATCATTATGATACCTGGTCCACCATTTCATTGCTTCTAACATTATAAACACATAAAATCACTCCTTTATATCTAACAAGCCAACTTTTTAATAATATTTCTCATACACTTAAAAGCATCCCTTATATCATGATTAGCTAGTTACTTTGTTATGTAGTATGTAAAGGAGAATTTTTGTCATGTATCACACTTAAAAGCCCTCCTTATAATGAAAGCTAAATGCTAAAGGACAAGTTTTACGTATCACACTTAAAACCACTCCTTATAATGAAAGCGAATGCTCATTTAGGGCAACACAACACACAAATTTAAACAACGTTAACAGTTTACTTTTCCCCTTACACTGGTCAATATATATAGCTAGCTATACAGCTCATGCACACTAGCTAATCCTTGTGAGTGTCTAGCCTTAATTGTTCTCAGTCTCCACTCTCAGCTTTTTTCGCATGTACATGTAGCTAGTAGCTAACCACTTTTTCTACTACTTGTGAAAAAAAAGTTGGGAGTGGTGGTTCTCAAGGGTGAGCAGTAACTTCAATTTCTGTCAACTTTGAAAGTCCTCCAATGCACGTGTGTATACAGTATAAAGATCAGAGAGAGCACTCCAGCAAACACTGGTTTAGTGTAACTCCCCTCATGACACACAACATGCAGAGTATGATCTTACAGCATTGAACAGAAAATAGCAAAAAAAAAAAAACAAAAAAAACTTGGTGCTAATTCTATTACGAAGTTACCACGTTTATTCAAAACTACAGTTTTTAGGTGTAGCTGCAGAGCGATAGCAGCTACAGTTTGCCTTGCACTTCTGCCCACACGTCCTTAGGCAGTGGCCTGTCCTTAGCTCCACCGAAGTTCATCTGAGAAAAGTTCAAAGGAAATAGTTACTGAAGCTGTAGCAGATTTATGTCCGCATATTCAGTGCCATCGAGTGCACACCATAATTATAATACATTATGTGGAACATTTAACTGTGCTGCTTGTATCTGTACGATATGGCTACTGGATGCAACTCCAGTATTGTAACAACAACAACAATAACAACAACAGCAACAACAATAACATCATTCAGACAATGGAAATAAGATTGCTAGCTACCACGTTTTACCTCAGTTGGAACGATACGCCACTTGTAAAGGACAGACCTGTCTGGCTTGATGCACAGGACTCCAGCCTGGGCCACTCCAAACTCATACTCTTTGATCTTGTGGTAGACGTTCGGCTCCTTCTTGCCGTCTGTGATGATGATGTCAATAAGACCCTCCTCGGACAAGTAGTTGCGCAGCTTGTGCGGAATGTCGGAGAAACACTGTGAAGGAGAATGCAACATCAGAACTAAGGGCTTGATGCAGCTGGCCCGAAGACTTCCATTAATTAAATACTAAGTTGCATACAACAACACCTAAAAGCCAGCTGGGAAAAGTGCTACGGTAACCTAGCAATCTTGTAGATACCTCGCAAGACTACTCATCAGCTATATTGGCAACATAAAACTAATAAGTTGGCGTAGCGTGACTGGCTTTACTTGATGTAGCATGGCCTGTAAACTTCCAACAGCGGACTGTGCTTCTATGCAGTATATAACACAGTGATGTACTTTCTGCAAGTATGGATGCATGCACAAGCAGATAAGAAAGCGTAAAACAATCTTTGTATCAGCTGGCTTGTACCCAGCTGAAAGAGAAGATGCTAAGTTTAAGAATGATAGTATGTAACAGCTCCACCAGCTAAAATTATGTACACGTGCATACATACTGCTGTAGAACCCTATAATAATGCTATGGCAGGAGAATGTATCATCCTCCTGTGAAGAGGTACCTTGAACTTGAGGTTACACTGCTTCATGACCTCATCCACTTCCCCAACTACATCTGCTGAAACACCGAACACGCCCACCTTCTTTGCATGGAGCTCCTCCCACAGTTCGTTGAACTGTTGAAGGTACTCCTATGGTCAGAAAAGATAGATTATAATAGAGTGATACTGCACACTATGAATGCCAGGGGTTCATACAGGATTTTGAGTTTGGGGGGGAATTCCAAAGTTTGGTGTCGACGCAGAGGGCGTGCTTTAGCACACCCCCACTAGAGGGGTCTGGAGGCATGCCCGCTCTGAGTTCTATTCACTGTAGAGTTTTCCTTTCACCCTTTCCTATTCAAAAATAGGAAAGGGCTAGCTAAGGAAGCTAGCGAGTAGGAACGATCCGCTTACCCTGCAGAAAGGTCACCATCTTCCGCGATAGTAGACGATGAAAGTGGCATCGTGCTCCTTGATTTCAGCGTTGAACCACGCAACCAGGTCCGCTGGAGTATCAGCCATAGCCTTGGTGTCGAATGATATTTCGTCCTCAATACTTGATTTCCGGTGACCCTGTTCAAGTTCGAGGGGTGTGTCTGTGGCGTGGTCGAGCTCGAATTACTATGTTGTGCATGTTCGGAGTCTACTCTTGCAATTGTGAGTTTACCTTGCTGCGCAATTGCAACTAAAAATCGGGCGGGAATTGGGGGAGGGGCTACATGAAACAAATTAAAGTCGCAGAGGCTTAGCTCACGATCAGCCACCCCCTTAGCCAATTGCAGTACATTATTTCGCTGAGCTCCTGCCCTAAATAATATTGAACTATAATAATACAAAATACAGTGTTCAAGGTCGACGTCCGGTGCTTGTGTACAGCTGCTCAAAATTATGCTAGCATGATCTCTTTTCCAGCCAAGCTTAAGTATTTTAATACTTAATATGAATTTATATATGGGCTTTTTATATAATATATATAAGGCATACACGTAATGAAGTAGCTACATGCTTTTCTCAACATTATGTGCACATATAATATAATATGTTAATTAAAAATATAATCTCACATATTAAATTATTCTTTTCACAATAAATATTGGGATACAGTACATAAACAGAACAGACCTGAACTGGCAGGAACACACACACACACACACACACTGCACAAGGCACCGAATTTACATTTGGGCAGCATGAAGCGAAATAGATTCTGCTGAGTCTGGACTGGCCGAGGTGTGGTCCCATCTCCGAACTTCCCTTCCAGCTCCAAAAGCATCGAGCCACATATGAGAGTTCTCCATTCCAAAGTACATGTGTTGGTAATGCTGGTACTTCTTGAAAAGGTGTCTAGCAACCCGTAAAGTGTGATCCAAATTTTGCATGCCTGCTTGGGCATTCAATAATACCGACAACCCCACAAAGTCGAGTCTCGTTTGAACGATCTGTGAGCGACTCTGTACAATAATAGCAAGGCAAATGAAGAGCGGGAATGAGGCCGTGAATGAAGCGTTAAGCGAGCTCTTTCTGGATATTAGGGGTGCCGCTTGCTCTGTTGAAATCAGATGAGATATTATCACGCTGATGTCGGAATTCGCTCTGGATCGAGAGTGTGGAGGTGTAGACGGCACAGCCGTAGCCATCTGCTCCATTCTGTCGAAGAAAACGATCGGGGACAGCCTGGATTCAAGGTAGTCATCAGGATCTACAGCCCGCAGTGGAGGTGGCTCTGTGTCCGAGGGTCGGTCAAGCTCCGTTCGGTGCTGAGAAGCCGGCAGGTCGTTTTTGAAACTAGGGGCTGAGTAGGGGTAGGAGAGAGGGAAGCTCTCCGTGGCAAAGCCAGTTCCTGGGGTCAAAGTACTGGGCCCATCTTTCTCAATGCTGCCGCTATGCTCTGAATGAGGTTCTCCGGTATTGTTGATGGTTTTTCCCGATCCCTTCGCCGTGTAGTAGCTCCCTGAACCAGATTCGTCTCGCTCCAGTACCGCAGTAGTTTGAAGCACTTTCCCTGAACTTGAAGACCAGTCGGTTGTATTTCGAGGCGCTACGCTGTTGCTAGTTGAACTCACAGAAGACAAATCTGTCACATTTTGAGACGGCATACCCGAAGTTGAACTGACTGAAGGTAAGTCAGGAGTATTTTGAGATGGCAAACCGGTAGACTTGCTACTAGCGTCGGTAGACTTGCAGCTCAGCTGAAGCGCTCCTGCTCCACTGCTCACACTACTCATGTCGGACATCTCAGTCGGGTTCTTGGGTGAACCTGTAATGTGCACACTGTTCTCGTATAATTCGCTTTCCGAGTGCGACATCGCCTTGGCTTGTATTGCCAGTGATCGAACAGATCCCACGCCCGGGGGAGATATTCTCTCGCAGTTGGGATCGGTATAGGATCGCCTGCGTATGGGTGTGGAGAATGACGACGCAGGTCTGCGATACGCTTCTGAGAAACTGGCATCGCGATTCACTTCGCCCTTAGGGGAAGGTGACCTCAGGTTTGTGGTATTGGAATGGACCGTGGCTTCCACAGTGTGGGTCGCTGCGGAACCCCGCTGTGATGAAAGCTGTGAGATCAAGGAAGGATCTCGTGAAAACTGCTGCTGTTGTGCCATCGAGACGGTTGCCGACATGGTGTGAGCGAGTGGCTCGGCCGAATAGGGACTCTGCATCTCACCGAAAACTTGCTGAATGATATCATTCGATTCGTATGTCATAAACCCCGCCCACTGAGAGGGCGATGGGTTGGGATTCGCCAGTAGGTCAGCAGTCGCATTGAAATCCTGACCCAAGCAAGCGGATGCCGACCAGACCACCTCGAGGAGGTGGAAGCTATCCATGAAGGTGAATTCTCTGCGACACTCAATCAAAACCATTCCGAAAAACAGTGCAAAAGCGTCCTCCTGGATGTTGTTCGAGAGGTAGCTATAAAGCTGGGGATCAAGAACTTCACAGATGTGCCTCAAACGCTCGATTTTGTTCAGAGTTCCCTCACACCAGAGGCTGAAGTTCATCTTGATGCGCTCGAGCATCGCCGAAAAGCAGATGTAGGCGTCGTCTTCACGCTGCATCACGTAGAGAATCGGACTGAGGAGATCCGTCATCCCCTGTGTATACGAAACTCCCTCGTGTTCTAGAGTGTAGATCAAGATGATGTTCACCAGCTTCTGGACGTTATCCTCCTCCGCTGGCTCCTCATCTCGGCTGTTGCTATTCGAGGCGTAGAACGGCTCACCTGGATCTGTCCTGAGGGCGTCTCGTTTGATGCTGTCGCGTAGTCGTCTCACCTGCGAACTCATGTTGACCTGCCATTTTCCCTTGAGGGAGTCGTAAATCCGTCGGAGTCTTGCGAGGTACAGCTCTCTCTGGTCGTGGGTGATCATGTCAGGATGGTACACGCTCACAAGATGCATCCAGATGCCTCGTCTCAGGGAGTGCTTAATTTTGATGCCGCTGTTGAAGATGGCGTAGCACAGGTTGTGGGTGTGGTCTCTGTGGAGCTTTTTCGGGAAGTATTTCGTTATGTCGATACATTTGAGCTCCTTGGGGCCTGTGTGTTTGTGTGTGTGTATGTATGTGTGTGTGCGTATTTGCGTGTGTGTGGGGGGGGGGGGGGGGTGTGTTTGTGTAAGTGTGTACATGTATGAGAGAGAGAGCATGTGTATGAATACGACTTTTGAGCCTAATCTCCAAACACCTAATTGTGTATCTTACACATAGCACCACACATAATAATTATGCACCTGATTGTTGAAGTACATACACACACATACGCTCACATGTACACACAAGTACACACACTCAATTTGTGGATTTATTGAGTAACAGTATTTCTAAGACTTTCTCTCACTACCGTATAATTGCATCAAGACAATATACTCACTGCTGCAACACTCACTACTGTTACAGTAGTGAGGGTATTGTTCTTAATGTAATTATACGGTTGTGAAAGAACTATCACTATTCAATCAATCGACACATTGAGAAGCTGGGGGAACAAGGCTGACGACATCACTTACGAGTGAGACATTTCCAGTGCTGAACTAGGACTGCCGTCCTCTTCTCTACCAGAATCTTCAGCCGGGGGCGCCGGTAGGAAGCGAGGATGTGGGTGAGAATTTGGTCACACACTAGAGGGATGATTTGCGACCCCCTGTGGGGGGCTGGGTTTCGATTGTGGGTTTGGACCCCCTCAACACACACCGCTAGTAGAAGCAAGAAGTATCCGTGGCCACTTCTGCAGGGGAGGGAGAAAAATGATGAACGCATATCTTGATGAACAGTATACCAGCTCTATACTACACATGTACATGTACATGCACGAGGTGGGGCAGGGTGTGTGGCAGGGATGTGGTAGGGGTGTGGCAGGGGTGGAGCAGGGGTGGAGCAGGGGGCTGAGCCTGGGAATGAGATTTTATCACACTGTGTTCTTACACAATGCAACAAAAGGTTCCCAGGCTCCAGGCAAGCCCTGCCGTCACTGACAGCTACATGTATGCAGCAAAGACGAGGCTGAAGATCCTCCCAGCTTTTATCGTACCATATTTTGCGATATGAAAATTGGGGATTGGAGCTGGCGTAACAACACTACACACTGTTAGTGTGGACTGAGCTCTAGCATCAGTGGGTTTAGTAGCTTGGCTACCACATAGCAGGATTTTATATAGCCTCCTTCCTAGGCCACGCAGTCGGAGAAGTCCACTCTTCTGGGAGAGTGGCCTGGGCCCGGGATGAAGCTAGGTTTCATACAGAGGGGAGAAGTGTGTGTGTGTGTGTGTGTGTGTGTGGGGAGGGGCTGGGAAAGATATTGCATGTGGAATCTAGGAGGATCTGGAGACATGCACCCCCACCCAAGGAACTTCTGAATTAAAAAAGATGCTCAAAGGCTGCTTCTAGTGGCTTCTGGGGCCCCAAAATGCTGGAAATTAGCAAACTACTGAGTATCACAAAAACTTATCAAATTTGAAATTTACGGGAGGGGAACTCCCATCCCCACCAAAAACTCCTGCATGAAACCCGGCATAGTATACACACTTGTGGCAATATTTTATACCGTGTGTCGTCTCATGGGGATGCCCCTCTAATTAGTCTCTTACGGGAGCAAGAGGTGTGTCTCCAAGTGCTCATCCAGCTCTTTGATCGTGACAACATTGGACCGAGACAGCTCCAAAGAAGGGATAGTAGGTCTGAAACACAATGGCTGGGAACAGGGAGGGAGGGAGGGGAGGGAGGGAGGGAGAAACGGAGAGAGGGATGGAAGGAGGGAGGGACGTAGAGAGGGAGGGAGGGACAGAGAGAGGGAGGGAAGGAGGGAGGGAGGGAGAGACGGACGAAAGAAGGGAAGCACACGGTAAGTAAGGTATATGAAAATGAATATGCAAAACAAGTCAACAGCAGTTAAATGGACAAATGACATAAGAATTTCATATTTGTATTGTCATTATAGCTTTTAAAAATTGACCTCACCATAGCAACACTTTAGGAGTTGGAGTGTGTAGAACATGTTATTATCCATGCAATTCCAAACGTGCGAAATGGCTAAGAGTAGGTGTTAGCAAATGTCTGCAAATTCACCGCTTGTGTTGATTGAAGCTCAAAGGCAGTACATAACACAATTTGTGAGCAGTGTCTGTGAACAACAGCATGCATGTACATCATATTTGTGAGGCATGTCTTCTTTGTTTTCCATTTAGTTGCCAAGATTGATGGTCTCTATAATCTTGTCTTCTGTGGGTCTAATACTCTTTTATTGGCAGCTGCTAAGTGTCTTTCTACGTTCTTTCTATGATTACAGCAATAATACAGGTTTGGCCATTTCAAGCAGTATGATGTAATATAACGTGTGGATTAGTAGCCTTGTTCCTAGGCTCCACTGCCCAGCGTTTTTTGCACTTTGGAAAAACACCAAAGTGCTTTACAGTGGAGCCTGGGAATGGTTGAGTTCCCGTTTCTTAATTATATTTTTTGTTCCTTCCGAAGTTCTTCATTTCCAATCTGAAATACTTGTCAAAATCTTCACCAAAAACATTTTGACAAGCATTTCGGGTCGGAATTGAAGAACTTTGGAGTGAACAAAAAATACGATTAAGAAACAGGAAATAAACCACAAGAAATAGTTTCAATAATCAGTTTATGGATCAGAATTGAAGAACTTCGGAATAAAAACATTTTGACAAGTATTTCGGGTTGGAATTGAAGAACTTTGAAACGAATTCTACTAGTCAACTGAGAGAATCCTTGAAGAAGTTCTTGTTTTTTGAGTATGTACTACATCTATGTATGGACGTCTGCAGAGAGTACAGCTTATGTCTAGCATATTATTTTCTTTGCTATTTACAGGGGGCGGGGTCACAGTCTAGTGAGGCACAGTGGCAGCTGCAACCCCCTGGTGGTAGCTTGTTTTAATAACATAAAGCACGACTTGAAATGTTCGATCACACTCATGGCTAGTGTAGTACTCCTTATATGTTGAGAAAAGCATTGACAAAGTTTTGATAACCCTCTGCAAGGCAATAGCTTGCAGCTATCAAGGCTTACTATACTTAGCTACATCACAAAACTTGAAAGGGCTTACAAGTTGACCTTTTCATACATAAGATACCCCCTATAAACTACATAGTACTAATATTTGTGAGATCGGACATGCATAAAAAAAATTATTTTTGGAGATAGTATACCATAACCCACCTTTTTGGTGGTATGGATATCAAAGATTAGCGTCAGCGTTCCCCTCGTCCTCGGCTCTGATCCGGTCTGCTCCTCCATCATATAGCAATGCGCAGATGCGCTGTTGGCTTGCGAACAGATCAATTCCGGAGCTACCTATATAGCTCTTTATCTTGTGGCTTCCATTTACAACCCACGTGACTTTGATTAGCTCCGCCCACGTTTACGTTACTTGTAGTAGAGAGGCGGAGCTAAAGCTCCATGGTAACGAGCGAGGCCTAACACTGCGTCCGCAGCTTGCTATTTCCCGTGAAGAAAGGGGAGATCTACATCGCACCTTTAATGTGCTCCTAGCTACACTCATCGTGAGGGTCTGACCTGCGAGACTAAAGCATAGAGTACACTATCTATGACTAAAGTAAGGCCGTTAGCCTAGTGCGCATTAGTTAGAATCAATCTGTAGTTGATATGGATCTGCTATCCAAAGCCCTGCAAGCATAGATAAAAGAGAAGACTTTTCTCTCTTATCTATGCTATAAGCATAGAAACTTTGAGGCCTAGCCAAGAGTGTACATGTAAATGTAGGTAGCTGTTTCTGTCTGCAAGTCTGATTAGTGCAGTGCTGCACTTAATCTGCAAGCTTTTGGGCTTATATGGTGATCTGAGCCTCTGGGTTTTGTCCTGGACTCTTACAATCAGGAGCACATAATGACATCATTATACGCTCCTGGATGAATAGTTGCTAGGGTACCATGTTGGAGGGTACTTTAAACTAGCTAGCTTAGAGAATACGGCGACTTTAATTTGCTGCAGAAACCAAGGATCTGGTGGTTATCTCAAGGAATTCTTTCAGCTGAATACTGATACTTTTGTGCCTTGAAATTCAAACAATTAAGGCCCCACCAGCCAATGACATCGATGCTGTCATGTGCGTATACATATACGTTTAATATATGCCCATAACTATGCCTATATAAGGACCCTGCATTCACACTATGCTTATGGGTTTGTTAAGACTCTCAAAAAAGCCAATTGGGTTGGGAGTATCAAAACCACCAAGACACTTCATGGTTTTGAACAGTCAGAAATCAGTTTCACCAAAATGTCCGCATGTGACACGTCGAAACGTGATCCTCACATGACTACGTTAGCAACAACTATTAATAATTACATACCGACCCTGGTCCATGGCTGGTCAAACGACGCTTATCCATGTAGCTACTGTAGTAGCATCATTAGGCAGTGAACATCATCACTTTGTGTATCAAAATTTGACAGCATGCTGCGTACAGCGATACCGATGAAGTTAAGTAACTATTAATATTTGTATTTTCAAAAAATGTTATGTTTATTTGTGCAGGAAGACTGCAGCTTTGATATTCCAGCACACCTCGTGCTTTTGATAGCTGTACTGATGTAATCAGTGGGAAGAAATTACAAGCAGCATAAATAATGTCAGCTAAGGATCCACCGGAGAGGGCCGACTGGGTCTTGTCTCTCTCTCAGAGACAGAACAGCTGTCTCAGGTTTCCTCCCATCGAGCCTTGCATCAACAAGGCCGTGTCTCACCTTCGAACCATCAAGAAAAGAATCACCGAGAGGCAGAAAACTACTGCAATTGAAGTTGCTAGCCAAAAGACCTCCTTCGATGATCGATCGGTGAGTGAAGAGGGCTTCCTGCTTGATTCGAGAACCACTACTCCTAAACCAATACTGAAAACCAATGCACCTATTCAGAACGTAGATGCAGGTATCTTTCAACACGATTCGCGGTCTGTAACCCCTAAACCTGTTTTGAGCCAAAGAAGTGGTGTGTCCATTCGCGATCCTGATCCACACGCTGGACTATGTGTTGAGGGAGTCCCGACCGGAACTGTAGTAAAAAGAAATGCAGGTGGCATGGCTAATGCCAGGAAACAGCCGGCGACCATTACAGCCCTGGATCAGGAAGAGCTACAAGATGATTGGTTGGATGCCCGCAGCGTCATCACTGGGGCGATCGATCTGGTTGGTAGGCTGGAGAGAGACTGGCAGGAGACCGTACAGGGGTTTGAGGAAGAAAAGGAGAGGGTTCGGCAGCTGCAGGGAGCACTGGACATGGAGGCCGAGAGGAGACTGAACCTACTGCCTAGAGTCGTGCAAGCAGGTAAGACTGGGGTGGGTGTGTCAGCAGTGATTCTATTATATGTACAAGTACATGATATGTGCCATAATGTGTACTTTGTATACTTGATGACTTTGCTATTACTGCACAAGTGAAAGTGGAGTATGGATAAATATATATTGCACGAGTGGGCAGTGTGGAAGATACAGGGCAGAGATTACAGTGTGATTACACAATAAATGGTTGTCTGTCAAACGGAAGGAGCTGCAGCCTTCTAACCCAGGGGTAAGGCACATGTTTCCTGAATAAAGTGATCCCATTGATCTGCACATTCTCAGGTGCTAGAGCTGCAGCTGAGGTAATTACCCCTATATGTGGGTTGAAACAACCACTCAATTTTGCAGTGACATATATAATATAGAAGGACAACAGAAACACTAGATCAGACTACTACTGCATTGACTATGCACCAAATGGTGAAAGAAAAATAGAAAAATAAAGCCCATCAATATTTTTGAATGTAGCTACATTGTACTTGTATAAGATATTATAATGTTTGCTGTGTACATTTGTGCATACTTTGCATGCAAGAGCAGCTGCAGATTGCCGCAATGATGTGGTGGAATGTGTATGAAGTCTAAACAAAACAATAGGTACACATAGCAACAAAGATGCTTAGTTTATTCCAAATGATAGGTGAATCCCTTTAGGAAATCCATAATGCTCTGTCTAGCTTCTTCCTTCTCCGACTGAGGGCCACTGAGATTCCAACGCCACATCCGATGGTCTTCTCCAGACTGCCTACCTCCCTCCTCTATTAACCAGCTGGAAGGTATATTTGGATGTTTAGCACCAACACGGCCATATTTTGATTCGTATTCACGACATTCTTTGCCCTTCAAGTCAACCTTCACACACAGAGTCACCAAGGGAGTACCAGAGAAAAAGCGTTTGTCAATTGTTTCTCGGTTCACAGTGCTTGGATCAAAAGATTCCCACTCATGACCAGGTACTTTGACATCAAAGGATTCTAGTTCTCCCCAGTCAAATTCAACAGTAAACTCCCTATCATCAGGTACTTGTCCAAGACGATCCACTACAAACTTGTCATGTGGCGACAGTGGCAGTATGACGCTAGGTGAATCTTCAGTAATGACGTCCCCATAAAAGCTCACAGCGTCATGAACATTGGTCAGCACTTCCTTGGGAATTGTAAGATAACCCGCTGCCGCGTAGTCAGGGTTGGGGAGAAGGGTCATTGTTCCATCTTCCTGACGGTAAACAATGTGGGAGTCGATGTCTCGATAGTCATTAAAGGCCACCACATCTCCATGGCACAGCTGATGTTCTGTTACTAAAGCTTCTATGTCTGCTTTACTTGTAGGACATTCACGATCATACAGTGCTAAGTATCGCGCTTTTCGATCGCATTTTGCGGCTGGTTTCTCCTCCTGCACTTCGAGTCGAGGCCGTTTGGATCCACCGTCCAGTTCTTTACTCTGTAAACCCGCCGCTCGCTTTACGGACATGGCTGCTAGCTAGTCTATCACCACGCCTCACGGACCACTCATGGGCGGGGGCGGGGACGTGGGCTAGTCAGCCCGCCCCTCGGGGACCATTAATTAATTTGCAGCAGGTGGGCGTACTATGTGTAGTACCCACCCGCCCCAAAGACAGAAATCCTGAACAATTCTGATCTGCAACCAAGTTCCCTACTTGTTATTCCTGATACACTTGCACGTGTACTATTATGCACTATACATGCACGATTATCCATGCAGCTAATGTAGTAGCCAGCTTAGGCATTGTTCTTGTCTGACCTAGGCCTTGAACGTCATCAGTTTTAAGTATCAAAATTTCGCCAGCTAGCTAGCTGCATACAGCGAAACTGATGTAGTTGGATAACTACGCTATGCATACTTCACATTCAGATATTTTGGTGAAACTTGTACTGAAAGTTTCTCTCCCGTGAAAAAGTATGCCCTTCTAGATGACATCATAACCACTGACAATTGTTCCCCCTCCCCTCCCTTGATACAGAGCATGAGGAATGTTCCCGGGACATTCAGGAGCTGAAATGGCACGTGGGTTACGAGGGTCGGCAGCTGGCTCGGACTAAGGACAGCTTCCGGCTGCTGGCCGAGCGGAACGCACAGCTACAGAAAGAGGTGGCTTACCTCACTGAAAACTGGTAAGAGATTGTGAATACTGATAAGCTAGGCTATCGATCAGACTACATGTGTGCCCAGACCTTTTTGACTCTCGTCAGATAGTGAGCTGATTTTGTGATGCGATTGTTTGGTTTTCACAAGAACAGCAGTTTTGTGACTGCATGCATAACACAATCAGATTGCAGCTGCTTGCAAAACCTGAAGAAGATCCCCCCCTCCCCCCCAGAAAGAGGCTCCCTCCAGAATGTTTGCAAAATTGATTATTTTTTGATGCTCAATAATGATTATTAGAGCTACTTTCCAGCCTTATGGAGCCCCAGAGGCAACCTCAGAGCATCTAAATTTCAAAATAAATTCCTGGAGGGCATGCTACCAGACCCCTGTAGGGATTGTGACTCCACATGCAATATAAATCCTGTATGAAAGCCTGGTGTGCAAGTTCATAATTCGTCTCTACTCTGCAGTCTTTTAAGGATATGCAAAAAAACAACAACTGGAGACTAGGAATAAAGCTATATACACTGACTACATTATGTAACCTCGTTTCCAGACGCCACTGCCCAGTGTTCTTCGCACATTGGAAAAACACGGGCAGTGTTTTTCCAGCGTGCAAAAACACTGGGTAGTGGAGCCTGGGAATGAGGCTATACAATACTGCACAGTCTTGTTCCCAGATCTGGGAGAGGGAAGGAAGTTCTGGGAATGAAACTACATACAGTTATCATGCTGCTGTTTTTGTTGCCCCCCCAGCCCCCTCCTAGAGGAGAAGCATGTCCTGGAGAGTGACTACATCTCACAGGTGGCAAAGGAACAGCAGGAGGTGGGCCAGCCAGGGATCAACAGGGCTCTGCAAGTCTCATTCCCAAGCTTGAATCAATGAATCAGACCGACTATGCGAGATGCCTTACATAGTCCCTTGCAAGCCTCATTCCCAGGCTCTGCTGCCAAACCTCATTCCCAGGCTCCGCTGCCAAACCTCATTCCCAGGTTCCTCTGCCAACCATTTTTCTACGCAAAGCAAAAACTCAGCATTTCTACATTGTACAAATAAAAAGCACTAGGCATTGAAGCCTGGGAATGAAGCTAGTCTCTTGCAAGAAGACTTCAATTTACGCATCTGCAGCTATTAGCTATATTATGCATTGAAAATAGAGCAGAAAGAAATAGTCAGTGAAGGATAAAATTCCTGCAATATACCTGTAGCCTGAGCGTATGGACAGGACCAATCATACCCCATGCAACATAGCTATAATGAGGTTTGAAACATGTCCGGACGTCCTATGCAGTAGGTTACATCTTCTTCAGATTAATTGGAAGCTGTATTATTCAATGAATACTCCCACATACACTTCAAAGAAGCTTTATAGGTAAAAACTCTTGAAAAGCTACCTGAAAATATAAACCTTTATAATGACCTAACTAAGTCCCAGGGTAAGGTACTGTTTCACTGACTTCAGAATCTGCCTTGCCCTTTCCCCTCCCCTCCCCTCCCCTCCCCTGGCCTAGACTGCAGATCGCTTGAACCAGCGTCGGCACAAGCTGATGCAGGAGGAGGAACGCTCGACTCTCGCTCACTCCCGGGCACAGGCCGAGTGCAAGCAGAATGAGCAGTCCATCAGTGAGCTCCAAGAGAGGCTCAGAGTGGCTGGGTAGGTGGTGACTTCATCCCCAAGCCACACACCCCTTATATCTACTGTTTACACATGTGTGAACAAATTCAAAAAATTACGCAAAAGCAACTGTAAATATATCCATGAA